>OY759263.1:21049483-21074483 GCA_963662155.1 Lamellibrachia columna | reverse complement strand
CTATTGCGTTAACGTATTTCTTTATATTTCTGGGAACAAATGTTATCATTTGATGTTTCAGTGTGCACTTATTTCACGATTAACAGCTTATTTTATTTGATATAATTTAAAATATGCAATCATTATTTTGTATTGTTGTAAAGCCTTTCAAGTTAGTTATGTGAACATTATACAGAAACTTTATAATAGGTAGTATTTCGTCATACTAAATGAAGTGATGAAGGACATCATAACTATGGTGATTTATACATTACTTAAACCTTTTCACTTCCCGGAGGAACACAGGCCATCAACGAGTACGTTCCACCGGACACGGTGTTGGGCTCGGGCTTCCCGCTCTTTCCTTTTGTATTCTGCTTTTGACATCATTTCGACTAGAAAAAATATCACAACATGCAGAGTGATAAATATATAGGGTTTATCTTATTAATCAAGTATTGTTAGTTGGCCCCGTGGTTCAGCTTCAGCATAGGTCAGGTATAAACAGGAGGCTGGAGGTAGTTGTTTCCAATGCATTTCTTTTGCTGTCTTTAACGCAACATTAGCCTGTCCTGACACATTCAGATATAGTTCTATGCATAAACAGCAATATTAAATAATACGCAATATTAATGATGATTATACATTCCTACGTGATAGCGGTTGGCTGTCCACTAAACGCTCGACAGTTGCACTGAGCATACGGCCGTATAAATCATAAATTCTATTCATTGACAGCGTCTCAACGACGAAAGCCGCCTAATAATTTAGTTTTTGAATTGTTTGTTGTTGTAGGAAAATGCATGACTATATATGATGCTGCACTTGTGTTTGATTGTCGACGGTTACACGAATCATACCAATGACTAATCCTATTCTTCCACAGCGTTCTACAATGAAAGCCGCCATCTTCTGTGCGGCCCTGGTCTGCCTCTTGCAAGTGGCGTTGATCGTTGCCCGACCCAAGTGTGGCCTGATAGTCTACCCGGGTTGTGATCCGATCACGAATACCACCGAGACATCAGCGGAAGTCAATAGTTCGGAGAGTAGTGATGGATCAAGCAACGATGACGACAGCTCCAGCGGGGTAGTGAGCTCGTCGGGGGAAAGTGGCAACAAGTCAGTCGGGTGCGGAAGAGGGAATAAATCGTCGTGCGGGAATGGGAGTGGATCTGAGAAAAACAAGGGAAGGAAATCGCACGGAGGTAAATCTAAAGGAGGAAAGTCTAAAGGAGGCAGTTCGAAGGGGAGCAGCAGTTCAGCCGGGTGCGGAAGTGGGAATAAGTCGTCGTGTGGGAAAGGCAGTGGATCTGGGATAAACAAAGGTGGGAAGTCGCACGGAGGTAAATCTAGCGGAGGTAAATCTCGAGGAGGCAATACAAACGGGGGAAGTAGTTCGCGAGGAGGCAGTTCAATCGGGGGAAGCAATTCGCGAGGAGGCAGTTCAAACGGGGGAAGCAGTTCTCAAAGAGGCAGTTCGAATGGAGGCGGCAATGGTTGCAACATCTCAGACCCGAACTGGTCTTTTGGTACGTATAATTATCATCTTTTCCATTATTACCTTCACCAACGCAATATTCAGTGTCGTCATCGTCTCCATTAAAATGGCAGTAAGTGTATCGGTCATCCTCGAAGCAAACTGTAGCTACTTCATCCAGCAGCACAAATACATCCAAAGTAATATTACGGCTTGACACACTCAAGTAGTTACTGTGCAGCATCCCAGGCAGAAACACATACCATACACAAGCACACATACACATATACTAACCCGAGCAATCACATTCACACAGACGCACATACATACACATACAAACACATACATGTATAGGAAATACTTTAAAATATAAAATGTTTAAGTGAGTTAGCATTGCTGCTGTGTATTTCAGAATAGAACAAGTGTTTGGGCAACTGTGACGCCGCCTCGTCCTACTGTAAACCCACGTGTGGCGGATACCAGTGTTGCTGTCGACGCGGGAACACGGGAAACAGAAACTGTTCACGTACGTATTTGGTAACTTACACCTCTTAAGCCCGGCAGACACGTTAAGACCCAATTCGCTCCAACACTGCGCCGTTGCTGGGCGTATATTGTACGTGGGGCTAAGATTTTATGTGGGGCTAAGATTTTATGTGGGGCTAAGATTTTTGTATTGTGATTGATCAAACGCTTTACTAATAGGACTAAGTGTGTTATGCGAGTTCATTCTTGAGGAACAATTGGTTTCCATGTGATAGGAAATTTTCGTCTATGTTACTTAATGCAATTTAGTTAGTCTTTGTGTGGTGTTTATTCTTGTTTTTATTGGAAGTGTGCATTGGTGTTAGTGGTGTTAACTTTTTATATTTGGCTTTTGTACTCATCTATGATTTCGTAACTATTGTTTTGTATTTCAAATTTCGATCAGTGTTTATACTCAGAATATTCGTTACATGGCAATACCAATGACTTTCACTTTATTTTCACATAAAATGAACTATTATTATTTACATTATCAATTTTACTTATTTAATGTATATAAGTAACTGTATATAACTGTCATGTGGCTTGTACAACAGCGATATTTGAGGTCTTCATGCAAGTTTCCATGGAACAGTTTTTTTAAAACAATTATCATATATTATTACTGTTCGCTTAAGTTCATGGTTTCATCATAATATATATATATATATATATATATATATATATATATATATATATATATATATATATATATATATATATATATATATATATATATATATATATATATATATATATATATATATATATATATATATATATATATATATATCCATTCGCAAGCTGTGATGCTGAGGCATGTCATCATATTTCATTGTAGCGTGTTTCTGAGGGGCACTGGTCGGAGAAAGAACAGCCTATGTTCGGCTGATACGACTCGACGCAGTCAGCGATCGCTCAACAATGTGGGACGGCGTGTTCGTGTCAACTACGTGGGACGGCGTGCTCGTGTCAACTACGTGGGACGGCGTGCTCGTGTCAACTACGTGGGACGGCGTGCTCGTGTCAACTACGTGGGACGGCGTGCTCGTGTCAACTACGTGGGACGGCGTGCTCGTGTCAACTCGGGTCGTCATTTATGTAGTCTCTCGTCAGTGTGACAATAAAACAAATTATGAGCAGTCCTGATATTGTTGTTGTGTTGCTATTGCTGTTGTTGTGGCTGCGGTTGGTGTCATTCTGGTCGTTGTTGTTGCTGCCGTATATGTTGTTGTTGCTGTTGTTCATCGTTTTTGTTGTTGCTGCAGTAGCCGACTGCTGTTCGTATCGATGTTGCTGTTTTTGGGTTGTTCTACGCCATAACTAATGAGAGCTGCGTCACCACATTGTTAATACAGTACTGCACGAATTGTGAACATTTTAAATTACACATTGGGAGATTCAATACTACAGGAAGTGACAACCATTCTTACCTAGGAGTATTACCAAAGACCTCACCTGGAATACACAACCGCCACAACAAACCGTTCTCTTGCATTCGTTAGACACAACCTGTAGTTATGCCTTTAAGACATAAAAACAACTACCTATACAACACTTGTTCGTCCGCTTTTGGAATACTCTACGTTCGTCCGTATTAGATCCCTACACCCGAGTCTTCGTTGACAAAATAGAGATAGTGCAAAGAAGAGCGCCACACTTTTTGTTACACTGATTACACATCCATATAGAAACGGTGTGTGTGTGTGTGTGTGTGTGTGTGTGTGTGTGTGTGTGTGTGTGTGTGTGTGTGTGTGTGTGTGTGTGTGTGTGTGTGTGTGTGTGTGTGTGTGTGTGTGTTGTGTGTGTGTGTGTGTGTGTGTGTGTGTGTGTGTGTGTGTGTGCGCGCGCACGTGTGTGCGTGTGTGTGTCTGTGTGTCTGTCTGTATGTGTGTGTATGTGTGTGTGTGTGTGTGTGTGTGTGTGTGTGTGTGTGTGTGTGTGTGTGTGTGTGTGTGTGTGTGTGTGTGTGTGTGTGTGTGTGTGTGTGTGTGTGTGTGTGTGTGTGTGTGTGTTTGTGTATTTGTTTGTGTGCTTGTGTTTGTTTATGTGTATGTGCGTGCGTGCGTGTGTGTGTGCGTGTGCGTTTGCGTTTGCGTGTGCGTGTAAATGAATTTACACTGGGAACAAATAACCACCAGAAGAACAAACAAACATCTTATCATATTCCACAAAACCATCAACGGTCATTTATCCTTGACAGTCGAAAAATCAATAACGGCATCTCCAAAGAAAAGCGACACACAGTCCCACACCACCAAGAACTATTATAAATGCTCGTATTTTCCACGGACAATAACAGTTTGGAACTAACTACCAGAGAAACTAGCCAGCATCGCAAAAAACCAACAACTTGACCGTTTGACTCCTCGGGATTGTTTGCCACACAAGACAACACACGACACTTATATATCTGATGCTAGACGAGTCAGCCAGTAGTACCCACTATTTACCAAACGACTGTGTGGGCGGCTGGCGTGGGGTTAGAACCCAGTCCCGAGACGAGCAACAAACCTATAGAAGCTACCACTACCCATGGCGCCTCTTGTGGATAATGCAACACTACATTTGTCGACACCAATTTCACATTCCTAACAGTGGCGCCACTCGCCATTTCACCACTGTAGTAGTGCTGAGACAATTGCGTTTCGTGTCTTACATAATTTGATGTTCACGCGATGTCGTAGATTGCTATTGTCTCGGCGTACGGCAAAACAATTGCGGGACTTTTTTTAGGTACCTCATTGTTTGTTTTATTCAAATTATGTGAACTCAACTTTAGTCGCTGTCTTAGGTCATTAATAACTAGCCCCACGCGGGTGTATATGTGAAACAAAATACAAAAAGGAACTGTTTTCGTCAGACTCCCGAAAGAACCCGAAGTTTTTGTCGCACCGGGAAAACAGACCCTTCTTATGTGATTGGTCTGCACCGTAGCTTTCATCAAATTATTGCCTCAAATTGAATAAGCAATATTACGCATACGTGTAATGCAATTATTATATAATTTCTGACCGGTTTAGTACTTCCATTGCCATCAGTTCAGAGTGTATGGTATGTTGGCAGCGTTGTTTTACCGCCACCTGGTGAACAGAAAGGACCAATGTTTTACTAAATCGTCAGATAGACAGATGGCAGCACCAATCGACGTGGGTACTTTCGACTCAAATCTCAAGAAAGTGGTTGACCATAAAGAGCCAATTTTTGCGCATTCCACTTGGTAGCACCTGTGGCATATTAGTTACATTACACATCAGCCGTATTTGCATGGCTCGGGCAAAATGAGAATAAAAAATTGCACTACTTGACATACGTTTTGGTAGGACTAAGTATACAACCAGCATATGAAATGTCTTCTTAAAGTATATTACTGATGCTATGTAATGGTATTCAGGCACATGTTCACTGTGATGCACAACGAGAGATAAACATTTCGATACACACGTTACTTTAGAACAGGACATACATATCAAACGATAACTTCATAATATATATACTGTATGTAGATCTACATAACTGGAGTATTCCAGTCTACACCACAACGGGTTTTGCGAAATCGGTATAACATGCAATTAGTGCCATGCATTTAATGTTTGTTTTAATGATAATGTTTACACAGTCATTATACAAGAACACATGTAGTCATGTTTCTTAGAGAACCTAGTGCTACTTCAAAAGGGATGTAGCGCATGTTGTGTATATTGTGTTAAGCGTGCAATAATTGTACCAGTTGGTCTCCAAGCGTATCAGTGTGGTTGTCTACGTGGCGTGCTGGAAATAGTGACGTGCTCGTATAAAGGCCAACTTACACGAGCGATTAGTTTTCTAATTGGTCGGGCGACATTGTGTCGCCCGACGAATCGAGCGACTGATCGCTCATGTACGCAACCTCGCGAGACCGATTAGCGAGGCCAATTTGTATGAGGCGCCGTAGCGGCCAAAAGGGTGGTGAAGCGGCAAAACCTGTCGAGTCCTGCAAGAACCGTCGAGTTCTGTCTGCGAGAACCGTCGAGTTCTGCAAGAACCGTCGACTCCTGCAAGAACCGTCGAGTTCTGCAAGACCCGTCGATTTCTGCAAGAAACGTTAAGTCTGATTACCACTGAAAAACATGGCGCTGTAGGATGTGCAGTGACGAAATGCCGTAACAATGGTATACTATACCCACATAAAAGTGACTAAATGTTACCATGACACAGTAATTTATATTTAATATATTTTCATGAATCACTCACAAAGTCATTCTCATAGGACAATGACTGGAAACAATTATGTAAATGCTATCAACTTTAATGTACTTAAAAGCTAACTTTACATTGAAAACTACAATGCCACGAGACGGCCTGCAGTATACATGAATAATTCAGTGCAACATTTCGTGTGAAATGTCGTGGTTTGGCGTAGCGGTAGAGTGTTCGCTTTATGTTTGGAGAATCCCTAGTTCAATCTGCGGTATGTCCGATTAAACTTTTTATCGTTTAATGTTTTTATTAGTATTTTATCAATCATATATAGTGCAATATTCTCTTTTTTTTATTTCGCTGATTGGCAATGTGTAGTGCTAATTATGGCTTAGTAGCGACTAAACAACTAAACTAGTTATGACGTTAGCAAATAGGATGTAAAGCTAGAATCTATTTTATCAACACATTTAAATAGTTTTTTCAATGTATGCCTTTTTAAAATAAATAATATATGTGATTCCTTATGAAAGTATCACCAATGATCATATTTTGAGGTTAGGTGCGTACATTAAAACATTTAGAAATCTTTATTTCACATGATGAATGTATACAGTCACATTTGGTGACATTCTTGTGTTCGCAACTGGGATGGAGACATCCCCACCCTTGGGGTTCACATTGCTTTTAAACTTTGTCATCTTGCACTATTTCATCTTTGTATGCTACGAATACTTGCATACATTTTGACAACTATCAAACACTGCTAACATATATAGGGTGAATGACGAGTAATAGATAATTTGATGTGTAATAAAACATGACAATGTTATAAATCAAACCCATTCCAAAATAATTTATATTTTAATTAATACATTTTCAGTACCAATAATTAGTAATATTTCTAAAAAATATAAGATGACATTTTATTCCAACTTTGTGGATGAACTATAACAAGTATGTCAATTAGAATGAACTCATAATAACTATAATTGGTGAAAGTGTACCAAGCATGTTTGGAAATTGTTTCAATAATGAGCACTATTTTTTACTGTGTTTGGATTTTTAACATATTCTAGTAGGTGTATTGAAAATATTATCACCTATTTAAATTGAGAGGGATCTAACGATGACCTTATTTTTCATTATTTCACCACGTTTATTGTGTGTAAATTCAGGCAACTGTGTAAGGAGCATTATTTATCAATTGTCATCTTATTTACAAAAGTAAAAACTTTTCTAAGACCATCAATATGATTTTCGATCCAAGCATTCAACAGAATTTGCTGCACTGGAATTAATAGATAGGATTATATCCCAAATGGATCAGGATGACATACCCATAAACATATAGTTAGACCTTTCTAAAGGCTTTGATACAATTGACAATTTAATTTTAAATGGCAAAATAAAATATTATGGTATAAATGGTACAAATCTGAACTTATTCAGTAGCTACCTAAATAATCGTAAACAATATACTGAAATTGATAATATAAACTCAAACATATTACCAATAACAACTGGCATACCACAGGGCTAAATCCTAGGATCTCTGTTATTTATTATATATATATATATATATATATATATATATATATATATATATATATATATATATATATATTATATATATATATATATATATATATATATATATATATATATATATATATATATATATATATATATATATATATATATATATATATATATATATATATATATATATATATATATATATATATATATATATATATTTATATATCAAAGATTTTGCACAAGCCAGTAAAATGTTTACTGTCACCATTTATGCAGATGACACAACCTAATCAAGTACTTTAAACACTATTAACGATAACATATACAGTGACAATTTAGTGTCTTTAATAAATGACAAACTTTTAAAAATAAATGAATGGCTCAAAATAAATAAATTATCATTAAATATTGCAAAATCTAAATATATGACAATCCAAAGGGCAAATAAAAATGTACAAATGCTTACTACTATTTTATAAAAAAAAACTCAGCACGTTAAATGTAGATGACATTCTTAAATTACAACAAATAAAATTTTATTCTAAATATTTACATAACAATTTACCAATTTATTTACAAAACTGGAGGATAATCTTCAACTTTTACATATATAATTATGACACACGAATCAAGAATGAAATATATACTTATAAAACTAAACATGAATTTGCAAGGAAATGTCTTTGGTATAATTTTCCATTTTTACTTAATAATTTTCCCACTATTGTTAACGAAAAGCTTAATACACACAGCTTACAGGGATTTGCTCAGTACACTAAACTTAATTTTTTCAAAATGTTTGTTTTATTTTTATTTATAAGGTGGCTCCTCGATAGCGACTTCCAAGTGTAAGAGGAGTCTCATGACCCTATTTTTTTATTTACCTACATATATATATATATATATATATATATATATATATATATATATATATATATATATATATATATATATATATATATATATATATATATATATATATATATATATATATATATATATATATATATATATATATATATATATATATATATATATATACACACCATGTTTACTTACAACCGTATACACCTGTATTATAATTCAACATGTATATATATATATATATATATGTATTATGTGAAGTGTATTACGGGTCAAATAAAACATTCTTCTTCTTCTTCATCTGAAATAAAGCTTTCTAAATTTTTTTATGTCTGCACCTAGCCTCAAAATATGATCATTGGTGATACTTTCATAAGGGATCACATATATTACTTATTTTAAAAGGCATACATTGCAAAAACTATTTAAATTTGTTGATAAAATAGTTTCTAGCTGCACATCCTATTTGCTAGCGTCATAATCAGTTTAGCTGTTTAGTCGCTACTAAGCCACACTTAGAAAATAATTAGTACTACACATTGCCAATCAGCGAAATTAAACAAAAGCAAATATTGCGCAAAATATGCTTGATAAAATAATAATAATAATATTAAACGAGAAAAAAGTTTAAACGGACATGCCGCGGATTGAACCCGGGATTCTTAAAGCATAAATAATAATTACATTGGTAGCATTTACAGGATTTACATTCATTGTCCTGACTTTGTGAGTAATTCATGAAAATATATTAAATATAAATTACTCTGTTATTGTAACTTTTAGTCACTTTGATGTGGGTTGTACATTATGTTTTATATGTTTTTTTGGCATTACGTCGCTGCACATCCTACAGCGCTATTTTCAGTGGTAATCAGACTTAACGGTTCTTGCAGGACTCGACAGGTTTTGCCGCTTCATTACCCTTTTGGCCGCTACGGCGCCTCATACAAATTGGCCTCGCTAATCGGCCTCGCGAGGTTGCGTACATGAGCGATCAGTTGTTCGATTCGTCGAGCGACACAATGTCGCCCGACCAATTGGAAAACTAATCGCTCGTGTAAGTGGGCCTTTATACGAGCACGTCACTATTTCCAGCACGCCACATAGACAACCATAATGATACGCTTGGAGACCAACTGGTACAATTATTGCACGTTTAGCACAATATACACAGCATGCGCTACATCCCTTTTGAAGTAGCACTAGGTTCTCTAAGAAAAATTACTACATGTGTACTTGTATAATGACGGTGTAAACATTATCATTAAAACAAACATTAAATGCATGGCATTAACTGCATGTTAAACAGATTACGCAAAACCCGCTGTGGTGTAGACTGACATAGAGACAGTTGTCTGGTTATGGCAGGGGATAAGACAACGTTTGTGAAGGAATGAGACTGTTACGCGTCTATGCCTTAGTCCAGCTACGGGTTAAGCCCCATGAATTGTGTATCTGAAGAAAAACATGACAATGTGAGATGACCCTTGAATTTGTGAGTGTCATGCTAGGTGCGTGACAGTTGACATGTTTTTATTGCAGGAAAATAATTTTTTTATGAAAGTTATGAAAAATAGATTGAATAACTCGGAATAATACCACATTAATCGAAGGGGTGTCGTCAAATCCTCGTGTAGAGGCCCCGTAAGATACTTAACGACTTGTTGGTGCACGTCTTGTGTGGTACGATTACAAGAAGCAACAACATATGTTGAAAGTAGGTACATCCTAACATATAGCGGAGCTACTCAACGGACATATTGTCTGGGCTAGCATAATAACTATTAATAAAAATTACTGAATTAACATAAAATAAAAACAATGCAAGAACATAAATAAAATATGTAGTGCTATAGTTGTACTATTTTAGTTCGCTTAATTTGTTTTACTGCATCGCTACCTGGAAGTGGAGGCCGTTGCCAGTTGAAACACATTCCATAAAACAACAAATTACATGCAAGCGTTAGTGCACGTATTTGTATCATATCGTAAAAACCAACTAAGCTATTTTATATGTTTTTGCATATATGACGACATTAGTAAGCACCCCTCGCCAGTTTACGGAGTTAGCATGCGAAGTGGTTAACTGAAAAATTTGTAATATTTCACTGGAATACTCCAGTTATGTAAATCTACATAGAGTATTGATATATTAAAGACATCGTTTGATATGTATGTCCTGCTCTAAACTAACGTGCGTATCAACATGTTTATCTCTCGTTGTGCATCACAGTGAACATGTGCCTGAATACCATTACATAGCATCAGTAATATACTTTAATAAGACATTTCATATGCTGGTTGTATACTTAGTCCTACCAAAACGTATGTCAAGTAGTATAATTTTATATTCTCGTTTTGCACGAGCCATGCAAACACGGCTGATGCGAAATGTAACTGATATGCCACAGGTGCTACCAAGGGGGTGCGCAAAAATTGGGTCTTAATAGTCAACCACTTGCTTGAGAGTTGAGACGAAAGTACACACGTCGATTGGTGCTGCCATCTGTCTGTCTGACGATTTAAAAAACATTGGTCCTTTCCGTTCACCAGGTGGCGGTAAAACAACGCTGCCAACATACCATACAGTCTGAACTCATGGCAATAAAAGTACTAAACCGGTCAGAAATTAAATAATAATTGCATTACACATACGTGTAATATTGCTTATTCGATTTGAGGCAATCGTTTGATAAAAGCTACGGTGCTGAAGTATATAAGAAGTGTCTGTTTTCCCGGTGCGACAAAAACTTCGGGTTCCTTCATACACACCCGCGTGGCGCTAGTTATTAATCACCTGAGGCAGCGACTAACGTTTAGTTCATATAATTTGAATAAAACAAACAATGAGATACCTAAAAAAAATCCCGCAATTGTTTTGCCGTGCGACGGGTCAATCGAGTATCTACGACATCGCGTGCACATCAAATTATGTAAGACACGACACGCGATTGTCACCGCACTACTACAGTGGTGAAATGGCGAGTGGCGCCACTGTTGGGAATGTGAAATTGGTGTCGAAAAATGTAGTGTTGCATTATCCACAAGAGGCGCCATGGGTAGAAGCAGCGTCTATAGGTTTGTTGCTCTTCTCGAGACTGGGTTCTAACCCATGCCAGCCGCCCACACAGTCGTTTCGTAAATAGTGGGTACTACTGACTGACTCGTCTAGCACCAGATACATACATGTCGTGTCTTGTCTTGTGTGGAGTACTGGCAAACAATCGCAAGGAATCAAACGGTCAACGTTGTATGCTTGGAACTGAGTGAGTCAGAGCTTGCTTAAATTGTTGGTTTTCTGCGATGCTGGCTACTTTGTCTGGTAGTTAGTTCCAAACTGTTATTGTGCGTGGAAAATAGGAGCATTTATAATAGTTCTTGGTGGTGTGGGAATGTGGGTCGGTTTTCCTTGGAGATACCGTGATTGATGCTGGTAACAGTTTCTGACTGTCAACGATAAATGACCGTTGATTGTTTTGTGGAATATGGTGGGATGTTTGTTAGTTCTTCTGGTGGTTATTTGTTCCTTGTGTAAATTCCTTATGATATCTGTTACACGCATGCGCGCACACACACGCACATGCACACGCACAAGCACAAACACACGCACACGCACACGCACACGCACACGAAAACGCACACGCACACGCACACGCACACGCAGACGCACACGCACACGCACACGCACACGCACACGCACACGCACACGCACACGCACACGCACACGCACACGCACACGCACACGCACACGCACACACACACACACACACACACACACACACTCCGTTTCTGTGGATGTGTAATCATTGTAACAAAAAGTGTGCCGCTCTTCTTTGCACTATCTCTATTTTGTCAACGACGACTCGGGTGTAGGGATCTAATACGGACGAACCAAGAGTATTCCAAAAGCGGACGAACAAGTGTTGTGTACGTAGTTGTTTTTATATCTTGAGGGCATCATTACAGGTTGTGTCTAACGAATGCAAGACAGCAGTTTGTTGTGGCTGTAATCTGACATTTGTTTATTCTAGGTGAGGTCTTTAGTGATACAAACTCCAAGGTAGGAATGGTTGTCACTTCCTGTAGTATTGAATCTCCCAATGTGTAATTAATATTTTTCACAATGCGTGCAGTACTGTATGGACAATGTGTTGACGCAGCTCTGATTAATTATTGAGCAGAACAACCCCCAACAACAGCAACATCGATACGAACAGCAGTCGGCTACTGCAGCAACAACAAAATACGATGAACAACAGCAACAACATAAACGACAGCAGCTACAACAACGACCAGAATGACACCTGCCGCAGCCACAACAACAGCAATGGCAACACAACAACAATATCAGGACTGCTCATAATTTGTTTTATTGTCACGCTGACGAGAGACTACATAAATGACGACTCGAGTTGACACGAGCACGCCGTCCCACGTAGTTGACACGAGCACGCCGTCCCACGTAGTTGACACGAGCACGCCGTCCCACGTAGTTGACACGAGCACGCCGTCCCACGTAGTTGACACGAGCACGCCGTCCCACGTAGTTGACACGAGCACGCCGTCCCACGTAGTTGACACGAGCACGCCGTCCCACGTAGTTGACACGAGCACGCCGTCCCACGTAGTTGACACGAGCACGCCGTCCCACGTAGTTGACACGAACACGCCGTCCCACGTAGTTGACACGAACACGCCGTCCCACGTTGTTGAGCGATCGCTGACTGCGTCGAGTCGTACCAGCCGAACATAGGCTGTTGTTTCTCCGACCAGTGCCTCTCAAAACACGCTATAATGAAATATGACGAGATGTCTTAGTATCAAAGCTTGAGTATGGGTATATATATATATATATATATATACATATACATATATATATATATATATATATATATATATATATATATATATATATATATATATATATATATATATATATATATATATATACATATATATATACCCATGCACATATATATATATATATATATATATATATATATATATATATATATATATATATATATATATATATATATATATATATATATATATATATATATATATCGTCACAGCTGCCCAAACACTTGTTCTTGTCTGAAATACACAGAAGCAATGCTAACTCACTTTAACATTATATATTTTAAAGTATTTCCTATACACGTGTGTGATTGTATGTGTATGTACGTGCGTCTGTGTGAATGTTTTTGCTCGGGTTAGTATATGTGTATGTGTGCTTGTGTATGGTATGTGTTCCTGCCTGGGATGCTGCACAGTAATTAACTACTTGAGTGTGTCAAGCCGTAATACCTTGGTGTCTTTGTGCTGCTGGACGAAGTAGCTACAGTTTGCTTCGAGGATGACCGAGACACTTACTGTCATTTTAATGGAGACGATGACGACAGTGAATATGGTGTTGGCGGTGGTAATAATGGAAAAGATGATAATTATACGTACCAAAAAACCAGTTCGGGTCGGAGATGTAGCAACCATTGCCGCCTCCATTCGAACTGCCTCCTTGATAACTGCTTCCCCCGTTTGAACTGCCTCCTCGCGAACTGCTTCCTCCGTTTGAACTGCCTCCTCGCGAACTGCTTCCCCCATTTGAACTGCCTCCCCGAGATTTACCTCCGCTAGATTTACCTCCGTGCGGCTTTCCACATTTGTTTTTCCCAGATCCACTGCCATTCCCACACGACGATTTATTCCCACTTCCGCACCCGGCTGAATTGCTGCCCCCCTTCGAACTGCCTCCTCTAGACTTTCCTCCTTTAGATTTACCTCCGTGCGATTTCCCACCCTTGTTTTTCCCCAGATCCACTGCCAATAACCGCGTATCCGCATAATCAGCGCGCGTCCGTTCCAGTTTCGTAACAAGTTTTCCAGTTTTTTGTTAAACTCTCGTTTACTGAAACGTAAGTGGACGCAACACCTATTACATTCACACGTCATTGTCCATAAAGAATCCACGAGAAAGATAGATGCGTGCTGCTCTCGTTGTCGGGAACACCCGTCGTTGGTGATCGGTAGTTTCTCTAAAGATTCTTGTTAATGTAGCGTCACAAATAACCTAAGTAAATCAAACAGTTGTTTAGACACCGCTTTTATAGCAGTTGTAGCAGCAGCACCACCTGCAGCAGCAGCAGCAGCAGCAGCAGCAGCAGCAGCAGCAGCAGCAGCAGCAGCAGCAGCAGCAGCAGCAGCAGCAGCAGCAGCAGCTGCAGCAGCAGCACTACCACTACCACCAGCAATAGCAGTAGCAGCAGCAGCACCACCACCAGCAGGAGTTGTAGCAGCACCACCACCACCAGCAGCAGCAGCTGCAGCTGCAGCAGCAGCACTACCACTACCACCGCCACCAGCAATAGCAGTAGCAGCAGCAGCACCACCACCAGCAGGAGTTGTAGCACCACAACCACCAGCAGCAGCAGCTGCAGCTGCAGCAGCGGAAGAAGAAGAAAAAAGTAGCAGCAGCCAAGTAGTAATAGTCTTCCATCTGTTGTTCCTCGTTGCTCCCTTTATAAATGGGTGAGGCCTGTTCACGTACAGCTTGTATCCATTCCAGTTCATTCTATCGGACGCATTCTCCCTCCACTTGCCATCTTCGTCTGCCTTTCTTAACTTTCTCTTTACGCAGTTCTCCCATTTTTGTTGACGTCTGCCCATTTTCCTACTGTCTGGCTGTTTAATCGAATATGCTATATTTGATAATCCGCCCTCCACCATCCACACCAGATCTTCTCCTGGCTCATCCTAATCCATGCTTCTTGAACACCTCCTACAACTCCCCCAGCGATGCTTTTGATTCCTGTTTGCTCTATGCTATAGTGTGGCCAGATCGTCTGCTTACATCACCTTCCTGCGAACACTCTTCGTGCTGATCTTCCTGCTGATTAATTCCACCACCTTGATAAACGGGTTACATGGACTTCCTTGTCTCAAACCGATGTTAATCTGAAACTCATCTGACAACACATGTCCAACCACTGCTCTTCATTTTGTTCACTCATACATTGCCAGTTTTCGTTATGAATAACTTCGAACGCGATTGCCCATGCGTTGGCATAGATACGAGATTGTTTCATCGCACGGCAAACGATTCGCGCAAATTATGTGTTGTACTTCCGTCAACAAATTCACGCGATTTCACCTTTTATTTTAGTGTTATATTACGCACCAGAGGCGCCACGGATTATTTTGTGTAGGCTCTATTTGGATTGTTTAAATGTACGAACCATCGCCATGGGGCACGCCTACACAATTTCAGCCCATACATGAACATTGACGGATATATGAGGGAACAATCATACAGAGTCATAAACTACTTTATATCATAGATTGCGTGGCGTATAACACATGTAGACTCAAAACACGTTGCCCTCAACCACTATAAACTACGCGGAAGAACAAAGGTCTTTAACGCAAATTGTGTGGTTTTGGCGGAAAACGCATTTAGAGGATAAGCCCGTCACGTAAAACCAAATGGTCACTAATTTTATATCACTGTACATTGTTCAAGACGACACGAACATAGCACCCAGTAGTGACCATATCTAACGTAGAATAGTCCAAGGAAGATTGTGGAGAAGACGACAGGGAGTGCGTAGAACGATCACAAAGAGCAGTGCGCAAACAGGTGTAGCGACGCAGATGTTCGGGCAATAAATAAATCTGAACTTAAGTATCCATTCCAACTTCGTTGAATGCATGACCGGGACATGTACAGGCGGGGGGCGGGGGGCATGTCGTTAAAATCACAATATCGTGTCGTGTCGTGTCTGAACATGTCTGAGTTACTGTCGTTTTGACCTGGATTAACCTAAGTTGCAGTAGAATCATAATTTATACCCGACCGCCATTACATCCATAGAATTTAGGGCCAAATCAATGGTAAAATCACCGTTCGCCGTAGCCAATTTTCGTTGAGAACCTAGTCCAACTTCAAAAGGGATTCTTATATAGTGTAGGGCGAGCTGTATGTATTGTGTTAAATGTGCAATAATTGCACCAATTGCGTGAGAGCGTGGTTGTCTACGTGGCGTGCTGAAAATATTACAACATGGATGGCACATATATGCAGTGGCACATTTGGGGGCAGTGACCCACTTTGGCTTATTAAAAAAAATTCCGTACGTAACCTGTTGTGCATCGCTACATGTTGGCAAGTAGCGACAAAACAACAGCATCAGGACTGCTCATAATTCGCTTTATTGTCACACTGATCAGATACTACATGAATGACGACTCGTGTTGACATGGGCACGCTGTCCTTCGTTGTTGAGCGTTCACTGACTGCGTCAAGCCATCCCTGCCGAACATAGGACGTTTTTGGGTTAAATTCGGCAAAATTGCAATGGAGTATTGCGAAAGTGTGAACAGCGTTATGTCTCACTTAGTATGTCTCACTTAGTATGTCTCACTTAGTATGTCTCACTTAGTATGTCTCACTTAGTATGTCTCACTTAGTATGTCTCACTTAGTATGTCTTACTTAATATGTTTCACTTAGTATGTCTCACTTAGTATGTCTCACTTAGTAGAGCCGGGGAACGTTTGCACTTTTCGCCGCATTTTCACCAGTTCCGGTTAAAAAGTAATGTCAGTTATAAACCTTGGCAGATCATTTTCAAACATTCCAATGATTTCCTCAAACTAAATAACACATTTGCACAAACGAGCTAGCATATCGTAGAGGATACTAGAGCTAACATATCGTAGATGACGCTAGAGCCAACCTGTCGTAGAGAATACTATAGCGAGCATGTCGTAGAGGATACTAGAGCTAGCATGTCATAGAGGATACTATAGTTAGCATATCGTAGAATATATTATATAGGTTTGACTGTTCGCCACAAAATTCTAAAATGAGAAGAGCAAAAACATTGAATTGACGAAGGTCATATATGTTCTCCTTGTTTCCAGCCCTCGACAACGTTATATTAACTGACTAGTCTGTATGCGGTGGTTACCACAATTGTTTGGTGTTTCGAGGTCTAATTTAACTAGCCTGCCTTTTTTAGAACATTATCGCCAAGCCGATCTTGATATGCTTTTACCGAAGGTGATCACTGCCAGCGTGCATGTCGTCATCAATGGTTTTTTGCGTCCATAATTAAATGAGACGGGACCGACATTAACGTGATCATCCGAGTCATGAGAGATGCACAGTCTCCAACGTTGAGAGGCGGGTTGTTACACGAAACATACCCACGCCGGGTCCGCATCTTGAAACCTAAACTCTGTCATGTAAATAAAACGGATGTGCTAACCGCTACACTATCGTGCCTCTCTCTCTCTGTAAATACATAAAACATTGACTTAGCAGCAACTCCCATAATCTAGTATTTACTATTTTTATGTTACTACGCTGATGACGGTACGTTTTAAAACAATTATTTTTATAACTTTTTCAAAGGTACAGTGTCAGGTCGTATTTTGTATCATTATGAGTTGGTTCGATAAAACATATATCAGCAGTGAATATGCTAGAGTAGATATAATTTATAATATAAAATATGATTTCACGATGAAAACGACAAGACTTTGTTCCTTTACTCAGTTCACTATACGACAATATTACCTACGTTTAGTTTGCGTTTATCCCCAGTGATCTGGGCTTTCTGCACTGCCCACAACGCCCTACTGGTCCCATTTACAAAGCCAGCCGTTCCGCTTCATTTCACTTGAAATCATCAAAGCTAGCCACGATCATTCGCAGTCCATTCGAAAAGTCGTGACTAGCTTTAATTGTTTCAAGTGAAATGACGCGGAACGTCTGGGTTTAAAAGTAGGGCCCACGCAAAAGATCCCACGTTGTCAGCCTAGAAGGGTTTTAAATGTAGGAGGGCGATGTCAGTGGCCAAGTGAAGTGACGCGTTCTCACCTGCAGTTTGTTGGTCGTCTTAAAGTATCGAGTTTTGTATATATTTCAAATGTGCCTGAATTTCGTGACCAATAAAAACGAGGTACCCATTAAAGGTTACATATACGATGCCGTGACTAGTAAAGTGTGCTACCCGTTAAAGGTTACGTATACGATGCCGTGACTAGTAAAGTGTGGTAACCGTTAAAGGTTGTAATTCGGTTGCATGTGGTAGTTCCCCTCTAACATTATTACCCGAGTTAACAGCGATAAAAGTCAACAATAATCATTAGATGTTTCAACTAGCTGAATAATACGTAGGCGACTTTGTCCAAGTGCTGCAAATATACAACGATTCCACGAAAACTCACAGCTGTCAACATCTGCTCACGAAAAAATGGAATAGTTCTCATGGAAGCGAGAAACACACTCCTACATTCAACTTTCGTCGTTTTTTAACGTAATGTTTTACGGGTCGCCATTTTAATGTGCCGTTCTTGTTCGCGGTGAACTCATGTGTGAGAAAAATTAATGCGGAATTGTTTGAAACCAAGTAAATAAAATTTGCTTAGAAATGGCCTCGTGTTCGACAAATAGATAGATTTTATAGGGAATTCTGATTATTTTTGAAAAATACAAAAACGCGGGACATTTCGTCCAAAAAGCTTGCATATACATACGTTTTCAACTTGTCATTAAACGAGGGAGTAGTTCCTTTTGAATGAAGAGAAGCAAACATTCTACCATTGTTTAAAAAGGGTTCAACAAATGAGTAAGATAATTACAGACAAGTGAGATTAACACCAGTGATTTTTAGGATAATTAAAGACCATGTGGTTAAGCATGTCAAGCATACATTACTAAATCAATCTCAACATGAATTCCAAAAAGCGAGGTCATGCTTGACAAATTTGTTATTTTTTTTAAGAAGAAATCACCAAGTGAGTAGAAGAAGGATCACTCTAAACGATCTCAATTCTGGTACATAATGAAGCTAACTTATATCTGATACCCAACCCGAAACCTCAGAAACAAAAGACAGACGTAATTAAATCAGTGTGTTTTAAAACTTTTATATGCACTATTTTATGCACTCATCTTATATTTTTCCAATAGTAAAATGGTGAAACTCACAATATATCGGTGTGAATCATGGACTTAGTTGGTGACACGATAATATTATTAATCAGTTGACAGGTCAAACAATACAAAATGGGCAATTGTATGTTGTGTTTTGTGTACATCATGTTAAGACACGTTGTGTCTGTGGGGCTACACGTTCCACATGCATGTGGGGCAAGACGGTCTACATACATGTGGGGCAAGACGGTCTACATGCATGTGGGGAAAGACGGTCTACATACATGTGGGGAAAGACGGTCTACATACATGTGGGGCAAGACGGTCCACATACATGTGGGGCAAGACGGTCTACATACATGTGGGGCAAGACGGTCTACATACATGTGGGGCAAGACGTTCCACATACATGTGGGGCAAGACGATCACTATCCCACACGCACATTGTCACAACGTATCAAATGTATTAAATATGACCAATCATGTTTAATAACACATTTAATATAATGTGAACATTGCATAACTTCCGTTCTGCTAGTCTGTAGGCTGTAATTATTATGGACTATTAATAAACCAATATTATTATTATGTATGATTATAAGGTATGTTTTATATGTTAACTCCCATTTAAATTTAACAACCACAATGGCCTGATGTGTGTGTATATATATAGTTAGTTCATATAAGAGAAAACCTCGGGGTTATGGACCGTATTGGGGCAAGACGGCTTTTTTTGGTACTCTTACTATTTTTCAAACGTATCTCAAGTAGCTTGTTTATTTACTGAAAACAGTTTTCCATTGGATAAAACACACACCTGTCCATAATATGAACACATTAAAGACATGCTAAAGTAGTTGAATGGTGTACAGTTTGAAAGTTTTTTTTTGCGGGGGGCGCTTCCCATGTTACTCTACATATTACGTACTTAGGGTTTCGGAATAATTTCAATAAAGTGTCACGTCAAATAGTGTTACTTTGTATAGGGGAGGGTTTCACACTTGTGTTTGCCAAATGTTGTCCAGCTATCCCTCTACTGGCCAAAATAAAGAACACATACCCCTCCGTAGGTAATAGTAATAGTGCCTTTTATACTTGGCTGAACCACACACGGACAATGAATAAATCACAATTTCAAAAAGCCATTATAAAACAAAGCCAACACAGATTCAGGTAACGTAAAATGTTATTCGACAACAGAATGAAGCCTGGAGAGAGTCGAGAAAACACAACTAACAGAAAATCTTCTTAATGTTAGTCCTTCAACCGGCGAAGAGTGGTTTGCTTCATCGCTGAGAATCCCGATTCGCACGACCATTTGTTGCCGAACAGGAAAAACATTCATTAATTTCTTTCGCAGCGACATCCTCATAATCCTTCTTTATTTTAAACACTTCTAGTTGGTCTCCTTTTACTCTCCTGGTCTCTAGTGTTGTCAAACCACATTGTAATCGCCCACTTTCGTAACCAAGGTCTCTCAATTCTGGAATCATTTTAGTTGCTCTTCGTTGTATTCTTTCTACCTTGTCTATGTCTTTTTTACGATACGATACGATACGGTGTGGTGTGGTATAGCGTGCGTGCGTGCGTGCGTGCGTGTGCGTGCGTGTGTGTGTGTGTGTGTGTGTGTGTGTGTGTGTGTGCGTGCGTGCGTGCGTGCGTGCGTGCGTGCGTGCGTGTGTGTGTGTGTGTGTGTGTGTGTGTGTGTGCGTGCGTGTGTGTGTGTGTGTGTGTGTGTGTGTGTGTGTGTGTGTGTGTTGGTGGTGCGTGGTTGATTGCATGCTTGCATGTGTGTATGCGTGTGTCTGCGCGCGTGCACGAACACCTCCATTTCACATTGTATCTCACCAATACAAATTTTATGGAAAAGAACACACAGCTGTATGTGCTGCCAAACGTTGGAACTTTTCCAATTTCATTTAATCTTCGTGTTTGGGCTGAATCGCGAATATGGCAGATTTTACGGATGGTGAGGGGAATACTCACTAGGTGGCGAATTATTTTCTCAAGTGACTTTTATCTACTGCTCTTATTTTCTAGGTAAATGCGAAGGTATCAATGCACGTTGCCAAAATTAACGCGTGTTTGTTCTTCGTCTATTTATAGATATAACGCACGCACGCACGCACGCACACAAATCGTATGCAAGTGCTACGTCAATTTGCTCTACTGTCTCCATTAACAGTTTTCATAGATGTAAACACTACCGCTTTCGGGTGGAAATGCCATTCCCTGGTCTCGCTTCCTCGCTTTATGGACGAAATGTCCCGCTTTTTTATTTTCAAAAACAAAAAAATTCCGGTAAACTCGATGTATTTGTTGAACACGAGGCCATTCTAATCACATTTTGTCGTGCGTGCGTTCACCGCAAACGAGAACGGCACATCAAAATGTCGACTCGTAAAACAGTATATTAAAAAACGCTAAAAACTTAAGTTCGGCAGAGTGTTGCCCGCTTTTATGAGCACTTTCGTGAGGAGGTTTTCAAGCCTACGAAGTTCTGTGGAACCGTTGGATGTTCGGCGCCAGTCGACAAGATTGTCTACGTATTGCTCGACCAGGTGAAAAATGTAGTAATTAGTGTCGACAGCTGTCGCCGTTAACCTGTCGGTCGGGTATTAATGTTAGTAGGTAACTGACACATACAAACGACTTCGAACCAAAGTATACATTAGTATTAATGGGTGCCGCATTTTATAGGTCACGAGATGACGCATTTGAAATACATATATATATGTTTATATACAAGATTCGAAATTTACGACATCCAACAAACAGCAGGATGCCGGGCGAGTGAGAACCTTTGACCTCATTTGACCCTCCTGTGAAGACGTGGGTTCTTTTGTGTGGGGCCTTATTTAAACCCAGACGTTCTGCGTCATTTCGGTTAAAATAGTTAAATCTAGTCACGACTTTTAGCAATTAATTCGGGAACGTGTGGTTTATAAGTGGGACCAGTGTGGCGTTGTTGGCAGTGTAGAGACAACGGATCACTGAAGACGAACTTGAGCTGAACACAAGGTAATGTTGTCGTATAGAGAATGGCGTAAAGGAACACATCTTGTCGTTTTCATTTTAAAATGATGTTATATATTATAAACTATATCTACTCTAACATATTGACGGCTCAAATATGTCACAATGAACTACACCTATAATGGTAAACAACGACTTTCTAACTTTGTAACATTAGTGATCGAAGCAACATTTTTTAAACATTTCTTAGTAAATATAGTAATACAAAATACTAAATAATAACTGGGTGCAGGCATGGGTTAATTTCTATAATTTTTAATTTAATTAAGTCAATTAATTTAATTTAATGTCAATAATAAACTTTTCTAGAAAGGCTAATTTTATAAAATTAAATTAATTTACTTTACAAAAGGGGTTAATTTAATTTAATTTACAAATCCTAATTATCGCTCAATTAAGTGCACACTTGTCAGTTGATATTACTTGAATACATTTTAATGTAATCATTTGGGGTTGGCAACAACCTATGGGAAAAATAGTGTGTGTGTGTGTGTGTGTGTGTGTGTGTGTGTGTGTGTGTGTGTGTGTGTGTGTGTGTGTGTGTGTGTGTGTGTGTGTGTGTGTGTGTTTGTGTGTATGTTTGTGTGTGTATGTGTATGTTTGGGATCTTTTCGCAGTGCCACCTTAAATCAAAAGCATGCCAGTTCTAGTGATGCATAAAAAATAGTGGATACATATTTAAATGCTAGTGTATCAAGGCGAAACACTGCACGGACAACAACTTGGTGCATGGAAATGATGTATGTAGTTGCCCGGTTTTGTTAGTTTGGTGGAATATAAGAGGAAACCCCACACGTGCAAATCTTCAACCACAAATTATCCTTTCAGAATTTTGTTTTATTGATTAACAAGTATCTATAACTTTAAAAATGTGTTCAAATGCCCCACGAAGAAATGTCGTCGCATGTAACTATAGTATGAAGAAATCCCAACAAAGTTACAAAACACATTTATGTTAAGTTTGTGATTTTAGATCTGTTTTAAATGTATGAACATTTATATCAACATATGATTTAATTGAAATAAAATTAATTGTTAATTTAATTTAGGTGACGAATTTGGGAGGTAATTTAATTTAATTTACCTGAGAAATGTGTGAGGTTAATTTAATTTAATAAAATTTACCTGAGAAATGTGTGAGGTTAATTATAATTACCCCATGCCTGACTGAGTGTTGTATATGCGAATTCAATGCTACATGTTATGCATCATTTAATTCAAAATGCGGCGAAAAAGGCAAAAGGCGTCCGGCTCTACAAACAAACAAAGACATAAAGCTGTTCACACTCGCGCAAGTTACACGACTATTAAAATATATTATCTTGATTATTTTGAGTGAAACCGGAATGAAATCAAATGTTTTGGTTTATTTAGGGGGAAAATGTATTTTTGTTGTGTGAAAATCGGTGTGTGACCCTATACGGGAGCAACATTTCAACATTGATTATATGGGATATTCATTAATTAGTTCACGAACTAACTTGGTAATCCATTCGCATCTTAAACGTTTTTTAAACACCCCAGTTGTATCATTATGTTTGTTGGAAGTGGACTTACTTTGTGGGTCTCTATCGCGTTAACGTATTTCTTTATATTTCTGGGAACAAATGTTATCATCTGATGTTTCAGTGTGCACTTATTGCACGATTAACAACTTATTTTGTTCGATATAGTTTAATATATGCAATCATTATTTTGTATTGTTGAAAATCCTTTCACATTTGCTCGGTTTTACCTAACTCTCGCACTGTGTGGACGAATCTTCTCAGCGGATTTTTTCGTATAATACGACAACACTTTTGTTGGTGGTATAATGTATGTTCTCTTCATCAATGTCTGCTTAAGCATTTCTGTCTTTCGAGTTATCTCGGCGAGAAGTAGCCGATTATATCAATGTTGCTTAGCAGGAAACTTTTGAGTTTAGAAACAAATTATATCATTACGACATCAATGTTAGTTAATTATGTGAACATCATACAAAAAAATTATCATAGGTAGTATTTCGTCATACTAAATGAACTGATAAAGGACATAATAATTATGGTGATTTATACATTGACTTAAGCCTTTTCACTTCCCGGAGGAACACAGGCCATCAACGAGTACATTCCACCGGACACGGTGCTGGACTCGCACTACTAACTCTTTCCTTTTGTAGTCTGCTTTTGACATCTCTGCTTCTACTTGTCTTCTCCAGGCGTGTCTTGGACTTCCCCTTTTCCTTATGCCCTAATTGTGGTAGACATACACATTAACTGTTTCCTACGCTAGACATTTACTAACTAACGTCAGTGTGCAGATAAACACGTGATGAAGGAAGCATTGGCAGGAAGCAACCATTTCGACAAGACAAAATAACACACCATGCTGAGTGACAAATATAAAGTGCTTGTCTTATTAATCAAGTATTATTAGTTGGCCCGTGGTTCAGCTTCAGCATAGGTCAGGTATACACAA
>OY759263.1:21031983-21044483 GCA_963662155.1 Lamellibrachia columna | reverse complement strand
GTGTCAACTACGTGGGACGGCGTGCTCGTGTCAACTACGTGGGACGGCGTGCTCGTGTCAACTACGTGGGACGGCGTGCTCGTGTCAACTACGTGGGACGGCGTGCTCGTGTCAACTACGTGGGACGGCGTGCTCGTGTCAACTACGTGGGACGGCGTGTTCGTGTCAACTACGTGGGACGGCGTGCTCGTGTCAACTACGTGGGACGGCGTGCTCGTGTCAACTACGTGGGACGGCGTGCTCGTGTCAACTACGTGGGACGGCGTGTTCGTGTCAACTACGTGGGACGGCGTGCTCGTGTCAACTACGTGGGACGGCGTGCTCGTGTCAACTACGTGGGACGGCGTGCTCGTGTCAACTACGTGGGACGGCGTGCTCGTGTCAACTACGTGGGACGGCGTGCTCGTGTCAACTACGTGGGACGGCGTGCTCGTGTCAACTCGGGTCATCATTTATGGAGTCTCTCGTCAGTGACAATAAAACAAATTATGAGCAGTCCTGATATTGTTGTTGTGTTGTTGTTGTTTTGTTGCTATTGCTGTTGTTGTGGCTGCTGCAGGTGTCATTCTGGTCGTTGTTGTTGTTGCTGTCGTTTTAGTTATTGTTGCTGCTGCTGTTGTTGTTGTTCATCGTGTTTTGCAGCCGACTGATGTTCGTATCGATGTTGCTGTTGTTGGTTTGTTCTGCTCAATAACTAATGAGAGCTGCGTCAACACATTGTTAATACTGCACGAATTAATTACACAGATTCAATACTACAGGAAGTGACAACCATTTATATATACGAGTTTGTATCACCAAAGACATCAGATTACAGCCACAACAAACTGTTCTCTTGCATTCGTTAGACACAACCTGTAGTGATGCCCTCAAGATATAAAAACAACTACCTACACAACACTTGTTCGTCCGCTTTTGGAATACTCTACGTTCGTCCGTATTAGATCCCTACACCCGAGTCGTCGTTGACAAAATAGAGATAAAGCAAAGAAGAGCGGCACACTTTTTGTTACAATGATTACACATCCACAGAAACGGAGTGTGTGTGTTTTGTGTGTGTGTGCGTGTGTGTGTGCGTGTGTGTGTGCGTGTGCGTGTGCGTGTGCGTGTGCGTGTGCGTGTGCGTGTGCGTGTGCGTGTGCGTGTGCGTGTGCGTGTGCGTGTGCGTGTGCGTGTGCGTGTGCGTGTGCGTGTGCGTGTGCGTTTTCGTGTGCGTGTGCGTGTGCGTGTGCTTGTGCTTGTGCGTGTGCGTGTGCGTTTGTTTGTGTGTGCGTGTGTGCGTGTGACAGAAATCATAAGGAATTTACACAGGGAACAAATAATCATCAGAAGAACAAACAGACGTCTCACCATATTCCACAAAACAATGAACGGTCATTTATCCTTGACAGTCGGAAACTGTTACCAGCCCGTGCCACGTCAATCACGGCATCTCGAAAGAAAAGCGACCCACAGTCCACACCACCAAGAACTATTATAAATGCTCCTATTTTCCACGGACAATAACAGTTTGGAACTAACTACCAGACAAAGTAGCCAGCATCGCAGAAAACCAACAATTTAAGTAAGCTCTGACTCACTCAGTTCCAAGCATACAACGTTGACAGTTTGACTCCTTAGGATTGTTTGCCAGTATTCCACACAAGACAAGACACAACACGTATATATCTGGTGCTAGACGAGTCGTCCATTACTACCCACTTTTTACGAAACGGCTGGGTGAGCTGCTGGCATAGGGTTAGAACCCAGTCCCGAGACGAGTAACGAACCTAGACTACCCGAACTAACCCGTGGCGCCTCTTGTGGATAATGCAACACTGCATTTGGCGACATCAATTTCACATTCCCCAACAGTGGCGCCACTCGCCATTTCACCACTGCTACAATATTTAACAAGATTTAACAAGATTTGCCATCCAAGCCAAAGGCCCAGGAATCTATTGGCTTATCGAAAGTCCAACAATGTTCATCTACTTATAACCCGCCTTCCTGAGATATGTGTCAATCCTGATTTTTAAACATATTCATGCTGTTAGCAGTTCTACAATCCGTAGACAATTTGTTTCATTAATTTATTGTCCTTTGTATGAAAGAGTACTTCCTGATATCCAATCTACACTGATCCTTTACTAATTTGACCTCATGTCCTCTAGTTCTGCTATTTTTCTTGAGTGAGAAAAACATATTTCTATCAATATTTCATACCCATTCAATATCTTAATAACTTCAATCTGATCTCCTCTTAACCTCCTTGTCTCTAGAGTTGTTAAACCACATTCTTTCAGGCGTTCTTCATAACTAAGATCTCTAAGTTCTGGAATCGTTTTAGTTGCTCTCCTTTGTATGCGTTCAAGCGTATCTATATCCTTCTTACGATATGGTCTCCATGCTTGTATACAGTATTCTAAATGAGGTCTAACTATTGCTTTATAAAGAGGTATAATTAACTTTTTTCCCTTGTATGTTATGTTTCTTCTAATCAATCCAAGAATTTGATTACCCTTTGAAGCTGCAATACCACACTGCTCTGAAACTTTCATATCAGCGCTTATTGTAACTCCTAAGTCCTTTTCTTTTACAGTAGTATCCAGAACAGTATCTCCCATTTTATTGTTTACATTCAAGTTCCCATGTCCTGTATGTAGGCATTTACATTTCCCAAAATTTAACAACATCTGCCATTTTTCAGTCCATTTCACTAATCTGTCTAGATCGTTTTGTAAATGTTGTTTATCACCATCAGTATTAACCTTTCTAAACAGTTTTGTGTCATCCGCAAATTTCAGTACGTTACTTGTTATACTGTCGTCCAAGTCTTTGATATAAATTAAGAATAATATAGGTCCTAATACTGATCCTTGAGGTACCCCACTCAAAACCGATTTCCAATTTGAAACTTTTCCATCTACTACAACTCGTTGTCTTCTGTCAGTCAGCCATTGTTCTATCCAGTCAGTTATGCTATCCCCGATACCATGGGCTTTTAGTTTAAGTAGTAATCTCTTACCGATGATACTCTCAATTTCATATTTTAGAATATTCCAACATTCATTTGCGGTCTTATTCATCAGCATGTTATTCCAATCTAGCTTTGCTAAGTATTTTCTCATATCTTTGTAGTTATCTTTGTGGAAGTTTCTCTTGTACGATTTCTTATTTTTACTTTCTGATTTTACATTGATGTCAAAATGTATACTGATTTGTTCTACTGTTTCCATTAGTATTTTTTGAGGAATCCCATCCACTCCCGGTGATTTGTTATCCTTCATTGCCTTTCTTTTTTTAGCTACCAATTCTGGAGTTACAACTAACGGACCTAAATAGTCAGATTTACCCCCTGAAATTTAGCATCAGCAACTGGTAATGAACTAATATCTTCTTTGGTAAACACTGAACTGAAGTAACCATTTAGGTCTTCCGCCATTAAAAAACCCTGTGATATTATATTTCCAGCACTGTCTTCTAGTGGTCCAACCTTGTCTTGTACGTTTTGTTTACTCCTGACATATGCATAAAAACTCTTGCTGTCATTTTGTATGTTACAAGCTAGTTTTTGCTCATAGCTTCTTTTAGATTGTCTGATTTCAGTTGTAACTGCATTAAGTGCCTCTTTGTATTTTGCATAGTCTTCTTCCTTTCTGGTACGCCTATAAACCCTCCACATAGTTTGTTTTAGCATTATTTTTCTAATAGCCTCTTTTGACAAGTGTTTCTTTCTAAACCGTTTTCCTTGTTTTTTGAAGGGAACAAATTTATCGATGATACTCTCAATTTCATATTTTAGAATATTCCAACATTCAATTGCGGTCTTATTCATCAGCATGTTATTCCAATCTAGCTTTGATAAGTATTTTCTCATATCTTTGTAGTTACCTTTGTGGAAGTTTCTCTTGTACGATTTCTTATTTTTACTTTCTGATTTTACATTGATGTCAAAATGTATTTGATTTTGGTCACTATTACCCAATGGTTCAAATATTTTTACATTGTCCACTAATTCTTTTTGTGATGACAAAACTATATCTAATACATTTTCTCCCCTGGTTGGTTCTAGTACGTGTTGAGTAAGAAAGCTATCCTGGATTAAAAATAGAAATTGTTGGTCCTTAATCCCAGTGCTCTCTAGAGAATTCCATTGTATGTGCACATGGTTAAAATCTCCCATTATGATACATTCCCCTTTACTAACTACCTTTATAGCGTTTTTTATTTTTGTGTTGTCCTCTTCGTTTATGTTTGGACTTCGGTAAACTAATCCAATGGTTAATTTTGAATTTCCTGAAACAATTTTGCACCAAACAGCTTCATCGCAATCTGCTTCACTTTCTAGTTTTATTTCATAAGCCTGAATAGATTCTTTAACATATAAAATAACTCCCCCGCCCCTTCTTCCTATTCGGTCTTTCCTAAACATTACATATCAGCATCTGTTATATCTATGTTGGCCCATGATTCAGTTATACCAAATATGTGAGGGTCAATATCTTCTACCATAATGTTTAATTCGTTTTTCTTATTTACTATGCTCCTTGCATTTAAACATACGCATCTATAACCTTTTTCAGAGATGTTTTTCGGATGATTTGATATTGGTTTATCTGTGCTAGTGGCCTCTTGTTCTGCTTGAGACACCTCTAGGTAACCCCCCTGCACTTCTAGTTTAAAGAATGTTTACTTCCAAAAATATTTGTCATTGTACCCAAGTCACTATCTACTGCTGCTGAAAGTTTGTCCGCGAATACTGCCGCCCCCTTTCCACTTAAATGAAGCCCATCCTTCATGTACATATCAGCCCTCCCAACAAAACTTACCCATAAATCCACAAAACGTTATCTTATCTTCTTACATAACAGGACAACTGTCTGTATTTCAGTCTACACCACAAAGGGTTTGTGTAATATGTTTAATGTGCCCGTTAATGCCATGCAGTTAATGTTTGTTTTAATAATGATCTTTACACAGTCATGATACGAGGACACTTTAATTGAGGTTTTCAAGAAGACTCATAACCACTGGATAGGACATTCGAGGAGACGCGGAAGGGTGTTTGGGCAATATGAAGAAGTTTACAAGGAAAATACATTTGAGAGAAAATGAGCGGGTTGAGAGAAGGACGGACATATGAAGAGTAGCACAGAAAAAAAGGTAGACTTGAGAACACACTAACGTGTCACATGGCAGATTGCAGAAGTCACTCAAAGCAGCCATAGGCAGTATTCATGAAGAAACGATCGCTGATTTTATATCATGGTACATTTTTACGATGGTACGAAACTGACCAGTGGTCATACCTAACGTGGAATAGTTCTGAGCTGGTTGTGAAGAAGAGGACAGAGAGTTTGGGTTTATTGAAAAGTCACGCCCAACTGCGAGCACACAATGTAACCACGCAGACGTTCGCGTAATAAATATAGTATAACCTTAGTTTAGATATGTATTCCACCGTCTCGTTGGATGTATGGCCGAAACATGTATAGGCAGAGGGCATGACGTTAATATCACAATCGCGTGTTGTGTCTGGTGTGTCTGAGTTACTGTTGTGCTGATGTAATGGTCGGCCCAAGGTGCAGTAACATTACAACTTGTACCCGTCTGTCACTACACCGACCGAACTAATGTAGCACCAAACAATATGCCCTTTCAGTGGCCAATTTTCGCTGCTGTACAAATTGTAGATAAGTTTCAACTTATGTGCGAATATATGTTTCTTTATAATAATTGTACCCTTTGGCCTCCAAATTAGTTTCAAATTTTCCAATAAATACCGAATATATAGTTTCAAGAAACCATTATGAGGTTTCCATTTTACCTCCCCTATTCACCTCATTCATATCAAAAACAACTCATACAACAAACATATACGAACTGACTCTGGTGCGTGACACAACGGTTCTGGTGCAAGGCTCATAGCTTGGGGCACTGTGGCGTTGAGGTTAAAACATCAGACTCTTAATAATTGAGGTCATTCGGGTTCGATCCACTTACTGCCGTTTCAAAGCGTGGGCAATTTCGTTCGCTCCACGATGCTCCAGTTCACTCAGCTGTATAAACGAGTACCTGGCTATAGACAGGGGTGGACATATAAACGAATAGACTTCGCGCAGTAAATGCTTCCCAAAGAAGTCAAGGTGGCGTTGGAATAAACAGGTCTGCCAGGGGTGAAGCGTAAAGGGCTTTTAATAGACCCAAGGACTGGATACCGCGCTATATAAGAACGTACCTTTACCATTAGTAACCATACACATGCCAAATTTCCACATACAAATAAAAGAACACTAAATTAAACACTAACTGATTGATTATTACATAAATAACCTAAACAGAAAAAGCTATTACGACGCTTCCACTCACCACTCCTATACACTTCAACAACCTCTAAAACAACCACATATAAAAACCGCACGCACACACACACACACACACACACACACACACACACACGCACGCACGCACGCACGCACGCACGCACGCACGCACGCACGCACGCACGCACGCACGCACGCACGCACGCACGCACGCACACACACACACACACACACACACACACGTATGCACATTAAATACACCGTTTTCAAGTGGTCTGACTCCTATTTATCGGTAACGATACCAGCATATTCGTCCACTTGAATGCATTGCGTATTCGTTGGGCTAAGTTCAGAGATGAAAACATTTGTTTATGCCAAGGAGTGCGTAGGCCCGTACACTCGAAGTCACACTAGAAGAGCGTGCCAGGGCATTGTAAAACATTCTTGCAGCGTGGGGTGGCAGCGTGAATGACCCTTGAATGCGTGATAGACACACATAGATGTTTGCTAGATGCGTGCTACTGTCATTGCCGCGGAACATCTGTCGGTACGATTGATATTAATGTAGAATCACAAATAACTTACTAATAAATTAAACCATAGTTTCGACGCTGCTACTGTGCAGCTGCAACAGCAGTAGCAGCAGCTACTTCACAGCAACAGCAGTAGCAGCAGCTACTTCACAGCAACAGCAGTAGCAGCAGCTACTTCACAGCAACAGCAGCCGTCTCAGATGAGACAGTTGCCAGCCCCTAGTGAGTATGCCTCTCTTCGTGATATCTGCCATATTTGATTCAGCTAAGCCAAATGACAGCGATGTTTCTATTTCGTTTGATTTGCCTGATGTTATCAGCTTTTGCCTACTCTTAGAACACTTGATCTACTGGCTACATATCCATTGTTTGGCTTCAACAGGATAAAACGTTAATTAGATGTGGCTTCATTTAGCAATTCGGTACAAAACGTGGTCTTCCAGAAATCAGCGTTTTTCTTGAGTTAAATCTATGTTCTTTTAGCATTTAGCAAATTATATAAATAAATAATGATTAACAGGACTAAGATCTAACTCGAGAAAACTCAGATTTCTGCAATGCATGTTTTACACCGACCTTGTTTTACAAGTTTTACTTTTAAATGGAGATAGTAGTGGGAGAGGAGCTATCCCAAGGCAGAGTAGGTGAAGTGGAAATAATATCAGTATGGACATACTGAGAGGATGAGTTACTGAGTAGGCCAAACGAGACAGCTATCCAAATGTAGAGTAGGCGAATGGGAATAACATCTGCAGGCGAAATGGGAGTAGGCAAAATGGGGATACCCCCATTGAAACAACTGAATCGTTAGAGTAAACCTCGTAGATAAACTAGCGACTAGAAACCGAGGTTGCTTCTGTGAGGCGGTTGTTAGACAGGGTTTCACTGTCGTCTCCCAGAGATGTTTGACGTTAGCCATCGAAATTATCTACGAATTGCTCTTTCAGTTGAACCATAATAACATTATATTGTTTATATAGTGTTATTCATATTGCCATATATATACACACACATATATATATATATATATATATATATATATATATATATATATATATATATATATATATATATATATATATATATATATATATATACATATATATATATATATATATATATATATATATATATATATATATATATATATATATATATATATATATATATATAATATGTGATAACTTATTGCTTTATTGTTGTGAACATCTGTTTGATGATTCCTTTTGATTTTTTGTCGGTTTCTTTTGGGCGATCCAATCTCCTTTTCCGTCTGCCGCCATATCCACCTTCATCTCGTTACCAGCGATGTTGTTGCTGTTGTCTTTTCATTGATGATTGCCAAAATACCCATTGGATCTTCCGGAGGTTCCTGTTTTGGAAAGTCACAACCTTAAGCTTGTTGGATTGGTTTGTTGTCTATGTCCAGCACTCAGCCGTGCAGAGCAACACTCATGTCACTGTTGTATTGCGTCACTGTGGCATGTGTTTTGTTTTCAACCTCCTTTGTTGTGACTTCCAAAGCACCATTGTTGATGGTGGGAATACTATTGCTGTCTAGTAGTTGCATAATCGTACAGCAGTATAAATGAACAATTAAAATCTTCGACAGATTTCCCACAATGATGGCCGCCATCTACTGCACGATCCTGATCTGCCTCTTGCAGATGGCGCTGATGGTGGGGAAAAAACACAAATGTCATTCGCACAGATGTAGTTCGCACGGAGGCAAGCCTCACGGAGGCAAACCTCACGGAGGCAAGCCTCACGGAGGCAAGCCTCAAGGAGGGCATTCGCATGGAGGGCATTCGTGAGAAAAGTAACATTTCTATTCATGTTTTCGTCAAGTTTAATATAATTTCGGATTATTTCTGATGACGGATGCCCTAATATTGATATTTCAAATTAATGTAAACCAGAGGATACTAATAGTCGACTACATCTACATCAGCTGTTAATATGTTCCTGGTTTAACAGTGTTAGTGGGCAACCTATCGTTTAGCAAGTTTCTGAAACACAACGTCATATTCAATTGCAGCGTGTATCTAATCGGCGCCGTCCGGTGAGACAACGGCCAGTGATCGACAAGGATGATAAGAAATTGGTGGCTATTCTACGGCGACGGGTGGAGAGTCAGTGTCACAACGTGTCGTCATTGATGTTGTCTCGGATCAGTGTGGCAATAAAGCGAATTATAAACAGTACATGTGTTGTTGTTTTATTGTTTTGAATGTTCTTGTTGCTATTATTGCTTATTGGAACTGCCTAAGTAATTGTAGATAAGTGTTCTACTACAAGCCAGTCAAAACGACGACTACTACGATACTGCTCCATATCAGCGTCGAAAATACTGTTTAATTATTGCTTGGGTTGTATGTGGAGTTGTATTTACATCAATCGTTAGATAAACTATCGATTACGTTAGTATCACTTTTACGACAGGACCCCCCCCCCTTTCGCAACGCCAGCAACACGCATGTAACACACATGTCAGTATACCAGTATGTATGTATGTCTGTCTGTCTGTCTGTCTGTCTGTCTGTCAGCGTGACCATGTCACGCTGCCAACCCTACTGCAACAGTAATGTCTTACAGTGTACTGTCACACAAACCTAACGTGGCGTCACGACTTAAACGTTCAACCCTACAAGCGTCCACGTAAAAATACTAGTACACTGTTACATAGACATAATATGTTGACATCTCTGACCTCAGTCGGTGTAAACACACAATGCAGTCAAGTCCGTGGCAGCAATTGTAGAAGCAACGCCAGTAAATAACAGTCAGGCAGTTGGAAAAAAGGTTTGTGAAGAAAGGTTCTGTAATAAATCCGTTAATGTATTAAAACATGGTAGCCCACTGGGTCTATGACACGACGAAATCATTTGAAGGCTCGTCATCGATGGCAGCTGCTGCTGCTGCTGCTGCCTCTGCTACTGCTGCCGCCTCTGCTGCTGCTGCCTCTGCTGCCGCTGCTGCATCTGCTTCTGCTGCTGCCTGTGCTGCTGCTGCTGTCTCTGGTTCGGCTGCCACTGCTGCTGCTGCTTCTGCTGCTGTTGATGATGTTGCCTCTGCTGCTGCTGCCTCTGCCTCTGCTGCTGCCTCTGCTGCTGGTGCTGGTGCTGCTGCTACTGCTGCTGCTGCTGCTGCTGCTGCTGCTACTGCTGCTGCTGCTGCTGCCTCTGCTGCTGCTTCCCTTCAATGGACCAAGGGGGTAGAAGAACAAGCGAAGCAGCTTTACTGTTCAAATACTGTCCGTGTGTCGACAAAGACTTGAATGATAAATGGCTCCATCTAGCGATTATATTCCACTGTATAAGTAAAATCATAAGCACAAGTGAGTGTTCGTCAGATCTCGCCGGTCTGGATTTTTTTCTGTCGAGCGTTGTCATGTTGCCATGTATCAAGATAATGTGTTTTATTGTAAGAACATTTATCGTGTTTATCAGCAATTTTCTCTACGACTTCTTTTATGATTGGGATTAGAATTAGGACAAAAGCAAATATTGTTTTTGTGCTACAAAAACATACATTTGAATTACTTTTGCATGTTTTTATTTAATGGCTAAGATAAAAAAACGAAAACCTCTATCCTAATTTCGTTCTTTGAGTGGTCATAATAAATATGTAGATGAGACAATGTAAACGGTCAAAGCTCACAAACGGCTAGAGAAATTCCCCCAGAACGACAAACATGACATTTAATAAAAATAACATGTCATATATGGGATATTACTTAAAAACTACTTCCTCATCTGATTTATCCTATCACAAATCCAGTTCATTTGTGTCAAAATATGTAGTGTGTGAAGTAGTCGATTTAATAAAAAAAAAAATATTTTTGCTCACATCATCGAAACAATTGACTTTAGTCGTTAGATCTGGTAAGGATCAATATTGTGGATATCCAAAATGGTAAACACTGTGTGGGTCAATGCTGATGAAGGGCGTGATCTCCATCCTCTCGCCGATCACGTGACAATTAAAAAAATTTCACCAAGGAAAAATGTTTTCACTTCAGTAAATGTAATAGTTTGTCTGATGATTTCACAAAATCTACATACAAAAGTTGCACAAATGAACTAGCATGTTGCAGGTTTGTTTTTTTCGCAATCATAACGTGAAATGAGACTAGCAAAAAAGTCGAATTGATTAAGTACCTTATACACCCCTCTGTCCGGGGCTAATGCAGTGTTTTATGTTAGTGGATATATATATATATATATATATATATATATATATATATATATATATATATATATATATATATATAGAGAGAGAGAGAGAGAGAGAGAGAGAGACAGAGACAGAGACAGAGACAGAGACAGAGACAGACACACACACACACACACACACACACACACACACACACACACACACACACACACACACACACACACACACACACACACACACACACAGACAGACAGAGAGAGAGAGAGAGAGAGAGAGAGAGAGAGAGAGAGAGAGAGAGAGAGAGAGAGAGAGAGAGAGAGAGAGAGAGGGGGGGGATACAAGCTGTGGGAGTTCACGACAGGATGGGGTATTTTATTTCCCCTGGCATAAACACAATGTTGGAGGAACAGGTGGCTTATAGTGTATTACCTGAAATACACATATTTCTACCTCCCTCAATCCATTATGCCTGGCTCTAGACTAGCCATTTGTACGCAATATTTAGACGCTAGACGACTGAGTGAGCTACTGGCTCACCCACGGTTGGGTTCGAACCCAGTACCGAGATGAAAAACCAACCAACAGAGGCTACACGGAATAGCCCGTAGCGTCTCTGGTGGATAATATAAAAACAACTTTTTACAAGTCCGATTTGTTGACAAACTGTCTGCACAACTATCGTAATATAACTTTAGCATCGGAACGCAACAATCGGTCGATCTGACGATTGAATAGTTTCGAACGCGATTGAGCACGTGTTTACATAGATACGCATTGTTTCGAAGCACGGCAAAAAATATGCGGAACATTCTTACGGCTTAATTGTTCATTTTAAAATCATGTTAGCCACTCATACAGAAGTATTGTGACTAGCAAACATACCCATTCTCCGGACGGGATAACTTGGTAGTTCGTAACTGACTGTCGTGATAACAATACTAGCAAAATCTCAGGACACACAACACTATAACAGATACACCCTTATGACAGATACTGAAGATACTTCAAAATTGCGACGTAATACTGACAATTACAGTAACGTCTAGCGACGCCTTGCCGTTGTGCTACGTAACTTTAGTCACTCGTAGAAGAGACGGATAACGTTGTGCTTAATTGTGCGTAGTTGTTCGCAAAACATACATACGTACATAGATGTATACATGCATGCATGCATACGTGTATACGTGCATACATATAAACTCACATACATGATGATTTGCACTAAGACGTATTGGTCATATTGAAATAACAAATATTTTTTACAATAGTAGCGCAAAATTGTGGTCGTACATAACGTAGTAGAGTGCTGCACAGGTCACGAAGTGCTAAACAGGTCATGAAGTATTGAACAGGTCATGAAGAAGACGACAACCAGCGTGGGTTTATATAATTTACGCACAGCAGCGAGCAAAAAGTGTAGCGACACATACGTTCAGGCAATTAATAATTGTCTTAACTTAGTTTAAATATCCATTCCAACGTCTCA
>OY759263.1:21019483-21021983 GCA_963662155.1 Lamellibrachia columna | reverse complement strand
GGTAACGTTGTCGTATGTTAAACGTACATAGTTGGATTGTTGTATCGAACTATCATGCTGTATAACATAAACTGTGACTTTTTTAACATCTTAACAGTCCACATGTGTCTTAGTGAACCACAACTATTTGTTGACGTTTACTTGTTCACGATTAGTACATTAGCGTACAGCTGTAGACAATGACCAATGCTTGTGTACACGGGTATACATGAGGTACATACCATTAACACCTGCAGTATTAGGTTTCCCTCCGCAAGCAACGTAGGCATGATATTCGCCCCGAACATTCAAGTTAAGCCGATAATGTTCAAAGTATATTTCTGAAACGTGTTTAATGACGACACATTTGAGCGGCCAATATGTTAGAATATGTATAGTTTGTACTATATAATTTGTACTATATAGCATAACTGTACGACGACATCGATCAGACTTAGTTCTTTTAACATTAATTATGTAGACAATATATTGGAAACGGTTCGTTGTAAACATAATAACACCAAATACACGTTAAATACTAGATACTGGATGTTGTCTATGCGAATACAATGTTACATACTAATTATATCAAATGTCCTGGGAATCTGCAACAACAGCCCGCAACAACTGGTGACAGGTTGTGCGGAGTGGTTTCAAGAAGAACGAACACTTATAGAACTGTGAACACTTATAGCATCTGTAACAAAAACTGCCTCTCAAAAATCGGACTTTTAAGTCACAACAGATGCTGTGCAAAATACTGATGTCACCCGCGGCTCAGCTCCATTATCTTTTAAGATAGACGGATGCTAATGAATTGATAGAAGATGTATAACTTAATATACTAGCAGTCGGCTAACAAAGAAACAAAAATATCGGCGTCTATTAATATCCACTTCGTTTATGTACACAATAAGTCTCCCTCTAGGTGGGATCGGGACGTCTCCCAAGCCAGCAATAAGAAACTACAAAACAGTTGTCACTAAATTTCCCTCTCAAATATTATACGGTATGCGTACAAGTATGGTTGGACATACCAACGTCATCATATCAATATATCTTGTCTCTACCACATATTCAAAGCAAGTAATAATTTCAAGATAAATTTTAATAACAAAAATTTTGGGTAGAAAAATGCATGACTATATATGATGCTGCACTTGCGTTTGATTGTCGACGGTTACACGAATCATACCAATGACCAATCCTATTCATTCACAGCGTCTCCACAATGAAAGCCGCCATCTTCTGTGCGGCCCTGGTCTGCCTCTTGCAAGTGGCGTTGATCGTTGGCCGACCCAGGTGTGGCCTGATATTCTACCCGGGTTGTGATCCGGTCACGACTAACACCGAGGCACCGGCGGTCGTCGACAGCTCGGAGAGTAGTGATGGATCAGGCGACGACGACGACAGCTCAAGCGGGGAAGTGAGCTCGTCAGGGAGTCGAGAGAATAGGTCAGCCGGGTGCAGAAGCGGGAATAAATCCTCGTGTGGGCATGGCAGTGATTCAGGAAAAAGCAAGGGTGGGAAATCGCAAAAGAAAAGGAAACACCACAAGGGTGGGAAATCGCACAAGAAAAGGAAATACCACAAGGGTGGGAAATCGCACAAGAAATGGAAAAAGCATGGCGGTCATTCGCATGGAGGTCATTCGCACGGAAGTTATTCGCATGGAGGTCGTTCGCATGGAGGTCATTCGCACGGAAGTCATTCGCATGGAGGTCATTCGCATGGAGGTCATTCGCACGGAGGTCATTCGCGTGGAGGTCATTCGCACGGAGGTCATTCCCACGGAGGTCATTCGCACGGAGGTCATTCGCATGGAGGCGGTAATGGTTGCAACATCTTCGACCCGAACTGGTTTTTTGGTATGTATATCATTTTATCATTATTTATATCATCATCGTCATCCTCGAAGCCAAAGCTCATCATAGGCTGTTTTTACATTTCACTGTACATTACAGTGGCATTCATGTTACGGCTGTCATCCTCAAGACGGGAGAAGGATAACTACAGTGTGGCATCCAATACAGAAACACACTCACACACACAAACACATACACACACGCACACACACACGCTCGCGCGCACGAACACGCACACGTGAACGCACGCACGCTCGCTCGCACGCTCATACGCGCGCTCGCACGCACGCACGCATGCTTTTGCTACAACTACCACCACCACTACCACCACCACCACCACCGTCACCACCACTACTAATTCAAGATCGCTGGTATATATTTCAGACCAGAATATGTGTCAAGGCAGTTGTGGCTCCGTCTCGTCCTTCTGCAAATCCATGTGTGGCGGGTGTCAGTGTTGCTGCCGACCCGGCTACCCAAGAAATAGACACTGTTCACGTACGTAATCACGGAGATTACGTCATACGTCAGCACTACCTTGTGACTATCATATGTGTTATCATGATAACACATATGATAAAACATGTGATAACACATATGATAGCACATACTTTCAGAGTTCACTCTAGCAGGGTTACACGTAATCGTGTCACCCC
>OY759263.1:20991983-21014483 GCA_963662155.1 Lamellibrachia columna | reverse complement strand
TTGGTGTTGTTGATTGTAGGCATCACACAAGACCTGACTGTGTGCAGTGTCGCAGACTTCCCATGACTGAGAGTGATTGGGGCAGGCCTGGTTTTCATGGGCGAAGAACTCTGAGATTTCCGCTGCGTGACTGGAAAGAAATGTATAGTCGAGAGAACGAAGCACAGTTCGCCTTCAGTGATATATATATATATATATATATATATATATATATATATATATATATATATATATATATATATATATATATATATATAGAGAGAGAGAGAGAGAGAGAGAGAGAGAAACAGACAAACGGACAGACAGACAGACATACATAGACAGAGACAGAAACAGAGAGAGAGAGAGAGAGAGAGAGAGAGAGAGAGAGAGAGAGAGAGAGAGAGAGGGAGGGAGGGAGGGAGAGAGAGAGAGAGAGAGAGAGAGAGAGAGAGAGAGAAGGAGGGAGGGAAGGAGAAGGAGGGAGGGAGAGAGAGAGAGAGAGAGAGAGAGAGAGAGAGAGAGACAGAGAGATTTATTAGGATCAAACAATGAACATAAGAATTTAGTTAAAACACAAGACGAATGTGAACAAAATGGTCATTGATCCATGGAGACCTACTCTGGACCTGGCGTACAGGCCACCATGACATTGACATTATCAATAACAATATATCTTTCTACGTGAACATACAATAGTTGAAATACAAGAAAATATTTACGAGATCATATATGATTACCAAAACCAAATAACAATTAATACCACAAATACCACTTCGCACTAAGCACAATGAACACTAATTAATAATAATAATACAATTTGAAATATATATGTTCTGAGTTTTTTCGGAAGATAGCTATAGCTTCAGATGTTTTCAAAGTGATGGGGAGTTAATTCCAGACTCTATGCGTAGCGACAGAGAAAGAACGTTTGCCCAAGTAAGGTTTTGTTTTTAGGCACAATAAGTTGTTGTGAAATTGATGATCTGAGGTGCTTAGGGATATTTGAAAGATGCAGGAGATTAGCCAAGTAGGGTGGTTGTTGTGTAGATACAGCAAAATATGCAAGAGTGGACAGCTTAAATTTAACACTAACTAACGCTAGCTAAACAATGAACACTAAGATAACTTGCATTAACTAAAATTTACTAACAATAACATTACTTAAACATAGATTGCCTCAACATAACATTTAAACATTTCACACTGTATGTGACTTAAAATCTAGACAGTAGTTCTCACCTCGACCGTATTTGAAGATCACAGTTTCATTATTGTTAATATCTGGACTATACGAAAATATTGTAATAAATGACCTTCATTTTTACAAAAGGCAGGATGCAATCAATTCTAGTTAAAAATGTAAGTACAGGTCTGTTTTTCTTACATATATAACAATTTAGAATAACACATTCTACCTCATATTTGCTAGTTATATACTTTCTTGCATAATTTATAAAGCTTTGGTGTGAGTGGCTGTTTATTTTTTGGAGTACTTTTTTGGGAGATAGTTCTGTTGAATAAATTTTGGAATTTCGCGTCTGATGCAAAGGCGGCGATATGTGGAATTAGTATATTTCACTTGAATGTCATAATAATTGTAATTTGGAAGGTTATTTTTCATGTTACAGAAACTTTCAGGTGCCCATCTGATTCTTCTATGTATCGTTATTGTATAATCCTCTGATAGAAACATGTCTTTGAAATGATTAGGGTTTTATCCGTTTTTTATTTGTATAACATTTTGAAACATGAGAGTTTAAAAAAGTCATCTGCCTTTAGTAGTTCAATATTCTTAAATACTGTTTGATAAAGTTCTAATTGCCTTTATTGCAGCGTACTTATTCGTGGTCCTACATTGAAAGGATTGAGGATACCATGTTAGATTACAGTCTATGAGAACATCAAGAAATGCAAAGTGTGTTACATGTTCAATTGCCATACGATTGAATTCAATATTAGGGATTTCGCTAGATTTCAGTTTTTTACTGTGAAATCATAATTTTTGGTTTGTTTGCATTCAGGGAAAGCTTATTTACTGCTAGCCAGTCTGTTAACTTAATTCTGTATTTATTTGATTCGATATCGAGTTGGTTGTGTGGTTACTCCTGAAATTATCTAGTGTGCTGAGCAGGGTGGTGTCATCAACATACGTGATGAGTGGAAATTTTTTACTAGCCTTTGCTAGATCATTAATATATATTAAGAATAGTAGAGGTCCTAGAATTTACCCTTGAGGGACCTCTGTAGCTACTGTTTCTGCGGCTGATTGTGTGTTGGTAAATTCAACATATTGCTGTCTGTTGTATATGTGGCTTTTAAACCATTCTAATTCTTTTATACAACAATATTGAAGCTTACATATAAGGATTGGTTAATCAATCTGTAAATATCGGAATAGGTAGTTTATTTTCATCCAGATCTAGATAAATTCGATCTATCAGTTGAGTTAATGCTAAATCTATTGAGTATTCAGCTCTAAATACGTATTGATTTACATACTAACGTGCACTTATAGTAAAATACTGAAATATTTGAGTATAGACTGTTTTTTTCAAACACTTTCGATATATACGGCAGCAGTGATACAGGTGTATACTTGTTGACATCGTGTTTATCGTCCTTCTTGAAAATACGAATAATCTTTGCTATTTTTTAGTTTATTGGGAAATCTGCCCGTTGTCAGTTATTGATTGATTATGTAAGTAAGGGGCTTAGCTAAGGCATCTACAGAAACTTTCAATAAGTCTGTCTCGAATAGGGAAAGGTTGTTCGTAGGCATATTGTCTGTTAGCGGTTTCTCACACAAGACAAATCTCTCCTGCACAAATGCGTTATATAGCACTTGGCCAATTGTTTATGCTGTTTTCAGGGTGTGGACTACTGTGCACCACTAGTTTTGTGTCAAGGGTAACAAGATCTTCACCGTCGTCAAAGAATGGGTTGCCCACACGACGTCAATTCCAGTCAGCTCACACATATCTTTCCTGAACTCTGCCTGCGCAGCTGCCGACGGTTCGTGGTGTTTTCCATCAACTTTGTCATTGTGTTAATCAACCTCATATACTACCTTGCTATTTCAAGTCAACTATCCACCTGACTAGCGCAACTGGATTTTCGGTCAATCCACGGCCCCTCCATCTCCAACATGGGTGCTATTTTGCATATATGCAAATAACGTAATCATCCAATCACATTAACTTTTATCTTAATCGATTTCTCTTGCCCCAAAACCATAGGCTAGTATTTTAAATCACTAAAAAATAAGTGAAGATACGCCCAAAGAAATGTATTCGGAATTTAATTGCTGCCATTTTTGATATGGCGCCACGCCCCCTTAAAATCCAAATTTCGTTGGGGTCCACCTCTCAGTTTTCTTAGACGCTGTCATAGCACGTGTAAAAAAAGATGGTGCTTGTATCACAATCTGTACAATCCATGTGCTAAGAAGCTCTACTATTTTGGTAATCTGGCGATTACAAATGCGCTATTTCGCAACAGTAGCGCCTAATATTGGTCATACATATCGTAATATAGTGCTTAGCAGGTTGTGAAGAAGACGACAAACAGCAGCGAGCAAAACAGTGTACCGACGTAGACGTTCGGGCAATAAATATTGTCTTAACTTAGTTTAAATAAACATTCAAACGTCTCGTTGAATGTATGGTTGAGATACGTATAGGCATGGGGCATGACGTTAATGTCACAATGTTGTGTCGAATCTGGTATTTAGAACATGTCTTAGTTACCGTCTTATTGACGTCAGTTGGCCCAAGGTGCAGTGGAATCACTTCTTGTGTCCGCCCTCCATTACAATCATGGAATGTAGCACCAAAGCAGGAGCACTTTTTTGGGGACCTGGTTAAAATGTTCAAAGTGGTTTTATTCAGTTTGGTATTTGTTTTGTACTAATCAAACCCAACGGCCTCGAAATTAGGTTTGATTTTTCAAATTAGATTTCATGTTTACTCAAATAACCCTACGCCTACCAAAACATTGTTATATACCAAATTAAACATTAAAAAAATAACATCGATCAACTGTACATCATACATTGCATGATAAGCTATTAAACTCCTACGGTTGTCTAGCCATGAAGTGCTGTTTCAAGTAAACAACTTGAGAACGCCAAGCGTGTGGGTGTGCGTGTCAGAATGTGAACGTGGCATGCTGGAAATAGTGACATATATGTTCGCAAACGTAATGAAATATCAGTGCACGACAACGTTTACAATTAACTGTCTGTTTTTACATCATGATATTTGTTGTGTGGTAAATCTTAACATAATTTCACTGTGAGCATGTTTTGTATGTTATGATACTCCTACTAGACCCGTCGCATCTCGGACGTCAAACGTTCAGTTCATCTGGAATCCCACGCTAATTCAAGAAGCCATCAATAGATTGACTGGCAGCACTATGTACCAAGGCATTAATGTATATTTATATTACAATGTTGTGTATCCGGACATTTTACAGTCACGTACGAACTACCAAGCATTTTTTTTAGTATGAATGGTAAAGAGACACTACCCGAAATACCCGGGCCTAGTGAATGCCCCGGGCCTAATGAATGCCCCGGGCCTATTGAATGCCCCGGGCCTATTGAATACGTATATGATCCTAAGTTAACCAGTTGCTTGCAGAACAACCAAGAATTCACGACACTGCAATTTTGTTTCGTATGCTTCATAGTTTCGTGACAAATATTCCAGTAGTTTGCAGAAATCAATCTCCCTTACTGAACTCCAATTGGACAGTAATTGCTTTCCGCCACCCACTTGCTTGATATCCTTCCCTTCCAACCTGATATATAACTTCTCTCTCTGCTGTCCATCCAAACCCACATCCCCTTTGTCTTCTCCAGGTTCATCCTGACTCCATGCTTCTTGAGCACCTCCTCCAACTCCTCCAGCGTTGTTTGTGATTCCTGTTTGCTCTATGCTATATGTGACCAGATCGTCTGCGTACATCACCTTCCTGCAAACATCAATCATACTGATGCTCCTGCTGATTAATTCCATCAAGATGATAAACAATAAAAGGCTGCATTCACTTCCTTGCCTCAAATCGATGTTAATCTGAAATTCATCAGACATCACATGTCCAACCACAACTGTTCCTTTTGTTCACTCGTACATTGCCTTCCATCATCCTGGCTTCTACTTCTGGCACTGGCCATCCATCTCACCGTTGTCACAACCATCTCTCTCCGGACCTAGTCGAAAACAGGTTCGAGGTCCACAAATCCTAGTGCCATATCACATTGCCTCTCAAACTCTTAACGAAAACATTCCACTCGTCGTCGCTATTTCTTTTCTGAATATATAAAAAAATGTGTTTTTATCGACCAATTCCTGCTCCACTACATTTCGTATGCCCCATCTAGAATCTTCTATAGCAGCTTCATCATACAACTTTCACCATAGCCACTAGCCAAGTCTTCACTCAAACAATTGGACGGTTAAACTAAACATCGGAAATAAACCAGGGACTAGAACAAATGGTCACAACTGTGAAGTGGTCTAGTGGTGGGGGCGATGGTCTGTTTAGAGCACCCGACTGCCGATCGAGGTGACGGTAGTTCGATCCCACCTGCCGCCGTTTCGACACTTAAGCAATTTCGTTCACCTCACTTTGCCCGAGTCTTTCGGAAGAGACAGTAAAAACCGTTAGTGCCTTTTACCTGTTGTCTATGCAGGGGAAATAAAAGATCCCACAAATGTCTAACCTGTCGTGGACTCACAAAGTGGTGGTCTCAATTTGTAGCCTACCGCGGCGCCGAGCACGCAGTGTGGACGGCAGTAATGCCCTAGCTGACTCCGTACAGGGGTCTACACCAGCCTAAGAGAGGCGCCGAGCAGGCAGTGTGGACGGCAGTAATGCCCTAGCTGACTCCGTACAGGGGTCTACACCAGCCTAAGAGAGGCACCGAGCACGCAGTGTGGACGGCAGTAATGCCCTAGCTGACTCCGTACAGGGGTCTACACCAGCCTAAGAGAGGCACCGAGCACGCAGTGTGGACGGCAGTAATGCCCTAGCTGACTCCGTACAGGGGTCTACACCAGCCTAAGAGAGGCGCCGAGCACGCAGTGTGGACGGCAGTAATGCCATAGCTGACTCCGTACAGGGATCTACACCAGCCTAAGAGAGGCACCGAGCACGCAGTGTGGACGGCAGTAATGCCATAGCTGACTCCGTACAGGGTCTACACCAGCCTAAGAGAGACGCCGAGCACGCAGTGTGGACGGCAGTAATGCCATAGCTGACTCCGTACAGGGGTCTACACCAGCCTAAGAGAGGCGCCGAGCACGCAGTGTGGACGGCAGTAATGCCATAGCTGACTCCGTACAGGGGTCTACACCAGTAAATGGATGGATGTTATATGATCCGAGGGATGTTTGACGAGAGTCAGCAACAACAGTATCTACACATTGCTTGTTCAGGTGAACAATATAATGATTATAATTGTCGATTGCTGTCGCGTATGACCTTTCCTTTCGGGAATGAACATATACAAATCAGTTTGAATCATCGTATGCATTAAATTTAACGGCCAAAACATTTTATGTATTCACGGAATCCATGCACATTTGAAATAAGAACAGAGCCGGAGAATTTATTATGCCCAACAAACACAGCTGGTTGTCATCACAGACAGTCAGCCGTGACAGAGAACGCTTCACTTCAACTGACGAAGATTGAACAGTAACGTCTCCCTCGTACATTCGAAAACTTAACGCACCCTCCTGGGGTGGCGATGTGTGCATTTTTGTGTTTATTGTTCGGGGTGGTGAAAAGTCGTGACTAGCTACTCAAAGATGGACCTTTCAGTCACAGCAGATGCTATGCAAAACACTGATGTCACCTGCAGCGCAGCTCCATTATCTTTTGAGATAGACGGATGCCAATGAATTGATAGAAGATTGAATACGAAATACATTAGCAGTCGGCTAATAAAGAAACAGTAATATCGGCATTTCGTTTATGTACGCAATATGTCTATCTCTAGGTGGGAATAATACGTATGATTGGACATATCAACGTCATCACATCAATTTGTCTTGTCTCTACCACATATTCCAAGCAAGTAATAATTTCAAGATAAATTCTAACAATTTAGTTTTTGAAATGTTTGTTGTTGCAGGAAAATGCAAGATTATACATGATGCTGAACTAGCGTTTGATTGTCGACGGTTACACGAATCATACCAATAACTAATCCTATTCTTTGACAGCGTCTCCGCAATGAAAGCCGCCATCTTCTGTGCGGCCCTGGTCTGCCTCTTGCAAGTGGCGTTGATCGTTGCCCGACCCAAGTGTGGCCTGATAGTCTACTCGAGTTGTGACCAGGTCACAACTACAACCGAGGCCCCGGCGGACGTCGACAGCTCGGAGAATAGTGACGACGACGATTGTTCCAGCGGGGAATGAGCTCGTTAGGGAACAGGTCAGCAGGGTGCGGAATTTGGAATAAATCCTCGTGTGGGCATGGCAGTGGTTCGGGAAAAAGCAAGGGAGGGAAATCGCACAACAAATGGAAACACCACACGGGTGGGAAATCGAACAAGGTCATTCGCACGGAGGTAAGTCTTACGGGGGTCATTCACACGGAGTTCATTCGCCCGGAGGTCTTCCGCACGGGGGTCATTCGAAAGGAGGACACTCGCAATATCTTGGACCCGAACTAGATTATTGGTACGTAATTTTTTATCAGTATCACCAGCACAACATTCAACGTCAACATCCTCGAAGCCAATGCCCATCTTCGGCTGTTTGGTTTTACATTTCACTGCACATCACAACGACTTTCAAAGTGGTACGGCTTGACATCCTCAAAAAGTTAAAACTTTAATTACTCACTCACTCACTCACTCACTCACTCACTCACTCACTCACTCACTCACTCACTCACTCACTCACGCACGCACGCACGCACGCACGCACGCATGCACACACAAACACAAACACAAATACACACACACACACACACACACACACACACACACACACACACACACACACACACACACACACACACACACACACACACACACACACACACACACACACACACACACACACACACACACACACACACACATATACATATACACGCGCGCGCGCACATACACACGGTCAGAACAGAAACACATACTCGTTCTCCAACACAAATACACCCACACATTTACAAACAAACACGCATTGACGTCATACTCCATCCAAAACATATAAAATTACATTAATCAAAATTATGCATTTTACTATAAGCAAATTCCTAAGTAAACAAATATATACAAGGAACTATTTAAAGTATGTTAAAGTGAGTGAGGCAACTGTAGCTCCGTCTCGTCCTATTGCAAACACGCGTGTGGCGGATGTCAGTGTTGCTGCCGAAGCGGCTACCCGAGATATAGTACGTATTCACGGAAATTACGTCATACGTCAGCACTACCTTGTGACTCTAGAAATAACCATTAAAATAGTAATACCAATAATAAGTGCTGTCATGATAACACATGATAACACATGATAACACATGATTACATATACTTTGAGAGGAAAATAAAATGTTCACTCTAGCAGGGTTACACGTAATGGCGTTACCACGTCGTCTCCAACAAAACGAGCAAGCGTCGCAGTCCCGTCCTCGGATTTGGAAAAGGAGGGCTCGAGAGTACTCACAGTTTCACAATTGTATACCCGAAATATTATCCATTTCAACTAAATACGAAGAAAAGTGAAATAGGGAAGAAACTAGATGTTTTTCGATTTACATAAAGGGCTTCTTCCCCCGCAAAAACACATGTTTGATAACATCATACCTTAATTTACACAAATATAAATACAGGTTATATATATATATATATATATATATATATATATAAATATATATATATATATATAAATGTAAATTAAGTCAATTACATGTGTAAATTAAGTCAATTATATATATATATGTGTAAATTAAGTAAATTACTATATATATATATATATATATATATATATATATATATATATATATATATATATATATATATATATATATATATATATATATATACCTAACACAGGTTCAAGTCAGTGTGAATATAATACTTTTCGACTGATGTCACTGTTAACCTGACCCGTGGTCCATACTGTTAGTGGCCAACCTATCATTTATTATGCTCAATAAACATTGCATATTGCATGGGCCGGCACTCGTGAGCGAAAACGATTGCCTTCGACTGGCGAAGATTGAAACGTAAACATATTTCATCGCAGCGTGTTTCTGAGCGGCCCTGTTCGGAGAGACAACGACCAATATTCGACAGGGATGACGAGTTAGTGAACTGCGACACGGGGCATGAACCTGTCAACACAAGTCGTCATTCTTGTAGACTCGGATCAGAATTGATGAAGGATGAACAGCGTAGATACTGTTGTTTTACTTCTGTTGCTCCTGCTGCTGTTGCTTCTGTTGTTGCTTCTGCTTCTGGTGTTTTTATTGTTGCCGGTGGAACTGTTGTTATTGCTGCTGCTGCTGTTCTGTTCGTTGCTGCTGCTGCTGCTGTTCTGTTCGTTGCTGCTGCTGTTGTTCTGTTCGCTTCTGCTGCTGCTGATACTGCTTGTTTTGTTTTTATTATGATTTTGTTGTTGTGATTCCGCTACAGCAACTGCTGTTAGTATTGTTAATTATGTTGTTGGAGCGTTAATATATTGTTAATGTTGTTATGTTACAAGTCCTCTTTCGTATCGGAGTCATCGTTGACCGTACGTTTAATTTATGTATGCAGCAGTTATGTAAGTCTGAACTGAATTATGAACAACATTTTTCATGAATATTTCTGATTTCTCATCATGGTAAAGAAAACATGATTACATTTAGTAGGGACATTATTGTACACGCAGGCAATGTGCTCTACTCCAATACAGGGGCGCAGTTACGACGTCATGATCGTACACGCGTGCGATTACGATGGAACTGTTTCTTTTCGTTAAGAAAACGTGTAGACGAACATTTTAATTGATTGTCTTAAGTGACTGTCGTCGTTTGTTGCTGCTGTCTAATAATCATGACCGTAGGCTGCGTCCGATTATTTGTGCGCCACCGACCATCTCAAATAATAATTGTACCGAAACGCTGTGATACTGCACCGTTATGACTTGATCATTACTAGAACATGCCCACTATCGCGTCGCGGAATTCCATTCGCGAAGGATTGTTGGGTGAAAAACGTTAAATCGACCTATTATCGCTCGTCTGGTTGTGTTGATGATTTGTTTATCATGATCAGCATTCATTGCTCAAAAACGGAATTTTTAGGAACCTGCCCCACAAATGTTGAATGGCAAATAGCGACACTTACATTTCATTGCGTTTGTATTGATTCCCAGTAGAGAACAAGAGGAAAAGAAACTTTGAAACATCTGGACCAAATGTTTCGTTGCGCCGATTTTGCTAGCATGGGTTTTTATTTTGCTTATTACATTTCGCTGGTGGAGAAAATACATATGATATGCGTACGTCTACAATACTCCTCTGGTCGAACTAGTGGAAATATGTTTTAATGGATCGTGTCAGACATCATTTGGAATAAGAACACAGTCACGTGGTTAGCACACCAATAGATGACCACTGCCAAATTCGAAGCCGGGACTTGCTTTCAATGTACAACTGTACGACAAAGTAAAAAAATACAATTTATGTTGTTTGTCCACATTACCATCCCCACCCATGTTTGGCAATCATGTTACGTGAATTATGTTTGTGTTATTACGTAACGAGTTGTTGCCTGTTTGGATCCAATAAAGCATGAGACATTTGTTTTACATTGATCAATAGTTTGTTTCATTTCAACATTCATATTTAATACAATAATATGGGATAATACACCCAAGGGGTTTCATGCCCCATAAGAGTGAAGTCTTGCCCCCCGGTCTGGGGAAAGATGTCTCTTCTGGACAGTATGTTTAATTACCATTTACATACTATTAGTGTTGTCAGTCGTCACTAATAGTTTTGTATTACATACCTTAGCCACGTACCAAACGCATGCTGGTATAGTTGCCTCAAAATAATAAGTAAATGAATAACCATAATCATATTCCCTTAACTTTGCTCCCCCCACACACACATATACACGCACCTACATACACAGGCGCACGCACGCACGCACGCACGCACGCACGCACGCACGCACGCACGCACGCACGCACGCACGCACGCACGCACGCACGATCACACATAGCTGTTCGGGTCTAGAAATTCACGATGCTTCCTCTGTTGTAAACGTGCGTGAACATTGGAGCCGAATTATCCGTTCTTCTTGCCACAACGCAGGTACCCACCACATACTTTCTTGCAGTAGAAAATGGTGATAAGAATCCGAACACTTGGTCTCACGTCAAACACACGACGACGCCATAGATCCCAGGAAGCAGTTGCAGCATCTAAGAAGTAATGTCCTTGTTTGTTTAAATATAATGCTCTTCTTTAAGTGAATGTTGCTAAATGCTGATGAAACATTATAATATATTTCTATTATAAATGGCGCTTATGCCAGGGAGAGTAAATTAACACGCATTAGCACGCACGCACACACGTACGCACGCACACGCTCTCACACGCACACGCGCATGCACACCCGCGGGGGGCCGATTCTTAACCCGGTGTGCACTTACACGGTTGATCTATATACATACCTCACCATAAATCAATCTTCTCTCCACGACGCGAATCAATGAAACACACATACATTTGGTTTGCGGTATATATCTTCCCTTAGCTCGCCTTACACTGATGCGAAGAAGCCAGTAGTGAAATGGATGATTGACGCCATTTTGTCGATATCTTTGGCGTCCATGTGGGTTGACGGTCAGACCTCGGCTCCGTAGCAGACGACACAATGAACAAGTAGACGTTAACCGACCGTCTTGCAACCTCACAGGTCCTTTATTCTTTTCCATTAATAAAAATGAAAACGATTGTATTGTAAACTCATCGGGCGCTTAGACTTGCAGTACAACCGATAGAGAGGTGGTAAGGGCTACGACTAAACAACGGCAGTGCCGAATGGCGGGGGGGGGCATATTTACAGGGTCGTCCAGGGTTGGGTCTAATGTGGCGTCAAAACTTCGGTAGGCTCTTCTCCACAGGTTTCATCGAATATTAGCAGATATCCGTGGACTCCTTCTCCTCGTTGACGTTCGTCTTAGTCTTCACGTTTCTTCTGCGGACAACCACTCAACTGTCAAGACTGTTCCACCATGTTACTAGTAATACTACTACTACTACTACTACTACTACTACTGCTACTGCTACTACTACTACTACTGCTGCTGCTGCTACTGCTACTACTACTACTACTACTACTACTACTACTACTACTACTACTACTACTACTACTACTACTACTACTACTACTACTACTACTACTACTACTACTACTACTGCTGCTGCTGCTGCTGCTGCTGCTGCTGCTGCTGCTGTTGCTGCTAGTACTACTACTACTGCTGCTGCTGCTGCTGCTGCTGCTGCTATTGCTGCTGCTACTACTACTACTACTACTACTACTACTACTACTACTACTACTACTACTACTACTACTACTACTACTACTACTACTATTGCTGCTGCTACTACTACTACTACTACTACTACTACTGCTGCTGCTGCTGCTGCTGCTGCTGCTGCTGCTACTATTACTACTACTACTATTGCTGCTACTACTACTACTACTACTACTACTACTACTACTACTACTACTACTACTACTACTACTACTACTACTACTACTACTACTACTACTACTACTACTAGTACTACTACTACTACTACTACTACTACTACTACTACTGCTGCTACTACTACTACTACTACTATTGCTGCTGCTACTACTACTACTACTACTACTACTACTACTACTACTACTACTACTACTTCTATTACTACTACACCGCCACCACCGCCACCATCAACACGACCAACACCACCACCATCAACACCACCAACACCACCACCACCACCACCGCCACCACCATCACCATCACCATCACCACCACCATCATCACCACCACAATCACCACCGTTTTTCTGTGATACATGCGTTTCTTTCACACTCCCGTTTATTGAAGGGAGTTTCGCCTCAGTCGTAGGCTAATTCACGGATTTTGTCTTGATGGCCTGTATTTTGTCTTGATGGCCTGTATTGTATCCAGTATCATTGCCATTTAAAGACGGAGCTCTCGTTGTGTTTATGTGCATTTCAAAGTCTGCCGCTGTCGTATGTTGTACGTCCCGTCGAGGGAGCTTCAGTACCAACTCCCACACTAGTGCTTATGGACATTGCACATAGTAAAACTGCCACAATGAACCATCATTATGCTAAGGCATAACCTCTGTTCCTGTCCGATAATGGAACTCCAAACTGTTTCCTTCCAGACGATTAGGCCATATTCCGATGTGCGTTGTCATGCAATTGTTTGTACGCGTAGAATAATTACTTGGCGTACAATGCAAGCATTGACGTGTTACTTTACCTGCACTTTATGTTGAAAAGTCGTCGTCCTAATGTCGCAACATCTTTATGATGGCCCAGGTAGTGATTCTAGCCGATTAATAATGCGGTTGAGGTTCCAATTACTTTCGGCAATTTCGGAATAGTATATGTTCAGTGGCGTGTTTAGGGGGACATTGGTCCATGTCTGCCTTTGGCGTTTCTTTTGTAAGGGATTTCTTCCGTACTCTTCCGTTGCGCCGCTACTAATGGGTGACTAAGCTTGCCCCCCACCCCGGCCTCCCCCTTGGCGGCCCCCCGGCCTCCCCTTGGCCTCCTCCTTTACGAGATCCTAAATATGCCACTGTATGCTGTAATTATTACATTGTGTCTTATTACTATTATTATTGACGATGATTGGTGATTTTAATTAATTTTCAGTTCAAAATAAATTTTCGGTTCAGTTCAAAGGTCATAATTTGAGTGTGAGGACATGATGTGGTCATGCACGAATAGAAACCCTATAAGAACTAATCGTAGCTATGCGGCAGTGTGTCGGCGAATTTATGCAGGGTTTTCCCCAGGGGAAATACCTACCGAACAGTTTCGCTCCTTAAATGACGGAACTAGGTACTGAGAGTGCAGTATTACAGGGTTCAGAGTACGAAGTACCTAGTTTTTTTATATAAATTAACCAGTTTAAGTTAAGATATGTTGCAATGTGAAACAGTTTGAAGACGCGTATGGATTGTGGTGGTGACATTCCAGAAACACCGGTAGGTGCATCGATATTTTGCAACAAAAAGTGTTAGTTTTGGAAGTGAAGTAAATCATTTTGACCACACTTGTTCAGCACATTGGAAACATTTTGTGATATGGTATTAACTTCGTGGGCCGCTCACTATTGTCGACAATTACCTGTTCACACAAAGCACTCTAATGGTGGCAGGGATCATGATCCGCGTCGGTTTCAAATATGACAACCGTTGCGTTCTGCAGCGCCACGCGGTGAACTGTTGCGGAACTATTATTGTTTTAAATTGTGTAACCGTTCACCGCGCGTGCTGCAATACAGACGGACATCGTGGAAATTAAAGACTTCGTGAACAAAGTCTATTATTGAAGATAAATGTTTGTAAAAATAAAAAATAAAATTTTATTAATTAATAATAGACCTATGTATAAGCTGCAATGCATGCATTATATCATGACATCGTTACATCGATATGTTTTTTCAATCTCGAAAATTATCAACATTTTCAAGTACTAATCCAGGGAGCGCGGCAGGTCGGAGAATTAGTACACTTTGTACGAATAGGTAAATATCGAGTTTTTATTGACAATTGTGAACGTTCCATTATACAACTAACCTAAAGGATTGCAGCGCAAAAAAACAAGGATTCGGTTGCTTTAAATAAAACTCCATCCTCAACTGATTTAGCCTATCGCAAATCCGGTTCTTTGATGTCCAAATATGGTGTGTGTGAATAGTTTATGTAACATCCGCAGTCGATAATAAAATATACCTATTTTTGTTCAAATCATCTAAATAATTGACTTTAGTCGTTAGATCTGGTAAGATTTCAAATATTCGATATCCAAGTTAATAATGGGCGTGGCCAGTGTCTCGCTGATCACATGACAAAGTTACGAAATTTCACCAAGGGTGAAAATCGTGAGTTTCAGCGTTTCCATTTTCAATGTTTGACCAAACATTAAGTAATTTAATAGTTTGTCTAATGATTTCTCAAAACCTACATATAAAAGTTACACACATGAGCTAACATGTTGCAGAGGATACAAAATAGGTTTGATAGAATCGTATTGATAGAATCGAATTGATAATTAATAGAAATAAAACTACATGGTGTCCTTTTCACAAAGGAACTCGTTGACAATATACCTCTTCTCAAGGGCAAAACCAGTTGAACTATTCAGTTGGTAATGTGTAGCATTAAATATAGGTAAATATAGGTGACTGGAGCAGAGTGGTTGTCACAGCGACCCCCTGCAGCATGGGAGGTGGTTCTTACAACGACCCCCTGCAGCATGGGAGGTGGTTGTTACAACGACCCCCTGCAGTGTGGAAGGTCGCTGAGTGTAGGATGCCCCGGCATTGTTTCATCGACATGTTTGAACTCACATTTGTCTGTGAAAATGTAGCAGCTCTCGCTTTGAGGGAAGAAGACGGGATTGTGAAGCTTCGTTGTCTTATTGAAAAGACACCATAGCGTTGGGTCAGGGAATCCGGCTAAATTTGACGTCTCCAACGAACCTAACGTCTACCAGAGTGCACCATTCGTCATACGAGCTTGTGACATCCGTTAAAAAGACCAGTGATCGGCAAACACGCAGGACGCCTACTTTCCCGCTGCGTTGATTTGTTTTACGACATCCAGCAAAGGGGAATCACTGGTCGTGGGAACCTTGATTATTATGTTGCAGATAAGCAAGCCATTTGCAAAGGTTTTATTACTAGCCATAATCAAGATTGTTAATATGTTTGCTTGACGTAAATTGACAACTTAAAATGGTCATTTCCAGTACATAAACGATGTGAACACGACATATTGACGTGGACTCCCCATGTGACGGAGAAAGACATTAACAGGGACGTCTAATTTAATTAACTATCCAATTACACGTGTTATTTGGTTCTGGAAACCACGTCACACCGCATTTGTTTAACCTCGCCAACGCAGTAAATCTCATTTTAAATGTTTGTTTGATTTAGAATATCTGGTTTTTAGAACAACGTTCACATGACTGGTCATAAAACACCAGCCCAGTAAGACTTACCTCAATTTGTTGACACTGTACCCAATCACTATTAGATCAATCCGCAGCCAATCACCAACTGTTTTTGTTTAACAGCACGAATGGTATACTACATGAAAACAATTAGTTCAGAAACTCCTATAATTGCCTTAATCAACGGTATTCGTAAAGAAGTCTAAATGTATTCGGTACTATATTCGCGCGGAAGAATGGCTGTTGTGGTATACCACGAAACAAGCGACAATTACTGTGTGCAGTGAACCAGAGCGTATGGTTTAAATACGAGACACTCTGAACGGTTTGTGCACTCACTGAACAGGAGGACTCAACCTCAAACATCAACGTGAGCTGAACGTAAGGTAAGGTTTTGCATTACAGTGCGAACTCTAACAGTCTAGTTATTACAAATGAGTTTATTTACTTTAATAAGCTGAGAAGGTTGAGCTGCACCGGTGTACGATCAATATTCATTGAATGAACTAATTAACGGGATTCCACCAACACTTTAGAAGAAACAGTAGAACATATTAGCATAAAACTCACAAATTCTTTCAACATGTCTCTAAAATAGGAAATGTAATTTAAAGAAACAATCGTTACACCTGTATTAAATTATTTAAATACTCACGTAACAATGCACCAACCGGTGAATTTCACATTAGTAACAGGGCCTAAGTCACATTAGTAACAGGGCCTAAGTCAGTTACGTGCAGCTTAAAAAAGTCCATGCCAAGTTACGTCATGCCTACACAATTTCTTTTTGAAAAATAACAACTAACTGTAGATGAATGATCTCCAGTAAATGTTATCTACTTAGATTGTCACAAAGTTTTCACAAAGTTAGATTGTCACACCATTTTATATGAAAACACCACATCAAATATTATTAGCTAAACTTGAAATATGAAACAAAGAATACTACCAGATGGGAAGCAAATAATTCGGGAAGACACAATTGGGAGATGGAGGGTTAAAGGAGATGGCGATAAACACAATTTACAAGTTTGTGTAGACAAATTGGCCAACAAGTTTGAAAAATAGCAAATGTTATTCAATATGTAATTGTATACGTTCACTCGTAAGATAAGACAACATAGAAGGAAAAGTAAACTTGCGGCTCATTGTTAGGTCACTTTAGTTTATAAACTATGCAATTGTAATGAATATCTTGATACATATATTTTCTTTTAAACTTAGAAGGTATGAAAATTAAAAAAATTAAGTAGCGTTAGTAAACGAAACATGTAAAATATACATAACAAAGTATTCATTAACACTATAATTCGATACATGAATGGAATACGTGTTTAACAAGGTATAAGATTGCCATCCAAAACTCTGCTCTACTAGCTGCCAGCAGTGTCAATATGTTTGAAAACAAATGCGATACATATCTCAGAAGAGCGGGGCACATATACAAATGAAGCATTGTTAGATTAACAATAAACATTTGATCGTCGATATTATCTTCTGCAGCTGCACAATGAGGCCTGCCGTCTGCTGCCTGGCGTTCCTGTGCCTCCTAGTCGTGTCTGTGACTCTCGCCCGACCGAGATGTACAGGTTATATGATGAGTCACCTGTTAGGGTGTGGCGAGAACTCCAGGGATGGAAGTGGCAGTTCTGGAAGTGGCAGCAGTTCAAGCAACGGAAGTAGCGGTTCTCGAAGTGGCGGTAGTTCAAACAGTGGAAGTGGCAGTTCTGGAAGTGACGGAAGTTCAAGCGGCAGAAGTGACAGTTCTGCAAGTAGCGGAAGTTCAAGCGGCGGAAGTGGCGGTTCTGGGAGTGGCGGAAGTTCAAGCGGCGGAAGTCATAGTTCTGAAAGTGGCGGAAGATCAAGCAGTGGAAGTAGCGGTTCTGGGAGTGGCGGAAGTTCAAGTGGTGGAAGTGGCGGTTCTGGGAGTGGCGGAAGTTCAAGCGGCGGAAGTGACAGTTCTGGAAGTAGCGGAAGTTCAAGCGGCGGAAGTAGCGGTTCTGGGAGTGGCGGAAGTTCAAGCAGCGGAAGTGACAGTTCTGGAAGTAGCGGAAGTTCAAGCAGCGGAAGTGGCGGTTCTGGAAGTGGCAGAAGTTCAAGCGGCGTAAGTCATAGTTCTGAAAGTGGCGGAAGATCAAGCAGTGGAAGTAGCGGTTCTGGGAGTGGCGGAAGTTCAAGCGGCGGAAGTGACAGTTCTGGAAGTAGCGGAAGTTCAAGCGGCGGAAGTAGCGGTTCTGGGAGTGGCGGAAGTTCAAGCGGCGGAAGTGACAGTTCTGGAAGTGGCGGAAGATCAAGTAGTGGAAGTCGTGAAAGTTCAATCGACAGAAGTGACAGTTCTGGTGGAGGATCAGGAACAGGAACGACCACAACCACGACGTTGTCGCTAGTAATCGATGGTTGCAACTACCTCGACCCGAACTGGTTTATTGGTATGAGTGACATCATTATCATCATCATCATCATCGTCACCATTATCATCATTACTGTCGTCATCGTCGACATCATCATGCTCAGTATCATCACCATCACCGTCATCATTGCCATCACTATAATCTTATTCATAATCATAGTCACTTTACTGTTAGTCTTACTTGTTTACTGGTGTGTAACCTTATTTACTATTATGTCCCTTTTTTCTTTGACCCGTTAATGCCTTGGAATGCATTGATATTCACTCATATAGTTTGTTTTTATGTTAGCTTATACTGGCACAATTATTAAATGCAGTATAAATATTCTTAAACATATTCTTTCATATGTACGTTATCTGTGGAGAAATGCAGTTTCAAATCTCTTTTGGGAAACACCAAACACCAAAAACATAAATGATAAAGTACTTAAAGTAAATAAATGACGAAATAAATTTGAGATGAACGTATCTTCTGTCAATCGCATATATATTCCAGCAGAAACAAAATTATTGCAACAGTATGATATTGATAATCTAGATGAACACATACTAAACTAACCATCTTCCCGTTTCAAAATGTTTCAGACGTGACAATGTGCTCGAGCACGTGTGACACCAGCGAAGGCCAATGCATCGGCAGGTGTGACGGGTTCATGTGTTGTTGCAAGCCTGGACACGGTGATACCAGCAAGTGTTCGCGTAAGTATGTAACGGGAAAGACGGAACACAGCCAGGCCACAGCGGTTTCAGCAAATGTTCACGTAAGTATGTAATGGGAAAGACGGAACACAGCCTGACCACAGGGGTTTCAGCAAGTGTTCACGTAAGTATGTAATGGGAAAGATGGAACACAGCCTGACCACAGGGGTTTCAGCAAGTTTTTACGTAAGTACGTAATGAGAAAAACGTAACGTAGCCAAACCTCAGCGGTTCCAGAAAGTGTTCACGTAAGTAGGTAATGAGAAAGACGAATCGTCTTAGTCAGTCGTCTGCTTGTATGTCTCATATAATGTGGACAATAGCGCGAGTTTTATGAAACATACGAAGTATTGTGTAAAATAAGTGGACGGCGCGGATTTTTAATGAGTGTTGAATTATTATTGACACAGTCTTGATAGTTCTTTACTTGCAGCACCTCGACTGGGGTTTATTAAAATAACTTATGAAACTGGAGAGCCAATTAGACTGTATCTGGGTATCCAACCTGCTGTGGTGATAATGAAAGGTCGTACTGAATATTTACATGATATGAACCCTATTTGAACGAATCCACAACACAGGGACAAGTTAGTTATACTTAAACTTGTACTAAGAGAAATGTCCTTTATTCACCGTGTCTTGTTCCTTTCCGACAGCCTGCCCCAACACGGGAAGTGGTGGAAACCCTCCACCGACTGGCCGCTGCCACAACTCAGACCCTAACTGGTTTGCTGGTACGTAGACCGTGTATGACTTTGCTGTGTTGCGTTTTCTGTCGCAATTATCTTTATTGCATACTCGTCAAAACTAGCATCATTGTCAATAGTCGTCGTCATCGTCGTCGTCGTCGTCGTGGAGTGGAGTGGAGTGGAGTGGAGCGGTGGTCTAGTGGATAGAGCACCCGACAGTCGACCGAGAGGACGGTGGTTCGATTCCACCTTCCGCCGTGTCGACGCTTGGGTAATTTCGTTCACCCCACTTTGCCTTTCGGAAGAGACAGTAAAAGCCGTTGGTCCCTTCTACCTGGTGTCTATGCCAGGGAATTAAAAGTACCCATACAGAGTAAATGTGCAAACTGTCGTGGACTCAAAAACTGCTGGTGTCTGTCTTTAACGCAATGATCCTAGTTCCTGCGACCGGAGCTGCTTCGCGCTCGGGCGCGTGAGAAACACTGAGCAGACAGTGTGTACGACAGTAATGCAGCAGTTGACTCCCTCTAGAATATGGATGGATGGTCCTCGTCGTCGTTGTCCAACATCGTGAAATGTCTTAACTGTCTTATGCATCTAAGAGTGTAAAATCTCACAAATGTGAGCCGACATGTTTCACCAACATCAGATTCTTTCGCATCACATCGACTTTGTCCTTCATTCTTTAAAATGCACGTTTCTACGAAATGAGTGACATAGAGAAGAAAGAACATTTGCATTCTTAGCCTTGTAAGGAAATCATTTCTTAGATGCTTGAACTGCTTCCTTCGTTCCATGGTTTTTCTGTTTGTTTTAGATAAAATGACGTGTTCGAGTTTTTGCGATTTCAACATTTCCTTCTGCAAAAACAGATGTGGCGGTTACATGCGGTGCTGCAAGAAGGGACACTTCGGCTCCAACAAGTGCTCACGTACGTGAACAACAGGGTGACATCGTTATAATTTTTATAGGGGATGCATCATGTATTTATAGACCCCATCTCTGCGCGTACTTGTGTGCATTTGTGCGTGTGTGCGTGTGTGTGTGTGACTTTCCCAACGAAATGTTTTTTGTTGCTATTTGACCATTCGTTCGTAAAACGGTCTTAACATGACAACAAACTTATTTATTAGTATTATTATTTCAGGAAGCACATAGTCAAGCACATAACAGCCTACTCTTTATCAGACATCTACATTCTACTAGTGCAGCTTAAACGACTCTATGTTTGATGTATCTTATCTGATGTATCTGTATGTCTTAACTAAGAGTTATCATAAATAAAACTGCAACATAATCATTTATTGACATCGTACACAGATAGCATGTTTTATAAGACTAAGGCAAATTAAAAACGCGGTAGGATATTTCGTTTCTCGTCATCCTATGAATCCACCGCAACATTAAAATGATTATAACAACCCTATTCTCAGGTCGGTGTATTACGTGGTCGATGTCTCATGTCGTTTCGTTGCTATCTGACCAGAGCAATAAAGTGATCAAATAAACTAATACTCGTAATTGTCGTCGTAACCAGCAATGTCGTCGTAACCAGCAATGTCGTCGTAACCAGCCATGTCGTCGCGTATCGTTGCAGAATGTGACGGACTTGCGGGACTGGAGCTGCTCTGAGTCAACACACTGATGACAACGACTGGTGTTGGACACAGCAGTTGGAGGAGGACACTGACCCGGCTCTATTTGTAACAAATCGTTTGTGTTGTTCTCTGAATACAGCAAATAAAACTCATATGTAAAAACAACATGGTTGTCGAAGTGTATAGGTGCTTAGTTGCCACACTCACTCACTCACTCACTCACTCACTCACTCACTCAATCAATCAATCACCCACCCACACACCCACTCACTCACTCACTCACTCACTCGGTCATCCATTCACTCAACCCTTGCCCGAGACGATCGTTGGGGTGCACGTCTGGATTCCATCAACTACCAAGCTGCACCGGTCTCTGCCCAAGGCTGCATCTAAGAATCTAAGCACTAGACATATGCACTAGATATGTGCACTAGACATGTGCACTAGACATGTGCACTAGATATGTGCACTAGACATGTGCAGTAGATATGTGTACTAGATATGTGCACTAGACATGTGCACTAGACATGTGCACTAGACATGTGCACTAGACATGTGCACTAGACATGTGCACTAGATATGTGCACTAGACATGTGCACTAGACATGTGCACTAGACATTTGCACTAGACATGTGCACTAGATATGTGCACCAGACATGTGCACTAGATATGTGCACTAGATATGTGCACTAGATATGTGCACTAGACATGTGCACTAGATATGTGCACTAGATATGTGCACTAGATATGTGCACTAGATATGCCCATTTGTTAGTGCTACCGAGCCACAACAAATTACGTTTTTATTAAATTCGATAAAATGACTACTGGTTGGGAGCTCATTGGGGAAAGGGAATTGAGTATTGATTTCACCAACGCTGTAACATGACGT
>OY759263.1:20937664-20986783 GCA_963662155.1 Lamellibrachia columna | reverse complement strand
CATCAAAAAACCAGCCCCATGAGGCATACCTCAATTTAGGGACACTGTACCCAATCACTATTGTATAAATCCGCAGCCAATCACCCACTGTCCTTCATATTCGTTCAACAGCACGAATGATATACTACACGAAAACAATTAGTTCACGAAAAAACTCCCATGATGGTCTTAATCAACGGTATTCGTAAAACAAAGTCTAAATGTATTCGGTACTATGTTTGCGCGGAAGAATCGCTGTTGTGGTATACCACGAAATATGCGGCAATTACTGTGTGCAGTGAACCAGAGCGTATGGTTTAAATACGAGACACTCTGAACGGTTTGTGCATTGTGTGAGAGTCCACTCACAGAACAGGAGGACTCAACCCCAAACATCCACGTGAGCTGAACGACGAAGTAAGGTAAGGTTTTGCATTACAGTGCGAACTCTAACAGTCGAGATATCACAAATGAGTTGATTTACTTTAATAAGCTGAGAAGGTTGTAAGGTGCACCGGTGTACGATCAATATTCATTGCATTAACTAATTAACGGGATTCCATCAACACTATAGAAGAAGCAGTAGAACAAATTAGTTTAATAATCACAACAGTTTTCAACCTGTCAATAAAATAGGAAATGTAATTTAAAGAAACAAACGTTACACCTATATTAATTAGTTTAATGGCTCAACACACAAAGTAAAAATCCACAGACCGGTGAATTTCACATTAGTAACAGGGCCTAAGTCAGTTATGTGCAGCTTATTAACTCCATGCCAAGCTACGTCATGCCTAGACAATGTATTTTGGAAAATAACAACCAATTATGTAGATGAAGGTTCACCAGTAAATATTATCTACTTAGATTGTCACAAAGTTAGATTGTCACACCGTTTTTCGATTAAAACACCACATCAAATAGTGTTACCTAAACTTGAAATATGAAACAAACAATAATAATAGATGAGAGGGTACAAACAGCTTTGAGTAGGATACGGCAAGGATCAGTATCAAAACTTATTATATTATTATTATATAAGTATATCAATAAATATATAAATGATTTGGAAGACGATGTGATTATTGAAATTACGGGAAGACACAACAAGGGATAAAGGGATAACAAGGCTCATTTTCGGGTTACTTATTAATAAATTAACATATGAAGATAAATAACTAATTATAATGTATATAATTATATATATATATATATATATATATATATATATATATATATATATATATATATATATATATATATTATATATATATATATATATATATATATATATATATATATATATATATATATATATATATATATATATATATATATATATATATATATATATATATATATATTTATATATATATATATATATATATATATATATATATATATATATATATATATATATATATATATATATATATATATATATATATATATATATATAAATATATATATATATATATATATATATATATATATATATAATTATATACATTATAATTATATACATTATATATATATATATATATATATATATATATATAAACCAACATTGTTGATCTCATGTAGAATATTGCATATAAGCATGGAAGCCATAATGTCAGAAAGACATAGATAAGCTTGGAAGAATGCGAACAAGAGCATCTAAGCTGAACCAAACAATTAAGGGATTTTAGTTAAGAAATCTGCCTAAAAGATTGTTGATTGAAAACATTAGAAACCAGGATATTATGAAGAGACAGAATAAAAATGTGTAAACCATATAACTTTAATGAATATCTTGATATATATATATATATATATATATATATATATATATATATATTATTTTAAAGTTACAAGGTATAACAATAAAAGCCTTGAAGTAATGTTAATAAACAAAACATTTTAATTAAGCATACTAAAGTATTCATTAACACACAGGTCGATACATGGATGGAACATGTGTTTAACAAATTTTAGCCAGATTTAACAAGATTGCCATCCAAAACTGTGCTTTACGGATCGTCAATATGTTTCAAAAGAAATGCGTTATATATCTCAGAAGAGCGGGGCACATATACAAATGAAGTATTGTTGGGTTCCCAATACGACAGTTGATCGTCGATGTTATCTTCTGCAGCTGCACAATGAGGCCAGCCGTCTGCTTCTTGGCGTTCCTGTGCCTCCTACTAGTGTCTGTGACTCTCGCCCGACCGAGATGCACAGGCTATATAATGAGTCACCTGCTAGGGTGTGGCCCTGGAGGAGATGTTACAACACCCACGCCAGGAAGCGGCGGGAACTCCGGGAGTGGAAGTGACAGTTCTGAAAGTGGCGGAAGTTCAAGCGGCGGTAGTAGCAGTTCTGGAAGTAGCAGAAGTTCAAGCGGCGGTAGTAGCAGTTCTGGAAGTGGCGGAAGTTCAAGCGGCGGAAGTAGCAGTTCTGGAAGTGGCGTAAGTTCAAGCGGCCGAAGTAGCTGGGACGTAAGTTCATCGGGTGAAAGCGGAAGCAAGTCTGTCGACTGTCGAAACGGGCCCGGGCCTGGATGTCGACCTGGCGGGCGGCCCTGGAAAGGTGGACGATCACACAGAGGTGGAAAATCACACAAAGGGTGTCGTGGAGGACATGGACACAAATGTCGACCTGGAGGAAGGTCGAGGAAAGGTGGCCGATCTCACAAAGGTGGAAAATCACACAAAGGTTGTCGTGGAGGACATGGACACGGGTGTCGATCTGGCGGAAGGTCGAGGAAAGGTGGCCGATCTAACAAAGGTGGAAAATCACACAAAGGTTGTCGTGGTAAAAAGGGACGCAGATGTCGACCTGGCGGAAGGTCCAGAAAAGGTAGTCACAGCGGAGGAGGATCACACAGCGGAAGAGGATCACATAGCAGTGGAGGATCACATAGCAGTGGAGGATCACACAGCGGTGGACGATCCCACAGCGGTGGAGGATCACACAGCAGTGGAGGATCACATAGCAGTGGAGGATCACACAGCGGTGGACGATCACACAGCGGAGGAGGATCACACAGCAGTGGAGGATCATACAGCAGTGGAGGATCACACAGCGGTGGAGCATCACACAGCGGTGGAGGATCGCACAGTGGAGGAGGATCAGGAGCACGGACGACGACAACAACAACGACGTTGTCACCAGTAATCGATGGTTGCAACTACTTCGACCCGAACTGGTTTATTGGTATGTGTGACTTCATCATCATCATCAACATCATCATCATCATCGTTATTATTACTTCATCATCATCATCACCATCACCACCACCACCCTAACTGCTATCATTATAATCTTATTCACAATCATAATCACTTCATTGTTTGTCTTACTTGTTTACTGGTGTGTAACCTTATTTACTATTGGGTTTGTTTTTCCTTTGTAAAATCATCCAGCATATTTGATCCGTTATCGCCTTGGAATAAATTTATATTAAGTAATATAGTTTGTTTTTATGTTAGCTGATACAGACACAATTATAAAATGCAGTATAAATATTCTTGAATATATTCATTCATATTTACATTATCTCTGGAGAAATGCAGTTTCAACTCTCCTTTACGAAACACTAAGCATCAAAAACATAAATCATAATGTACCTGTAATGCAGTAAATAAATGACAAAATAAAAAGCTATACATATAACAAACACTTTTATGAAATATGAGATGAACGTGTCTTATGAAAATTCTACTCTCAATCTCATAAATCTTCCAGCAGTAACATATATTTGTTTGTTCACAATTGTGTTAGATTGCTACAAACACACCATTATATAAGTAAGTAAAAATCTCACCTTTTCAATGTGCTTCAGACGTGACCAAGTGCTGGAGCACATGTGACACCAGTTTGGGCCAATGCACCGGCAGGTGTAACGGGTTCATGTGTTGCTGCAAACCTGGACACGGTGGCACCAGCAAGTGTTCGCGTAAGTACCTTACAGGAGAGAAGTAACGTAGCCAAGCCACAGCGGTCCCAGTAAGTGTTCGAGTAAGTACCTTACAGGAGAGACGTAACGTAGCCAAGGCACAGCGGTACCAGCAAGTGTCTTAATCAGACATGTGCTTATAAGTCTCATACATTGATAACGGTTTTACGAAATATACGAAATATTGTATAAAATAACTGTTGGATCATTACCAATTTGAATGAGTGTTGAATAATTGCCGACACAATACTGATGGTACTTTACTCGCAGCACCGCGATTGGGGTTTATTAAAATAACTTATGAAACTGGAAAGCTAATTGCACTGTTTCTGGGTATTCAACCTGCTGTGGTGATAACGAAAAGAACGTACTGAATAATTACATGATATGAACCCTATTTGAACGAATCCACAACACAGGAACAAGTTAGTTATACTTATACTTGTACTACAAGAAATGTCCTGTATTCACCTTGTATTGTTCCATTCCGACAGCCTGCCCCAACACGGGAAGTGGTGGAAACCCTCCACCGACTGGCGGCTGCCACAACTCAGATCCGAACTGGTTTGCTGGTACGTAGACCGTGTATGACATTGTACGTATACCGTGTATTACATCGCCGTGTTGTATATTACATTGCCGTGTTGTGTATTACATTGCCGTGTTGTGTATTACATTGACGTGTTGTGTATTACATTGCCGTGTTGTGTATTACATTGCCGTGTTGTGTATTACATTGACGTGTTGTGTATTACATTGCCGTGTTGCGTATTACATTGCCGTGTTGCGTATTACATTGCCGTGTTGTGTATTACATTGCTGTGTTGTGTATTACATTGCCGTGTTGCGCCGTCGCCGTCGCCGTAGCTGTCGCCTTCGCCGTCACCGACGTGGAGAGCGGTGGTCTAATGGATAGCACACTGTCGATCGAGACACATTTGCATTCTTAACCAAATAAGGACACCACTTCTTAGATGCTGCAACTGCTTCCTTCGTTCCATGGATTTTCTATGTGTTTTAGATAAAACGAAGTGTTCGAGTTTTTGCGACTTCACCATTTCCTTCTGCAAAAACAGATGTGGCGGTTACATGCGGTGCTGCAAGAAGGGAAACTTCGGCTCCAACAAGTGCTCACGTACGTGAACAACAGGGTGACATCGTTATATAGAGGATACATCATGTATTTATACACACAAGCTGTGTGTGTGTGTGTGTGTGTGTGTGTGTGTGTGTGCGTGCGTGCGTGCGTGCGTGCGTGCGTGCGTGCGTGCGTGCGTGTGTGTGTGTGTGTGTGTGTGTGGGTGTGTGTGTGTGTGTGTGTGTGTGTGTGTGTGTGTGTGTGTGTGTGTGTGTGTGTGTGTGTGTGTGTGTGTGTGTGTGCGTGTGTGTGTGTGTGTGTGTGTGTGCGTGTGTATGCGTGTGGGCGTGTGTGTGCGCGTGTGCATATGTGCGTGTGTGCGTGTGTGTGACTATCCCCAGCCAAACACATTTCGAGAAGTCTATATTTGGTTGCTATTTGATCGTTCGTAAACCTTCTAGTTGTGCAGTCTAAACGACTGTGTATTTGATATATATAATCTGTACGCAGAATGCATTATTCATATGGTTAAGACAAATTTAAAACGCGGTAGGATATTTTGTCTCGTGTCATCCTATGAATCCACCACAACGTTAAAATGATTATAACATCCCTATTCTCAGGTCGGTGTATTACGTGGTCGATGTCTCATGTCGTTTCGTTGCTATCTGACCAGAGCAATAAAGTTATCAGATAAACTAATACTCGCCATTGTTGTAACCAGCAATGTCGTCGTAACCAGCAATGTCGTCGCGTATCGTTGCAGAATGTGACGGACTTGCGGGACTGGAGCTGCTCTGAGTCAACACACTGATGACAACGACTGGTGTTGGACACTGCAGTTGGAGGAGGACACTGACCCGGCTCTATTTGTAACAAATCGTTTGTGTTGTTCTCTGAATACAGCAAATAAAACTCTTATGTAAAAACAACATGGTTGTCGAAGTGTATAGGTGCTTAGTGTCCCCCCCCCTCTCGCTCTCACTCACTCACTCACTCACTCACTCACTCACCCATTCATCATTCACTTATTCACTACGCTACGTCATAGAGCTCAACCAAGTAGTAAATGGAGGATGACGTGGTCAATACGGTGGCGCCACCCAGAAGACCAGGAATCAACTAAATAAACATGTCGCATCATTCCCATTCGTCAGAGGTCGCTATCGTCATCACACCGTACGGAATACCTGGTTGATAATGGCATGCCATTGGTGGTATTCGCAGTCCCCTCTCAATAATATTTAGGGAATAAAACAAAGTTTATTGATGTCACTCGAGTGTTATCAGCTATCATAGAAAAAACGCAAAGCGTTCGAACAATCACGTGTCTATGCCAACGCGCTATGTCTATGCCAACGCGCTATGTCTAGGCCAACGCGCTATGTCTAGGCCAACGCGCTATGTCTAGGCCAACGCGCTATGTCTATGTCAACGCGCTATGTCTAGGCCAACGCGCTATGTCTAGGCCAACGCGCTATGTCTATGCCAACGCGCTATGTCTATGCCAACGCGCTATGTCTAGGCCAACGCGCTATGTCTAGGCCAACGCGCTATGTCTAGGCCAACGTGCTATGTCTAGGCCAACGCGCTATGTCTAGGCCAACACGCTATGCTATGTCTAGGCCAACGCGCTACTCGTTCGCGTTCGAAATTATTCAAACGTCAGGTTGATTCTCAGAACGAAGTAGCCGTTTGTTATCTGGGTGGATATATCATGGAAAAATGTTTGAGACCAATCAGGTAGCTTTATTACTGTGATATGTCCATCCAGATAACACACGGCTGCCTCGTTCTGATAATCATATGTTAAGCATACGTTTGTGAACGTCGAGTGGATATCAGCACTGCTAGCCGTTGGTTAAAATTAAAGAGTGCGTTTTGTTCATCTGCCTACGCGCCATATCTCAGCAATAAAATTGAAGACGGTATATTCCTGGTGCGAATGTTTTCATAAAGTATTATTAAAATCGCACAAATGCACGCACACGAACAAGCACGATCGCCTTGTACGTGGATACCCACAACAGCACGCACACGCACTCCATATATAGCGCATTCGCATACATATTTTCGCAAAATGCAACACACACACACACACACACACACACACACACACACACACACACACACACACACACACACACACACACACACACACACACACACACACACACACACACACACACACACACACACACACACACACACACACACACACACACACACAATGCACATACGAACCCAGAATGTACAATGTATATAAAATGCCTCGTTCTGATAATCATATGTTAAGCATACGTTTGTGAACGTCGAGTGGATATCAGCACTGCTAGCCGTTGGATAAAATGAAAGAGTGCGTTTTGTTCATCTGCCTACGCGCCATATCTCAGCAATAAAATTGAAGACGGTATATTCCTGGTGCGAATGTTTTCATAAAGTATTATTAAAATCGCACAAATGCACGCACACGAACAAGCACGATCGCCTTGTACGTGGATACCCACAACAGCACGCACACGCACTCCATATATAGCGCATTCGCATACATATTTTCGCAAAATGCAACACGCACGCACTCACACACACACACACACACACACACACACACACACACACACACACACACACACACACACACACACACACACACACACACACACACACACACACACACACACACACACACACACACACACACACACACACACACACACACACACACACACACACACACACACACACACACACACACACACACACACACACACACACACACACAATGCACATACGAACCCAGAATGTACAATGTATATAAATTTATAGAATAACAATACAGGGCTAACAGTTCATCTTGAGACAGAACGAATTCGCATTTGATTCAATTCAATCATATGTAAAGTAACAGTTATTGCCACATTAGGACATTGTCGATTCCAGAATTATGTGTCGCCGACAAACAACGAAACACAGAAAAACAGGGCATCAATTGAGTGCCGGTTCATTTCAGATGAGGAATCACCATACTGACGGGTAATTAAACTTCAACGACAGCTGGTGTTGTCGCTGTCTTCGGCAGTCACTGTGGTCTGTTGACACAGCCGTACGTAGAGGTCACGGAAATGGGAACATGTGTGTGTGTGTGTGTGTGTGTGTGCGTGTGCGTGTGCGTGTGCGTGTGCGTGTGCGTGTGCGTGTGCGTGTGCGTGTGCGTGTGCGTGTGCGTGTGCGTGTGCGTGTGCGTGTGCGTGTGCGTGTGCGTGTGCGTGTGCGTGTGCGTGTGCGTGTGCGTGTGCGTGTGCGTGTGCGTTTGCGTGTGCGTGTGCGTGTGTGTGTGTGTGCGTGCACGCGTGTGTACCTGCACATTTTTTTCCAAAATGCTGTTCTATTACGCAAAGGAAATAAATTAAATTAAATAAATAAAAATAAAATAATTTTTGTATGCGAAAAAAAAAAAGTATCCGTACTGTACAAAGGAACTGATGCGGACGTTTGACGTAGATTACGTAAATCACAACAATCATAGAAAAAACGCAAAGCGTTCGAACAATCGCGTGTCTATGCCAACGCGCTATGTCTAGGCCAACGCGCTATGTCTATGCCAACGCGCTATATCTAGGCCAACGCGGTATGTCTATGCCAACGCGCTATGTCTAGGCCAACGCGCTATGTCTATGCCAACGCGCTATGTCTAGGCCAACGCGCTATGTCTAGGCCAACGCGCTATGTCTAGGCCAACGCGCTATGTCTAGGCCAACGCGCTACTCGTTTGCGTTCGAAATGATTCAAACGTGAGGTTGATTCTCAGAACGAAGAAGCCGTTTGTTATCTGGGTGGATATATCACGGTAAAATGTTTGAGACCAATCAGGTAGCTTTATTATTGTGATTTATCCATCCAGATAACACACGGCTGCCTCGTTCTGATAGTCATATGTTAAGCATACGTTTGTGAACGTCAAGTGGATATCAGCACTGCTAGCCATTGTATAAAATTAAATAGTGCGTTTTGTTCATCTGCCTACGCGCCATCACTCAGCAATAAAATTGAAGACGGTATATTCCGGGTGCGAATGTTTTCCTAAAGTATTATTAAAATCGCACAAATGCACGCACACGAACAAGCACGATCGCCTTGTACGTGGATACCCACAACAGCACGCACACGCACTCCATATACGGCGCATTCGCGTACATATTTACGCAAAATGCAACACACACACCCAGTGCACATGCGCACTCAGAATGTACAATGTATACAAATATATAGCATAGCTATACAGATCTAACAGCTCATCTTGAGATAGAACGAATTAGCATTTCATTCGATTCAGTCATATGTAAAGTAACAGTTATTTTCACATTAGGACATTGTCGATTCCAGAATTATGTGTCGCCGACAAACAACGAAACACAGAAAAACAGGACATCAATTGAGTGATGTTAAAGTTTCGTTTGGCTGCCGGTTCATTTCAGATGAGGAATCACCATAGTGACGGGCAATTAAACTTCAACGACAGCTTGTGTTGTGTTGTCGCTGTCTTCGGCAGTCACTGTGGTCTGTTGACACAACCGTACGTTGAGGTCACGGAAATGGGAACATGTGTGTGTGTGTGTGTGTGTGTGTGTGTGTGTGTGTGTGTGTGTGTGTGTGTGTGTGTGTGTGTGTGTGTGTGTGTGTGTGTGTGAGTGTGTGTGTGTGTGTGTGTGTGTGTGTGTGTGTGTGTGAGTGCGTGCGTGCGTGCGTGCGCGCGTGTGTGTGTGTGTGTGCACGCGTGCGTGCGTGCGTGTGCGTGCGTGTGCGTGTGCGTGAGTTTGTGTGTGTGCGTGCGTGCGTGCGTGCGTGCGTGCGTGCGTGCGTGCGTGTGTACCTGAAACATGTTTTCCAAATGCTGTTCTAGTACGCAAAGGAAATAAATAAAATAAAATAAATAAAAATAAAATAATTTTTTTATGCGAAAACAAACCTTATATGAACACTGTAGAACAACATTTGGGAGTGCCACGTTCGTGCATTGGACAATACTGTTGATCGAAGAGACACATTTGATGTATTCACCAGGCCAGTCCACAACTCAGCCACGACAAACGGAACACACCGCCCATTTATAACCACTTCGTGTCCCCGGCTTAATGTTGTCCATTCACTTCCAATTACGCTGGGTGATGAATTACACGTTGTCGTCGTTTAGAGCCATTGCCACGTGTCTACGATGGATGTAAATGTAACTATAAGCTTGTGGTGTGACGTGTTTGTCGATGGCCCGTGTGTTTCTTGGGTCGCCAATGTGTGTAGAACTGGGATGTGTGTAAAACATCCGGTGCCTGCGACAAACATGTTATTTCGGTCCATAGTTCGCCATCTTGCTTGAATATCAACGGCCGCCTAGTGAATAATCATCTGTGAGTCGCCAAGTGTAGCTCCAACTTTCTTTTTGAAATAAAGAATGACGTCATAATGACCACCTTTACAATAATGTATTATGTTCTTAATGTGTTTGTCGTTGATCATATATTTGCTAAATCTTCTTCAGAATGTATGTTTTATTTTTCGGTCCCCTTCTGTCTCTTTTCTATTTAGGTTCTTTCCTATGTCATATGTCATATTGTAGTTAGCATAAACATATTATTTGCTGTGGCTTGTTTAAGAAACAACTTATCTGACGCAAATGCCTTTATTATAAATAATGCGTTGTTTCAATCCCAAGCCCGTGATTTTGGAATATTTAGCTATAATATCTTAAACCGTCCGACAACAATATAATGGCTGCGCAGTTCAAATGAGCTGCGCTGATGTCTATTGCTTTTTTTCACACAAATATTACATTATATACTTGTAGTAATGGAAAGCTAATTATTTGCAATACAGCTTCATCAATTTTTGCATACAATGGAAGATATGCATTTTAGATTAGATTAGATTAGATTAGATTAGACTAGATTAGATTAGACTAGATTAGACGACATTATCGTGGTAGTATTTTTCACCCAAAGTGCAACTTTAAGATGACCTGTATTAACGTGTCATTATCACACAGCAACCAAGAGCATTCCACCTGTACGACAAAGTGTCCAACCGTACGACAAAGTGTCCAGACCTCCGTGTTGTGTGGTGGCCTACAGAATCGTGGTGATTCTCACGATAACGTCGCCTTACAGTCACAGCTTGTATTAAATATAAATTCCCATTAAACACACGTAGACTTATAAAACTACAGTAAAATGTGCAATAAACGAATTGCTAAGGATGAAAACAAATGTACTTCTGTGTCATCGTCGTTACCCGCACACGCCTACGTTGGAGAAACTATCCCATTACACTGTACATTTGTGCCTCTTTTATAGCTGCACTACACGCCATTGATATTCTTTAGTGCCCGACAGCCAATGTGTTGATTGACTATATGTGAAATACTAAATACAAAGGTCAGACGGTGGTTAATGCTCTGTCTTTGTTGGACAGTTACTTCGATTAGTGTCTGCCTCATCGTAAACCAATGGTTATATAATAATTATTATCATCCACCCGAACAAACATTGTCGCATCAACAATGTTCAAATTGGTTTTATGATTTTTCTTTGCTTCGTTCAGGCAAGTTTTGATTCGTTGTGGACCGGTCGCAACTGTCCTAGACACGAATGATCAACATATGTCTTATTTATTTGAAAGTTTTGAAATATCTGACCCAGTAACAGCTTCGTCACCAGCAAAATTATCAACAAATGTGCTCTCGTCATAATCAGTCAAAACACGAGATTTATTTATTATCCAAATAAAAAAGGAATACTGCAATTTGATATGCTCATATTATATAAAGTATACTGTGTCAAATATGCGTAACAATGGTACAATTAAGCATTTTATGTAATTTATTCACGGAAAAACCACACCTTAGCTCAATTGCGACACTTCTATAGCACTTCAGTAACACTTCAGTAACACCTCAGTAACACTTCAGTAACACATGGCCAAAATGTTCATGTATTATTTATCTCTATAAAAAGGAAAAAAGTTGGTTTTGTTCGTTGAATCTATAGATATAGTGTTTAGTTAACACATTTCATAGGCTGTTAGTGCAAGCACAGATAATATATTATTTGTTACTGGAAATGTATGGATGCACTACATTGAAACTTTTAGATAATAGACTAAGGGAACGTAACATACTTGATCCTTATACAAATTTAAGCATGAACCCAACCGATGCGTTAAATATATGGTGTGGGAAAGGGGTGTTTTATCATAGACACGTTAGCATTGAGAGAGAATCCCCGAGGGTCCTATTCATAACGACCAGGTGTGGCTGTGACGTCTTCTTGCGAAGAGAAATGGCCATAAATCGACAAGGCTGCCAACACCATGGGTGCTACAGCGTATTGTGGTTCTTCGTGATGGATCAATTGTACGACCAGCGGTTCTAATCGCCCTGCTAAATGAGCCTGAACTCTGACGTTTAAAGTCGAGCCGTGTTGAAGGATCCACGTGGAACAGGACGGCCATTGGCAGTCGTTGTCGTTGGTGGACTCGATCGATTAAGACGACGCGCGTGAGACGACATAGACGGTAATGTTGACGTTACGCTTGGATAACTTTCTCTACAATTGAGTGTATATGGTATTGTCCCCGATTAATGGCCATATGTGTCTTAAATGTGCAAAGTCAGGTCGTTTTTATTTTCAAACCATGTCACTTAATATAAACGATACCAATTGTAATTTATTGGTCGCGCAAATGCGACCGACCCACCGACCGACGAGCGAACGAACGAACGAAAAAAGTTTGTTTAAACAATGAATTTACATAGATTTGCTTGCGTGTGTGTGTGTGTGTGTGTGTGTGTGTGTGTGTGTGTGCGTGCGTGCGTGCGTGCGTGCGTGCGTGCGTGCGTGCGTGCGTGTGTGCGTGCGTGCGTGTGTGCGTGCGTGCGTGCTTGCTTGCGTCTAGGGTACGTATTCTTCCTTTTGTCAAGTAAAACAAATTAATTTTTTCATAAATGTCTTAACTGTTGGCGAAATTGATGTTACACATTGTTCTTATTCTGGGACGTATTTAAAATATTTTGTTGTGGTCACATGTGCTGGGCTAAGGCTGAACGCCTGTTTTACGGGACATTGCTACAGTGAATGTATCAGTATCTAAAACATATCGATTGGTTAAAAACAATATCCGTACAAAGCGTGTTCGTACAGTCATAGGTGCCCACGTTGAATGGTTCACACTTGTGCGACGTGTTTTGAACGTGTGATTTGTCATTCACATGTCAAGAGGGTCGCACCCGTTCTACAGACAAACTTGTTCGAAACGCACAAGACACGAATGTCTCACATATATTCCAGAAAATCTGTAAGACTTGCGGCATATATTGAGATCCCTTTACGCATAATATTATATTAAAGCGAAACAAAAGTAATGTTTTTCGGTCTATACACCTATAAGAGTTACTAAAACATAACCATTTGTAACTACAATTAAGAATATCACCGACAGTTATTTACTAAGTAAACCTTGTTGAACACACATCAATGTGACATCTTCTTAATTTCATAAGTCGAGTAATACTGTTAGATAACCCTACGTCACGAGTGTGGTATACTTGGCAATATTCGCTAGCCAAATATATATTATATATATATATACATATATTACTATACTTGCCAATGGGATATGGCCATTCTATTTGCGCCCAAGCTCAACTTATGTAACATAGTTTGACCCTTTTTATTAAACTAGTTGTCTTTCTCGTACATAACACGTTTGCTTGAGACTTTGCATTTGCTTCTCTGCGTACCGACTCCCTTAATACGTCACTTGTAGTCTAGGTTACAACGATTTCATAGAACTTGGTAAGCGCTTATCAGTCGCGCTGATTAATATATCAGCCCTCAGTCGTTCGGAGAAATGACCGGAATCGCCGACTTTTAGGACATCAGGACTTTCGTTTCGATTGAGCAGATCAATAACTACTCAGCTTTAAAATATAATGTTCGTCATCGGAGTATTTATAAGTACGTCAATTTCCTGTTCTGTGCAGTTTCAGACGGTGTGTGGGTGTGTGGGTGTGTGGGTGTATGTGTGTGTGTGTGTGTGTGTGTGTGTGTGTGTGTGTGTGCGTGCGTGCGTGCGTGGGTGCGTGCGCGTGCGTGCGTGTGCGTGCGTGCGTGCGTGTGTGTGTGTGCGTGCGTGCGTGTGTGTGCGTGCGTGCGTCTATGTGTGTTAGAGTCAAGTATACCAATATGTTCTAAACTCGGTGCACCGAGTTTAGAACATATTGGTGGTACACTTGGCTCTGATGATTTGATTAATTCGAAATCAGTTGTCTATGTGGAACTGTCTCATCTCTACCCGCTCGATGTATATATACATCCAAAAACGTCAACCATTGGAAATAAAATGTAATAAATGGGCTGTTGATGCTTTTGACAAATTAATAATTTTTGTTCGCAGTGTTTCTACCATGAGGGCAACTATCTACTTCGTGGCATTGGTATGCATCCTTCAAGCTACCTTCACCTGTGCCCGTCCGGCGTGTAAGGGCATGGTACTGTACAAAGGATGTGATGGCGTCGATGATTGCGTTGAAACTACAACGAAAAGTGGCGATGGTTCAAGTGACGGAAGTGACGTTTCGGAAAGTAGCGAAAATTCAAGTGATGGAAGTGACGAATCGGAACATGACGACAACTCAAGCGACGGAAGTGACGATTCGGAAGATGATGATAGCTCAAGTAACGGAAGTAACGTTTCGGAAAGTAGCGAAAATTCAAGTGATGGAAGTGACGAATCGGAACATGACGACAACTCAAGCGACGGAAGTGACGATTCGGAAGATGATGATAGCTCAAGCGACGTAAGTGTCGATTCGGAAGACGATGATAACTCAAGCGATGGAAGTAACGTTTCGGAAAATAGCGACAATTCAAGTGATGGAAGTGACGAATCAGAAGATGACGATTCGGGGAATGATAATAACTCAAACGACGGAAGTGACGAATCGGCAGATAACAACTCTAGCGACGGAAGTGACGATTCGGAAGATGATGATAGCTCAAGTAACGGAAGTAACGTTTCGGAAAGTAGCGAAAATTCAAGTGATGGAAGTGACGAATCGGAAGATGACGACAACTCAAGTGACGGAAGTGACGATTCGGAAGATGATGATAGCTCAAGTAACGGAAGTAACGTTTCGGAAAGTAGCGAAAATTCAAGTGATGGAAGTGACGAATCGGAAGATGACGACAACTCAAGTGACGGAAGTGACGATTCGGAAGATGATGATAGCTCAAGTAACGGAAGTAACGTTTCGGAAAGTAGCGAAAATTCAAGTGATGGAAGTGACGAGTCAGAAGATAACAACAACTCAAGCGACGGAAGTGACGATTCGGAAGATGATGATAGCTCAAGTAAAGGAAGTAACGTTTCGGAAAGTATCGAAAATTCAAGTGATGGAAGTGACGGTTCGGAAGATGATGCTAACTCAAGCGACGGAAGTGACGATTCGGAAGATCACGATAACTCAAGTGACGGAAGCGATGATTCGGAAGGTGACGATAACTCAAACGATGAAAGTGACGATTAGGAAGATGACGATGCTAGCTCAAGCGACGGAACTGCGATTTGGGAAGCGACGATAAATCAAATGACGAAAGTGACGATTAATAAAAAACGGTCGACAATCAGGCAATTTCAATTTAATCTTATGTTACGTGATTGAGAGGACGTGTTACCCGTACTACGTGTTGATGATATACCGTGTATGTGCGTGCGTGCGTGCGTGCGTGCGTGCGTGCGTGCGTGCGTGCGTGCGTGCGTGCGTGCGTGCGTGCGTGCGTGCGTGCGTGCGTGCGTGCGTGCGTGCGTGCGTGTGCATGTGCGTATGCATGTGCGTATGTGTGAACCTGTGTGCATGAGTGTATATGTATATATATATATATATATATATATATATATATATATATATATATATATATATATATATATATATATATATATATATATATATAATTATATATTGGCATAATTTTATTGTAATGATTATTATGATAATAAACACGACCGAAATGAGACAGTGAAACCGACATATCACGTATACATTACATTAGGGGTGGTTAATATTATGTGCTCGCTTGACTAGGGCAGACCGGGACTAGTTGTAACCAATACAGCATATTTCAACATTGCAGTTTGAATTGTTACCCAAACGAAAGTAGCCAGTGCATAAATAAATGCTTAACGCAATAAATGGTGCCGTTTTGTCAACGAATTCGTGTGATATCGCACGTGACATGTTGACAAATATTGATGAACCTACTCATACCGTGCGAAATCATTTTTAATCATTAGTAGTTTTGTCTGCCGTTAGTATGGTACATCTTACCCGTGTTACAACTATCCCCGGTCTCCCCTACCATTTAAATAATTACTTCAACGAAGTGTTGTGTATCTGTCTTGTGTGATGGTTAAAGCGTGACATTTCTTCCTGCTGGTTGTAATAAATTAGCAAGTAACTCCTAGTGTGTTACTGGTGTGTTACTGGTGTGTTACTGGAAGGAAGAATTTACCCACTGAAAATATCCTATATAGAAGAATTGTGTTCGTGGCTGACTTGGCAACTGACTTGAAATAATAAGACTCCCTTCCAGTCATCCGTCCCAGCTGGCTGTGAACAAAGTCCTTGCTCCATCAGCCCACCTCATCCGGCTGGGGGGGGGTGATTTTAACCACACATTATTTGCACCATTTTGTTTTAAAACAATTTGTCATGTTTATATGCACCTGTGCACGCGCACCACGCGCACCACGCGCACCACGCGCACCACGCGCACCACGCGCACCACGCGCACCACGCGCACCACGCGCACCACGCGCACCACGCGCACCACGCGCACCAAGCGCACCAAGCGCACCACGCGCACCACGCGCACCACACGCACCACAAACTCCTATGTCAGCCCCAGAAGGGGCTGTGTACAGTGTAAAGACTCATGACTCAAGGAGGTGACTGTTTGGACAAGAGGCCATACGTGGGCAGGCTACTTTCAAATACGTTCGACTCATTTACTCTCAACTGTCTTCGAATACGAATGCATCAAACACTTTGAAGATTTATTTTCTTGAACACGTTTACAAATACGTCAAACACGATTTACTATGCACAGTGTGTGTCCTATTTGTATTGGTCATGAAATACGATTTATTGTGCACAGTACGCAGCCCACTTGTCCTAGTCAAGAAATAAATGTCGGTGAAATTGCGTTCCCGACGACGATACACAAGGCAGCGGCCACGACACAGCGGGCAGATTGATAGGCAGAGATGGGTATTTAAAAGGAGCCCTATTCATACCAGCCAGGTGTGCGTATGACGTCGACAGGCGGACGAGATTGACCATAGAATCAAAAGATTAAGAATCCTGTAGTATAATTTGAGGGTCTCTCTATGGGCATCGCTCAGGGTGGAGAAACTGACCGATCAAGCGGTGATAATCGTGACGTTAAATGGCCCGGAACGTGGTCATTTAAAACCTTGACCCTTTGGACGACGAGATAAGTGCACACCGGTCACTGTCAGTTGTTGCTGGACTGTCTCTTCGAGGAAGGACGTGTTCTTGTGTAGCGTAATATTAGGGTCTTATCACCGGTCTCAAGTAGTTATACTCCAAACAGCCCAATCTTGAGCTAACGCAGGAGTTTGGACCAACGGCTTTTAGTGTCTCTTCCGAAAGACACGGGTAAAGTGGGGTGAACGAAATTGCCCAAGCTTCGAAACGGCAGAGGTGGAATCGAACCAACGTCCTCTCGATCGACAGGCGGGTGTTCTAACCATTAGACCACCGCTCTAACAATTAGACCAGCGCTCTAACCATTAGACCACCGCTCTAAGTGCTTTACACTTTATATGGAAATAAAAAAGAAATCAACATGTATTTTGTGAGTTGCAGAATGTATCCTGCGAGGAGGTCGGACGGCACGGAGTTAGTAGATAGAGGACTACACTACATTACTGGAGTATGGCGTCGAATTGATATATCGAAATTCCAATTGTAGTAGGTCAGTGCTTAAATAAAGTCTTAAAAGCATGATTATGAGTGGCTGCAACTGTTTCGTGTACAGTTTTATTAAGCCTACCAGAATAATATATATATTTCCTGTTACATGCTTTCAAATGTTAGGGGAAGTAGGTAGAACAAATTTACTTTTATTACTTTCATGGGGGATATAATTTAGGGCATTTTGAGTATTTTCTTGGTAATTGTTTTTTAGAATACGATAGCTCACGACCACGACAATATGATCATGAACAGCTCAACCAACTTGACGAAAGAATGTCTAGGGTCGGTTACATTTAACTGGGTCGGTCGGGTAACTGGAAACACAGATATTATTATGCCACGCTTTAATAAAAGCAAACACAAGCGCAGTCGTCAGCTGTCACACAACCTGTTTGTAGGATACTCAGCAGCTTTCACAACTCTTGTTCGTTCTACACCTGTCCGCTAGGTGCCAAATCTGGGATAATTGGGATGTGAATACAAGAAGCTAATAAACAGTGTGTGTACGTTTTGCAACTGAGAATACCATGTAATAGTGAATTTGTCTGGCACTAATGCATTATAGTAGTAATATATCAAATCATTAACGGTGGCAAAGGTGAAACGTGTCATGAAACACGACATCATTCAGTGATTCTTATCCCACGAGTCATAAATGGTCCAAATTAGATGTTTTAGTAAAACAATACAACTGTTACATTTAAGCGTCATACGCAGAAGCTATGTTTGTCAGTATAGGGTAAATACGTTCAAATCCATCATTCTCATACACTCGTGGTCTGATATGTTTGTCAGTATAGGGTAAATACGTTCAAATCCATCATTCTCATACACTCGTGGTCTGATATGTTTGTCAGTATAGGGTAAATACGTTCAAATCCATCATTCTCATACACTCGTGGTCTGATATGTTTGTCAATATAGGGTAAATACGTTCAAATCCATCATTCTCATACACTCGTGGTCTGATATGTTTGTCAGTATAGGGTAAATACGTTCAAATCCATCATTCTCATACACTCGTGGTCTGATATGTTTGTCAGTATAGGGTAAATACGTTCAAATCCATCATTCTCATACACTCGTGGTCTGATAAGTTTGTCAGTATAGGGTAAATACGTTCAAATCCATCATTATCATACACTCGTGGTCTGATATGTTTGTCAGTATAGGGTAAATACGTTCAAATCCATCATTCTCATACACTCGTGGTCTGATATGTTTGTCAGTATAGGGTAAATACGTTCAAATCCATCATTCTCATACACTCGTGGTCTGATACGCGATTGATACCAGAACAACCAGTTTAAGGGTACAACTTAAACTTAAGAGTGTTAACCCACGAATGTTACATATAACGTTAATATATGACTTTAAATATAATGGCTGTTGGCTGTTAAGTCAGTATTATTGTTCAACGTAATTCATATTTAATATGCTGTCGGTTCAACAACCAATGCAGTGCCTTGGTTAGTGGAAGGGGCCACTACCTCTCGTGGAATTCTTGTGACATTTTTCAATATCTTGAAGATGTCAGAGGAGGCACGTCACAGATGAAGAAGTAACGACATGGGCCGGGACGACCTGCTGGGGCATGTTGGGTTATTAATCATTGGTGTCACTTGGTTTGCCTCCCTTATTTTGGGTATCGCGTTACGACCCTGACTCACCTGGTTGACTCACCTCACTGACTCACCTGGTTGACTAACCTGGTTGACTCACCCGGTTGACTAACCTGGTTGATTCACCTGGTTGACTCACCTGGTTTACTCACCTGACTGACTCACCTGGTTGACTCACCTGGTTGAATCACCTGGTTGACTTACCTGGTTGACTCACATGACTGACTCAAATTGTTGACTCACCTGGTTGACTCACCCACGGTTTCATTTACTCCATTTTGATATCTCTGACGTCATCTACACGGATCTGTTGCGTTTTGCTATATGCCTGCCTCTGTGGATTCTCGCCTGACATTGTTGTCATAATAGTAGACCTGGGCTATTAACAATGCAGTTGTTTCGTTTGTCAATAAGTATACGAAGTTTCAGAGGAACACACTTTATTACTAGTACATGTTCGCCACGCCAGTCAACGCGAGAGTCGTGCGAGACTTGCCACTCTCCGAACTTCATAACGGCGGATCAGTGGCGCCGCATGTGAGATTACGTAGATATTAACGTAACAGTTGACTTTAAACTCCCCACCAGTGGCGCCACTCTCCACTTCACCACTGTCACAACTTACACGTGATGTGCAGATTCTGCACATGTTTATTTCATCAAACTCCTATCTTTTGTCAAACAATCTCTCAATTTCAGTCGCATACAACTGTGGATAATGTTTGTACTGAATATGTATAGTTGAATATATACGAAAAATATAACGTTCGTTTTTGTTGAAACTATGTTACGTATACTCAGTTGCAAGTCGTAAATTACAATCGAATTTCCCAGCCAGCCAGTCTTTTGTACCACTTCGCAACTATTTTGAATTAATAGTCAAGTTGTGGCAGTGGTGATATGATGACTGGCGCCACTGTTGGGGAATGTGGGCACAACGGCGGACCAGTGGCGCCGCTAGTAAGATTAGGTAGACATTAACGTAACTCTCAGATATAGCAAACTAAGAATCCCTGCTGGTTATCTTGAAAGTACACCCGAATTTTAAAGCAATTCCTGTTTGAATGTTAGTGTTGGTGACATGGTTAAACGTAAGCAGATATCTGCATGAATGATTCGTTAGTATATACACACACACGCATTTATATATACAAACATCAAAATGTTAAGTCGTGAGCGCCTCGTTCATTTTGTGTAGGAGTCATGTTAAGTCTCAACAAGTATAACTCAACGTCGTGACTTATCAGCACTCACCCCTAGCGTATAGTACTACGTCACTTACACACATGGTCTTTTTAAAAACGGATGTCTACATACGGCTGTATTCTAACATCCCACAAGACCTAGTTACACGTATGTGGACACCATTCGCCTCGAAACTCTCCAACTACCATTGATGTTCTACCCGTGAAAACGCCTTTTGCTCTTCTCCGATGCGCACATAGTTCTCAGACGTCGCACATATCGCACCAAAACAGCACAATATCTCCTCCGGAAGTACAATTCTGTCACCCGCTGACACTTCCCACCCTACGCACTGCATCGGCAGATCGCCTCGGCAACAAAGCTCTCCAATACCGTATGTCGTCACGATCTCCTGTGTCGCGAGATTTTGTGAGATCTGTCACACTCCCGTCTCTTTGAATCGGCTCTTCTCGGCGTCTCCTTCGTCGAGTTTCCGCCAGTTGTCTCGATTATCGAGCACGTTGGCGACCATAGGGCGTAACTGTCGATCAAACTGAGCGAGTTTCTGAAACGAAAATAATAACGGAAATATATATCCGATTGAGGGACGTTGTAATCACTGTAGTAATATTTCTGACATCTAAATGTATGTGTCGGTCAGATTTTATTGAGCAACGAATCCCCCAGACACACAAAATAGTGGCCAGTCATAGTGGCCACAAAACGTTGCTATTTCACCGTGCCTTGTGTTATTTTTACGGAAAATTTCGATTTTTAGGAAACGTCATGCGTACGTAGAAACATATTATCTTAATTTTATAAATGAAGTAACTTTTAAACGCTATTTTCACCAAGGAATTGATCGTATTGTTGTTAATATTCACGATACTACTAAAATGGTTTATGTAAAAATAAATGCATCGATTTAGTTGTTTGATGCAACTAGAAATGTATAGGTCATCAAGACTATTTAAAAACATTCACGTGCGGTGCAGTATTACATGCCACATAGACCGGCAGTTGACAGGGCTGAAGTAGTTGAAGGGCTCCGTTTTTACCTCGCAAGAAAAGGGTAATTTTCCTTGAGAGAGAATTAGCTTAATCATGTATATCACCGGAACGGTGCTAGTTTGTTGCAGTCGATGTAGCATAAAATGGATTTGGTTTCTTTATAATACACAATTTCGCGAAAAGAATCGAGTAAACGGAATATTATTTACAAAAGTTGGAACAGCTGCCGGACGAGTCACAGCAGTAAATATGGCTGAAACTTACAAAAATGAGGGAATATTTCTTGGGGAGAAAATAGTAAAAGTGAACCCTGTGGACCGATTGAAAGACAGAAGAATGTAAGAAGGCATGGACAGACAGGCGACAAAAGAAGAAGGTTCCGACTGTCTCGTCAAACTTACCGAATACAGTGGCAGGCAAACACCATCTATCCACTTCATCTGTAGTTTCGGAAGCTGGTCTTCGCGTTCTCTGTCCATTTGTTCCTGTGACGAGAGCAACAGCGGCGATAACGATTTGACGGTCGGACAGCCACATCAATGCGAGCTGGACGGAGGTTCGGCATGCCTCAATAATTGATGGTTAGGGATTGTCAATCAGGACCGATGGCTAAGACTGTAATGTGGGTGTCATATTGGATAATCTTAGTGCATGGATAGACTGACAAGGGTGCCATGTGACCAGGCTACGTCGGTGGGTGAACTGAGGGCCCGTATGGGGTGACGTCGGACGATTAGTGGATCGGCTGAGGAGGGTACGGTGTCGAGTGACGTCATTGGAAAGATCGAGTAGGCTACATAGAAGGCGACCCTGGAAGAAGATGGTAGATTGATTTTGGTAGATTAATCCAAATGGCCATTTATTTTGATGCACCTTTCGATGTCGAATGACCAGTAAGAGGTGCGTGCGTGCGTGCGTGCGTACGTGCGTGCGTGCGTGCGTGTGTTGTGTTTGTCTTTGGTTGACTTTGTTTGTTGTTTGTTTGTTTTGTCATTTTATGATTAAGGGTTTACGTTGAACTAAGCTCAAACTGCTGTTGCTAGTGTATAACGGTTTATGATGTATGTGTGTGTGCGTGCGTGTGCGTGCGTGTGCGTGTGTGTGCGACTTATCCTTGCAATGCCCATTGGGTTGAAGGAAGCATTATGTTGGAAATAAATGTTGAAGGAAAATTAACTGCTGCACAAACCTTGCAGAAACAGTATGTAGAAACATTAAAAATCGAACTTGTTTACAAAAAAATACCGTCGAAACCCTGGGGGAATTATGATTGCCGTGTTGATATCTAGTGCCATCTTGTGACATCATCGTAATCACTTAGTGACACGTTGGTCACGTGACCAACACGTGATCCTTCATGCAGTCACACATGGAGTGGTTTATGTTACCTGTGGCTCAATGTTGAACATGCTTCTCTCTTGGTCGCCCTGGTTGAAGAACTCGGCCACAACGAGCGAAGCCGCCTGCGACACAACCAGTACAGAGTTACCTTTGGAAAACGATTAACAACAAATGTACAAAATCAACTTTGTGCTTGCCTTATTTTGATTATAAAAATACAATGTATTGCTATAAACGATACACGCTAACTTTTATTACATTTATTTTGAAAAGTAATAGGAATAGTGGCACTGTTAACTAATAATTACCAGGAACTAGTTAAGCGAACGTAGCACCCCATCCCCCTCCAAAATCGTTGTTTCCCTTAAAGTACACGACCCCATAAAATATATAAGTTACGTTTCGTCTATATAGCGTATGCAGTGGATTCTCCCTAACAGGTCGGGACTTGGCCGAATTGTTCAATATATCTGACGTTCCTTATATCCGTGAATGCGAGTGGATGACCAACAGTGAAGGGCAGAACGGATATTTCAACGTTGTTCTTATACGCAATAGTTCCTTACATCGGGATTCCATAGATGGCGAGATGCACTGAATGTGCGTCGAATGCACTAGATTGGTAAAACGCAGCCTGACAGGATTTAACAAGATGGCCACAGCAAAACACTCAGATGGCAATTAGACAAGAAAGCCATTGGCTTATCGAGAATCCAAAGATTACTCGTTTATGTGTAATCCGCCCTTCCGAGACATTTGTCAAAATTGATGTTAAACATTTTCACGCTACCAACATTGACATGATCAGTAGATCATTTGTTTCGTTAATTTATTTGAGAATGAATACTGTCTGACACTGTCACTGCACTAACGTTAGTTCGTGTTCTCTTGTCCTTGGTCGTGTCCTTCCTCAAGTGAACACAAATACTTCTATCAACATTTCCATTGCCATTCAATAATATTATATCAAAACCTTCAATGTTGTCACCTCTTGATCTCCATTTCGTTACTATTGTTGAACCACATCCTTTTATGCGTTTTTCATAACTAATATATTTCGCCTGCGGCAGTCACGTCGTTCCTACCTTGCGCTGTACTTCCCACGGCTTCGTGATGGTAGCGATGTCGCAGGTCGTCATGAGGATGCTTCGTAGCAGGACCCGGGACTCCTGCTCACTCCAGTCACAGCTGCCTTCGTCGACGAGCGAGAAGAACTTCTCTCGCATCCTGACACAGAATATATATATATATATATATATATATATATATATATATATATATATATATATATTATATATATATATATATATATATATATATATATATATATATATATATATATATATATATATATATATATATATATATATATATATTATATATATATATATATATATATATATATATATATATATATATATTATATATATAATATATATATATATATTATATATATATATATATATAATATATATATATATATATATATGTATATATATATATATATATATATATAATATATATATATATATATATATATATATATATATATATATATATATTATATATATGTATATATATATATATTATATAAACAAGGAGACTTGGAACCTCTGCTGAAGCATCAGGTCAATCAGAGGTTCTTGCTCCGAAAGAAGATTGTATAAGAGGATGAAATGCACAGCTTGGCTACTGGCCACTGAACTGGATGTGGGTCGAATAGTTTGTGGACTTCTAATTTAAATACTACTTAGATACTAATCGCAATTTTCGCCTACAAACAGAGAAGATGTTTATCAATAATGTTTCCAACTAATAACCAATTACTGTATAACTTCTAGCATCAAAGCAGACAAATTAGCCTAGGATACTGACAGCCTAAGTTACTCATAATATGGTCAGTGACCGATATGAAATAAGGGGTGAGCTGACTTTATGTATACGCTTTAATAATCGTATCATTTAACATTTCAGATGGGCGTCCATTGAAAATACTTCTGCACTCCTTTTCATATAATAAAAATGCGAAGAAAATGAAGCGCTATAAGTGACTGCCTCTTGGATGTAACGAGGAAACAAACAGCAACCAAAGACAATTGAATACTGACTGCATGTGAAGAGGGATGTCAGTCGCCAGAATAGCGTGCTTCAACAGAGGCATCAGCTTCGTGTACTCTTCTGAACTTAGGTTTCCAAAAATGTTGTGACCCTAAAACAAAAGCCCTTGTATAATGCCCGACATGTTCAGCATCTTCTGTCCAATGTGGTTTTATAAAATGAATGAACAAATGTCGTTATCTCAGTATGTATATTATTAGTAATAACAATAATAAAAATAATAATTAGATAATAATAATACTTATGCATATGTATGCATACGCGTGCGTGCGCGCATGCATGCGTGGGTGCGTGCGTGCGTGCGTGCAAGTGTGTGAACGTCCGTGTGCTTAACGGATATAAATACATAAATAAAGAGTATTATAGTGATGGTGTCGTGAAGGCGTGGTTGAAGTGACGGTGCTAAATACTCACCTCGCTGTTGAGTATCATGACGGCGTGGTTGAAATGACGGTGCTAAATCCTCACCTCGCTGTTGAGTATCATGACGGCGTGGTTGAAATGACGGTGCTAAATACTCACCTCGCTGTTGAGTATCATGACGGCGTCGTTGAATTGACGGTGCTAAATCCTCACCTCGCTGTTGAGTATCATGACGGCGTGGTTGAAATGACGGTGCTACATACTCACCTCGCTGTTGAGTATCATGACGGCGTGGTTGAAATGGTGGTGCTCTAGCGTTGCCTCGGTCCCGTACAGTTGCATCAGAGGGGAACCGCTCCTGCAGTCACACATATTGCGTCATTTCCGTTGCTACATTATCTCAATAGGACGATTTTTTATTATAAATGTTGGTAAAAAAGCGTAAACTTGACAACATTAGTGCCTGGACGATTGTTAGGAATATATCTACGAAAATAATAATGATAATGAAAATAATAATGATATATATATATATATATATATATATATATATATATATATATATATATATATATATATATATATATATACACACACATATAAATATGCGTACGTACGTGCGTGCGTGCGTGCGTGCGTGCGTGCGTGCGTGCGTGCGTGCGTGCGTGCGTGCGTGCGTGCGTGCATGCGTACGTTGGAGTGTTAACGTCCATGTATTTAACGGATAAAAATATATGAGCATTATATGTTATGTTATGACGGCGTGATTGAAGTGACGGTGTTATGACGGCGTGATGGAAGTGACGGTTCTAGTTACTCACCCCGCTGTTATAATTGTAATTGTTATTTTACATTTTATTTTGTAATGTTGTTTAGTAATGAATTCTCTATTAATGAATTAATAACGGCGGTGCATGTTGTTTTATATATTATTCTAGATTACTGTATTAATCAGAATATGTCCTATTCTAAAGTGCAACAATATTGCTTGCATGTGTCGAGAAAAGCAGAACATCCACGCCAAAGTTTTTCATTTACAGTATAAACGTTGAACAAACCATCAAACAGCTGTCCTGAAAGTAATGTGTGCCTGTGTTCTGATCTAATTTTAGTACCGGGGTTGATGTCTTTTCGTTATTGATTCATGTCGTATTTAATATAAGCTGAACATCGTCTGGTCGGCTCTAAATGTTGGCCGTATCCTATACGTGGGTGTTGATCAATAAGTTGAACGGCACGATGGACACGCTTCTGGGTGGCTTGGCTGACATCCACAAAAACAGGGGCGATGGTTCAGTGATATGATGTTTGCCTCGAGGCAAGAATATTGCTTTAGACTGGCATTTCCATTTTGTAATTTTTTTTCGCTAGTCTTATTTCAAATTAATTTTGCGAACACTGAAAACTCATAACTTTGTCACGTGATCGGCGAGAGGACCCCGTGAAGTGTTTACCCTTTTGGATATCAACTATTTTGAGCCTTACAAAATCTAACGACTAAAGCCAATTATTTTGATGATTTGAACAAAAATACGCACTTTTTTTATTAAACTAACTGCTGATATTATTTAAAATATTCACACATTACATATTAGGACATCAACTAACCGGATTCCCGATAGGCTAAATCAGTTGAGAATTGAGTTTTAACAAAAACCGAATAAAACTGAACTCCCCGTCCACTTCACATGTGCGTGTGTGTGCGTGCGTGCGTGCGTGCGTGCGTGCGTGCGTGCGTGCGTGCGTGCGTGCGGGCGGGCGAAATGTGTGGAGATCCTGTATTGTCCACTCGCCAGGACCCCCTCTCTGCTTCATTGGTGGAGTCCAATGGAATACAGAGCAGTACATTTGGCACAAGCTCGGCTGCAGGACCTCCCGGAAGCATGGGGCGGACACCAGACCCCATCCGGGTCTCCGCTCGGGATGTTTTGTTAGGTTTTGCTCCCTTAGATCACTTGCCTACCAATGCCAACGAGCGTCACGTGCCTACCAATGCCAACGAGCGTCACCTGCCTACCAATGCCAACGAGCGTCACCTGCCTACCAATGCCAACAAACGTCACCTGCCTACCAATGCCAACAAACGTCACCTGCCTACCAGTGTTAACGAGCGTCACCTACCTACCAGTGCTAACGAACGTGATGTGCCTAGTACTATTTGCACCAAGACAGAGATTTGAGAAGTGAGCGTAGGGAAGTTTCCCCACGTCGGCGTGCCCTGCACATTAGACATCTGAGGCTCCAATATGTTCCAAAGCCTAAGACTGGGTAGCACACGGGGTTAATTGGTAATCTGTCGTGGTTTCGCGCAGTGGTGTTGATACCACAACGAATGGCGCCACCGATACAGTTCTGCTAATCACCACGACACTAATGTATAAGAGACAATGCATTATCATGGGTGTTTGCTCGAAGCCACGGCGACCGTCTGAAGAGGTGCCTGGAAGCCAGGCTGTTTTGTTTGCATCAATCTACACGAACCAATTACAAGACGACGCTCAAGTGACTTTCATGTAATATGTCGTTTGCGAAACGCACAAACAACTACGGACTACGGGTGGACATATTAATGTCAGCGTTGCAATATTAACGCATGATGTTGTTGATGTAACGTGCCCAGGAGAAATGGCTGTATTTGGATAACACAACATTATTGCAAGCAGTTCATTTATAAGACAAGCGAGACCTATGTTGTCATTATTATTGGAAAACCGGTTTGGTGGGATTTAGTACGTGGCCTCTGTGAGATTCGTGACCGCTGATGGACACTCGCATTAGTTATCAGATGACCTGAAGTTGGTGCTTGATCAGAGTAGAACATGTTCAGAAAACTTACAATGGTGTGTGAATTTTCAACGCCGCTTTAAGAACCGAGTTGAACTAGTTGCGACAATCGATATATTTCAAAGTGCTATCAGAAACGTGATTCATTTCAAGATATAGAAAACGAATTACTGGGTAATCAGCCGTTACTACCTGCATGTTGCCACAAGGTACGTTTTAACCAATCTAAAGTACGAGTGATTTATTTAATCAGGACGGTTAACCGACACATATGGCTATCGATATCGTCTACGTGACAGCGCTCTCCACACGCCATTTGCTCTGGTGCGACAGTTACTGTTGTTATGCAAAGTCACCTTTCTCATCATTTGATGTGAATTGAAAACTCCATAGCCAGTTCTGAGCGATAATAGACGAACTTCATTTTGAAGAGCGATAATAGATGCACTTACTTGAGCTGAAATGCGTTGTTGGTCCCACGGTGGTCAAGGTCATGACAAAGACATGCCACAATCAGCGCCAGGCACTCAAGGTCGGACAGGTAGCGCTTCAGTCCGCACGTCTGGAATCGAGGCACGAGCAAAATGAAGGTTTTTGGAATGCTACCATATAGTCGCGCAACAGGTTATTAACGGACATATCCCATAATCAAAGGGGAGTCGTGATCTAATACCCTCACCCCCAAATACGCCACTGTCTAAACGTCATATACAAAACGCACCCACTGACGTACATACAGTATGTTATAATCTTAATTTAAACGTATGTTTTGCTACACGCTTCTAATTCGTCCCGGTTTTTAGTTCGGCAATTGTGATCAAACTCGATTGATCGAAGCACAAATACACGAACCAACTTTTGTTCGTTAACGCAATAAGTTACATCCTTGACATTTGCATGCATACGTAACATGAGCACAGATAACAAAATCAGCCGCTTTGTAGAATCAAATGTATTGGCTGGGACAGAATCACTCGCTATTCTCTCTGTATTACCGTGCGCCGCTAAAGAGAACCAGCCGCTTAGCAGCATCGAATTGCTTTGACCCGAGGTGATTCTATTAAGCGGAGTTTTATTTATGAAACCATAGAGGTAGTGCATTTCGGCGAAACATAGTTGAGTAGATAGATAAAAAAAAGTTGCCTCACTACGCGAAAATATAATTATTGATGGGTTATCCACCAGATGTTGATGTAGAGATCACTGGCAATACCAGGATGCGTTGCCTTACTGTAAGCAGCGAGAACATGAATTGGCCGACGTTGAAGGCATGTCTCCAGTTGTGGTAGGCGATATTACGGTAGTTCTTCCGCACCGTTAACAGCCACTGGACGAGAATCTGCAATAAACATTGGTTAATTTCTATTACAATACAACGATTTGATTAAGACTAGTGGGAGGCACGGAACCCCCACGGTATACGACATTAATTAGACGACCAACAAGATATGTGTCGCAACCAGCGGCCTAACTCACCTGACGCACTGTCTACGGTCCAGTTATTGGTCGATGTATCTATTCTATAAAACAGTTTGTGTATGTGTTTGTTTAGCCCCTGATATTTCCACCAGTTTCGCCTGAGTAAGGCACATATTTGGTAGGTGTGTTTGGGGACCCAGGGGGGTGGTTCTTACATAAAGTTTTTTTCCGAAATTCCCCGGGGGAAGAGCATCTTACGAAAGAACGCATGTGGACGTAGATTACGTAACTCGGAACAAAAGTAGTTCGTGGTTACGTAAAATTGTTCGCAACGTATTGGTTCAAGCTACAGTACGAACGGCAGTGGTACATGGTTTGGGAGGCATTAAGTTGCATCCACCATTGTCATTGGCATTGCTCTACGAAAACATGACTGGATAGTGCACGGAGTCATCAGTTGACTGGATAGTGCAAGGAGTCATAAGTTGACTGGGTAGTGCAAGGAGTCATAAGTTGACTGGGTAGTGCACGGAGTCATAAGTTGACTGGGTAGTGCAAAGAGTCATAAGTTGACTGGGTAGTGCAAGGAGTCATAAGTTGACTGGGTAGTGCACGGAGTCATAAGTTGACTGGGTAGTGCAAAGAGTCATAAGTTGACTGGGTAGTGCAAGGAGTCATAAGTTGACTGGGTAGTGCACGGAGTCATAAGTTGACTGGGTAGTGCACGGAGTCATAAGTTGACTGGGTAGTGCAAGGAGTCATAAGTTGACTGGGTAGTGCACGGAGTCATAAGTTGACTGGGTAGTGCAAAGAGTCATAAGTTGACTGGGTAGTGCAAGGAGTCATAAGTTGACTGGGTAGTGCAAGGAGTCATAAGTTGACTGGGTAGTGCAAGGAGTCATAAGTTGACTGGGTGGTGCAAGGAGTCATAAGTTGACTGGGTGGTGCAAGGAGTCATAAGTTGACTGGGTAGTACAAGGAGTCATAAGTTGACTGGGTAGTGCACGGAGTCATAAGTTGACTGAGTGGTGCAAGGAGTCATAAGTTGACTGGGTAGTGCAAGGAGTCATAAGTTGACTGGGTAGTGCAAGGAGTCATAAGTTGACTGGGTAGTGCAAGGAGTCATAAGTTGACAGGGTAGTGCAAGGAGTCATAAGTTGACTGGGTGGTGCAAGGAGTCATAAGTTGACTGGGTAGTGCAAGGAGTCATAAGTTGACTGGGTAGTGCAAGGAGTCATAAGTTGACTGGGTAGTGCACGGAGTCATAAGTTGACTGGGTAGTGCAAGGAGTCATAAGTTGACTGGGTAGTGCAAGGAGTCATAAGTTGACTGGGTGGTGCAAGGAGATATAAGTTGACTGGGTAGTGCACGGAGTCATAAGTTGACTGGGTGGTGCAAGGAGTCATAAGTTGACTGGGTAGTGCAAGGAGTCATAAGTTGACTGGGTAGTGCAAGGAGTCATAAGTTGACTGGGTAGTGCAAGGAGTCATAAGTTGACTGGGTAGTGCAAGGAGTCATAAGTTGACTGGGTAGTGCACGGAGTCATAAGTTGACTGGGTGGTGCAAGGAGTCATAAGTTGACTGGGTGGTGCACGGAGTCATAAGTTGACTGGGTAGTGCAAGGAGTCATAAGTTGACTGGGTAGTGCAAGGAGTCATAAGTTGACTGGGTAGTGCACGGAGTCATAAGTTGACTGGGTAGTGCAAGGAGTCATAAGTTGACTGGGTAGTGCACGGAGTCATAAGTTGACTGGGTAGTGCAAGGAGTCATAAGTTGACTGGGTAGTGCACGGAGTCATAAGTTGACTGGGTAGTGCAAGGAGTCATAAGTTGACTGGGTAGTGCACGGAGTCATAAGTTGACTGGGTGGTGCAAGGAGTCATAAGTTGACTGGGTAGTGCAAGGAGTCATAAGTTGACTGGGTAGTGCACGGAGTCATAAGTTGACTGGGTAGTGCAAGGAGTCATAAGTTGACTGGGTAGTGCACGGAGTCATAAGTTGACTGGGTAGTGCAAGGAGTCATAAGTTGACTGGGTAGTGCACGGAGTCATAAGTTGACTGGGTAGTGCAAGGAGTCATAAGTTGACTGGGTAGTGCACGGAGTCATAAGTTGACTGGGTGGTGCAAGGAGTCATAAGTTGACTGGGTAGTGCAAGGAGTCATAAGTTGACTGGGTAGTGCACGGAGTCATAAGTTGACTGGGTAGTGCAAGGAGTCATAAGTTGACTGGGTGGTGCAAGGAGTCATAAGTTGACTGGGTAGTGCAAGGAGTCATCAGCTCTTGCAGTGGCTGCCTTTTTGTCCTGATAATTGCGTATATAATTATCATTTAAGCGTACACGTGCACGTACACGAACACGTACACGTGCACGTGCACGTACACGTACACCAGCCTTTGAAGACACACACCTCGTACTCGATCTTGAACGTCTTCAGCAAGTCTGCTTCCTCAAACATGTGGATTGCGGCCAACACCATCTCGTCTGTGTTCAGCAGGTAGTCGTTGAAGTCGAGTCTGTCGAGGCGCCACGCTGCCATGTTAGGCGGCGTCATCGTCTGAAATCAATCAACTACGTCAGTCGCCACCACATAGGCGATACATCTCACTAGCACAGGATCTGTACAGCACACAGACGAGTTAATACGTTGTTTATTTTCCATTTGATTATCCAGAAAAGTGACGGCTCGTTTGTGTATACATTGGATGGTTAACTAGAATAATGTCAAATACGACTAACCATTTTTACCTAGCACATTACACACTGTATGCCAGCACGACGAGGGTTAGCCTGACAATTACACATTACACATTACACACTGTATGCCAGCAGGACGAGGGTTAGCCTGACAATTACAAATTACACATTACACACTGTATGCCAGCACGAAGAGGGTTAGCCTGACAATTACAAATTACACATTACACACTGTATGCCAGCAGGACGAGGGTTAGCCTGACAATTACACATTACACATTACACACTGTATGCCAGCACGACGAGGGTTAGCCTGACAATTACACATTACACATTACACACTGTATGCAGGACGAGGGTTAGCCTGACAATTACACATTACACATTACACACTGTATGCAGGACGAGGGTTAGCCTGACAATTACACATTACATATTACACACTGTATGCCAGCAGGACGAGGGTTAGCCTGACAATTACACATTACACATTACACACTGTATGCCAGCACGAAGAGGGTTAGTCTGACAATTGTTTCAAATGCTTAAAACGAATGCTACTTGGAACCACTGTGACTGCCATAAACAAGACAAACACAATTACCACCACGATCAGCGATACTTACACACTTGCTAGCTTACCATGAATGTCACGACGTTTTTCTTTGGAATGTGTGCGTGATACGATAGTACCTGAAAAATCGGAGACAACACGGTTGCTTGAATTTCTCCAAGAGACGCGAGTCAGAAATAACAAACGAACGTAACACGCATGATGTTTAGTGTGACTATGTGTAAATCCAGTAAACAACTATGCATCCGAAAGATATTTAAGATCCACCTGTGTGACTCTCTTATAACAGAATCGTCGACTCGTCGAGAAATAATAGTTGCATCGAGGTAATGCCAGCTCTTGCCTCCAGTCAACATATGTGACGTATGGTAGTCATGCAAACATGGTTACACCCATTGTGAAACCGTGTAATAGTTCACCCAATTCTTGCTGTTTCATTTACTGGAGTTTTCTGGCTATTATTGTTCATCTACGCGGGTTTATCTTGTGAATTACTGTTTGGACTAATATAGACAGGCTACTGTGATCGTGTGACAGACACTACATGTCAACATTGCATGTTTCACGATTCAACATCAGATGGGTGGACATCTATATACCTCTAATGCGACTGCCTGTTTCGCTGCCGATCGCGACACCTGGTCGTACAGGAGACAGTTGTTAATGCCCAGCCCGCAGAATATCACGAACGCCTGAAGACAAAAACGTGTTAGTGGCAGGATGCGGGCGATAATATGGTTAATTTGTAGCAAACTGCGTGCATTAATCCAAGCCTATCTATGCGAATAAATAACACAGTCTTCTTTGTTTGCATGGGTTTAAAGAAGACACATTGCAACGTCCTGCCAAGTACACCGGCATGTGAGGCTAATGATAATTATTTGTGTAGAAGAAGCTTACGAGATTACAAAAGTAAATTACAGCGCATTGTTAGGAATGAACAAGCGAGCGACGCCAGCTTGGGCAGCGTGAGCATGTGCGGGTGCGTGTGTGATGGCGCGCGCGTGCCTCTGTACACGTATGCTTGTATGTGTGCGTTTGTGTGCATGCGTGCGTGCGAGTTAGCGTGCGAGCGAGCAAGCGTGCGTAGTTATTGCACGCACACACACACACGCACGCACGCACGCACGCACGCACGCACGCACACACACACACACACACACACACACACGCACGCACACAAACACACACACGCATACACACGAACGCACGCACGCTCGCTCGCTCGCTCGCTCGCTCATACGCACGCACGCTCACATGCGCGCTCGCACGCACGCACGCACGCACGCACACACACAGCATTGTCGGGAATGCAAATATGCATGTATTATCTCATCACCTTTTTGTACCTACCTCGAACAATTCATCGTCGTTCTGGTCAAAGGGCTTACCGTCTAGTCGATTAATCAGCTGAGCCACTCCTGAAATCACATGGAAATAATATTAACGGTAGCTCGAGACTAGTAGATTCCTGAGGATATAGGAGTTAATTATTATTAATTAAGTTATTATGAAATACGTTGACCTTTACCCGTTTCCGTTATCCTGGGTTGTGAGACGATTAACGGAGCAGCATGAATTATTTGTTGACGACGGCGAACTACAAGCATCCGCTGTCATAAAATTAATCAACGCAGCGGCCGTATCAGCACATAATACTATTATTCTAGAAAACTCAAGATGCCTGCGCCTTAGCGGTGTTGTTTTATAGCCAATCCAATTTCACCATGAGAGTACTCCATCTAGATTAATAATTATATATGCACTAGATAAGGTGAAACAAAAGTCGTGGAATTGAACGAATGAAGTACTCTTTATTTTCAACAACAATAATAGACAAACATAATAGAGCAACATTTCATACCTGTAAATTGTCGAAAATAACTGGGGCTATGCACATAAAAGAGATCACGCCAGTGGTTTACTCAAGACAAATACAAGTTGGAAATTCGGTCATTTCTCCGATTGGCTGAGGGCTGACATGTTAACCAGCGCGACCGATAAGCGAACATACTCCGATGGCGAACATGATATGTCAAAGCTGAGTAGTTATTGATCTGTTCAATCGAAACAAAAGTCATGGTGTCCTAAAAGTGGGCGATTCCGGTTATTTCTCCGAATGACCGAGGGCTGATATATCAATCATAATGAAATCGGGGTAACCTAGACTATTTGTGACGTATTAAGTGAGGCCGGCATACGCAGAACCAACGCAAAGTATCAAACAAACGTTATGTTTTGGCAGAAAGTGGACTACTTTAGTAAACAAACGCCAACATATGCTACATAAGTTGAGTTAAGACGCAAACGGCAGGACATATCCTGGAGGTCACGCTAGTCTCGTTTGCCGCCATGTTGGGTTGGTGCAAATGTGCCAGTATGTGCTCACTTCCGGCCCCCAACGACACGCTGCCCGCAGTCGCATTTCATACATAAACACAGATGGAATTAAAACAGAGAAAGCAATCAACAAAACATTTACTTCTATCATTTATTAAAACAACTAGGATTAAAATGTAACAATAATAACACAAATGGTTTGTTTTATGGTGACATAGGTGCATTTAACATGTTATGATGTGCACAACTTGGGGGCCGGAAGTGCATTATCTCGTCAACTATCGCCTCGAAACGAGAATCACTTGCGTTCCCCATTGGCAAGGTTAGGAATAGTTATACAAATATATTTTCATTTGGTCACCGACTATTGTCAGACTATGACAGTCGTGACGTATGATTATCTAACAGTATGGCGCAGCCCATGAAATTAAAATGCTGTGTGTTCAACAAGGTTTTCCTAGTAAATCACTGGCGTGATATCCTTAATTGCAGTTGGACATGGTTATGTTATGTGCATAGGTCCAAAATCTATTGCGGATAATGTAACAGTACTGTGTCGCAGACGTACTAAATGTTAAAGTATAGCATATAAAGAAGAAAAGCAAATTTCACCTATGTATAAAGCAATAGTTAGACCTCATTTGGAGGAATGCTGCATACAAATCTGTAAGAAGGGGAACAGTGGAGAACAACTAAGCTGATTTCAGAAAGGAGAGACAATGGTTATGAAAAACGCCAAAAGGAATATCATTGATTGGATGTAAAAAGTACTAATTTTCACTGAGGATGACAAATGAATGGAACAAATTATCAACTGATTGAATACTTCCGATGATGTGCATGCAATAATAATATAATGGCGTATATATCATAAGGTCGTATGAGAAGCACTGATAACCCAAGGGCGACCATGCCAACGTACAATCAGGAGTTGGCAATCTTGTTAAGCGTGCGTACGTGCGTGCGTGCTTGCTTGCTTGTGTGTGTGTTTGTGTGTGTGTGTGTGTGTGTGTGTGTGTGTGTGTGTGTGTGTGTGTGTGTGTGTGTGTGTGTGTGTGTGTGTGTGTGTGTGTGTGTGTGTGTGTGTGTGTGTGTGTGTGTGTGTGTGTGTGTGTGTGTGTGTGTGTGTGTGTGTGTGTGTGTGTGTGTGTGTGTGTGTGTGTGTGTGTGTGTGTGTGTGTGTGTGTGTGTGTGTGTGTGTGTGTGTGTGTGTGTGTGTGTGTGTGTGTGTGTGTGTGTGTGGCTCTCGGTTGTATAAGAGGATATAAATTATAAAATATTGTATTAGCTATCAAAGAAGGGTTAGCAGTAGTCCGCAGAAAGATTGTACAAATTGTCTGGAAGTGACCGCATGTAATTCTACTGCCCAATGCATGCACCACAGACAGCACTGACCCATTACCTCGTCGACGGCGTCACTGCACCGACGTGAACCGCCCGGAGCAAGCCGTCTACGACATTAATCCCGTTTACTCTTTAGGGGGCAACGCCAGACGCGGTAGAAATGATCCATTAATAAAGCCGGTTCATCGGGAGTGTTCAGTTATTGCTTATCAACGCAGACTCGATAAAAGTGCGCGCAGACAGTCAGATCGAAGCGTAGTTTCAAAATCTAGGAGTAAAAAGACGGATTGATGTTTACGTTATGACGTCAAAGGACGTGGCTGCTGCGTCACAAACGCCTGCGTCTCGGACAAGAGCACGTCACTTTTAAAATACTTTACGCCAGCGCCAGCGGTGCCGGTGATTGTCTTGTGTGTTCTGTTATAAAACGGCCAGCCGTGTTGATATCTAGCCGTGATGATATCTAGTCGTAATGATATCCACTTGACGTTCACAAACGTATGTTTAACAAAGGATTCGTAGAACGAGGCAGCCGTTCATTATCTAGTTGGATGTATCACAGTAATAAGACTACCTGATTGGTCTAGAGCATTATGCCGTGAAATATCAATCCAGATAACACACGGCAGCCTCGTTCTGAGAATCCATCAGACGTCTGAATCATTTCGAATGCGACCGAGTCTGCGCGTTGGTCCAGACTCGCGATTGTTCTGATGTACGTAATCTGCGTGTTAAGTCCGCATCAGTTCCTTCGTACGGTACGGATGCTTCGTGAAACCGGCCCAGGTGCGTATTTATAAATGTAGGAAGTGAAAAGAATGCTCAAATGTTAATTTACCGTAATAGAACGCGAATAACACACTGTTTGTTGATGTCACTCGAGTGTCACCAGCCAGATAACATCACTCGTACCTCCGACACTCATGATGTTATCTGGCTGGTAACTCTCTTGTGACATCAACAAACAGTGTATTATTCCCTAAATACACATACAGAGGTGGAGTTCGTGGACACAAGATGATGTGATGCAAGAAGCGAAAGATAATCCTCCACACTATCTTCGAATATGGATTCACACACACGGATTGTATGACCCAAAAACAGTCTTGTCATAAAGCCATTCTTGTGAGAAAGCAAGTGTTGTGAGACATCCTAAAAACACCAGGCTTCCATCATTGGATAATGGCGGCGGAAAACGTGTTGTACACTCATCCCATAACGCCTTGCGCGATAGTGCTTCCCAGCAAATGACGTAATAGTGTTGCCAGGTTATTGTGACTTGTTTGTTAACTAAACGTGTGAAAAAAATGTTGAGACATGATATGCACGAGCGGCCATTCGTCAACATTTACGGAACTAGCCAATGTCCTTTCTCGGTTGCCGCACCAATTATTCGGAATACACTTCCAGATAGTGTCAGGCCAGTAGGAAACAATAACATTTCGCTGTCATTAGAAGATGTATCTATTTAATCTGTCTTATCCTCCTTTGCTCCCGTCCATCTGTCCACAACTCTAACAACGCATACCGATTTTGAGATTGCTTAATTCTTTAGTTAACGCAGCTGAGCTCGGGTTTCCGATGATTTTGGCGCGATAGAAATATTTGTATTATTGTTGTCATTGTCGTCTTCGTTGCTGTTGTCATCGTCGTCGTCGTTTGTTTTGTTGCCGCGATTCCTGTAGCTACGTCAACAAACCCACGACATAGTCTACGTCAACAAACCCACGACATAGTCTACATCAACAAACCCACGACATAGACTACGTCAACAAACCCACGACATAGTCTACGTCAACAAACCCACGACATAGACTACGTCAACAAACCCACGACATAGACTACGTCAACAAACCCACGACATAGACTACGTCAACAAACCCACGACATAGACTACGTCAACAAACCCACGACATAGACTACGTCAACAAACCCACGACATAGACTACGTCAACAAACCCACGACATAGACTACATCAACAAACCCACGACATAGACTACGTCAACAAACCCACGACATAGACTACGTCAACAAATCCACGACATAGCCTACGTCAACAAACCCACGACATAGACTACGTCAACAAACCCACGACATAGACTACGTCAACAAACCCACGACATAGACTACGTCAACAAACCCACGACATAGACTACGTCAACAAACCCACGACATAGACTACGTCAACAAACCCACGACATAGACTACGTCAACAAACCCACGACATAGACTACGTCAACAAATCCACGACATAGACTACGTCAACAAACCCACGACATAGACTACGTCAACAAACCCACGACATAGACTACGTCAACAAACCCACGACATAGACTACGTCAACAAACCCACGACATAGACTACGTCAACAAATCCACGACATAGACTACGTCAACAAATCCACGACATAGACTACGTCAACAAACCCACGACATAGACTACGTCAACAAATCCACGACATAGACTACGTCAACAAACCCACGACATAGACTACGTCAACAAATCCACGACATAGACTACGTCAACAAACCCACGACATAGACTACGTCAACAAATCCACGACATAGACTACGTCAACAAACCCACGACATAGACTACGTCAACAAACCCACGACATAGACTACGTCAACAAATCCACGACATAGACTACGTCAACAAACCCACGACATAGACTACGTCAACAAATCCACGACATAGACTACGTACCTATCGTGTGCAGCTTGTTGTTTCGTATTGGCTTGCACAGTATGCTCTTCGTGTGTAGACTTGTCTCCGACGACAGGCCGTCCTACGTGTGCAAGAACATGGCAGAGTCAACAGAACTACGACGACAAACCATTGTGATGTCACGTACCATCAGTAATATAATTTATTATGATTCACATACACTATATGTCCATGTCCGTATATATACCTGTATCATTAATATATTCTTGGTTTTCTTAATATTGTTTTTTTTAATCTTCGGTTTGTTCAAAAAGCACCTCTGCCATCAATTCAAATACTGTCTTCTTATACCGCTGCTGCGTCATCGGTTGCCAGTTGCGCCCTTAAACCGTGTTCCCAAAAAACGGAAAGAATAATTTTCCAATTCCATGTCTAAAACTGGCTAATATCTCCAAATCCTAATCCATCGCTTAATCTTTAATAATGAAAGTTTTCCCGTGACCAATTGCCCAATATGTATTAGTCAATTGCCCAATATTTGTCATATGTATTAGTCATAGCAGTGAAATTGGCAAATCCGCTCATTATTCTCTTGGAACAATCATTCTTGTCGATAAATGTGTGCGCGAAGTGACCTTTCCCACGTCAACTCGCGCGAACGCCACCTACCGGAAACATGAACACCTGGTCAGCGTGACCATCCGATATGTTGACCGTTTCTCCCGTCTTCGCAACGATCTCTGCGATCTGACTGGGCGGACTCAGCGAAGACGTCCCGTTCCTCGTACTGGGTAAATAATGGGACCATAATTATATATATATATATATATATATATATATATATATATATATATATATATATATATATATATATACATATATATATATATATATATACATATATATATATATATATATACATATATATATATATATATATACATATATATACATATATATACATATATATATATATATATATATATATATATATATATATACATATATATATACATATATATATATATATATATATATATATATATATATATATATATATATATATATATATATATATATATATATATATATATATATATATATATATATATACATAATTATATATATATATACATATATATATATATATATATATATATATATATATATATATATATATATATATATATATATATATATATCAGAGTCCAATCACGTCTCTCTCTCTCTCTCTCTCTCTCTCTCTCTCTCTCTCTCTCTCTCTCTCTCTCTCTCTCTCTCTCTCTCTCTCTCTCTCGTCAAGCAATACGTCGTATTGCTGCGTCGTATTAGCTGCGTAGCTATTTACGTGTCGAGTGTATTCTGTTCGTGTAGACGCATTCGTTACGCAGCTAAGTAAACGACCGTATAGTTCAACCGAATGGCACAAACATGTTGTTAGCTAAACTTACATCCGCACGAATTAGTCCAGCGACAACGTGCTGTAACAATCTTCTCACTTCTCTCACTAGCTTCACCTTGTTTAAGGTGTAATGTTACCCGGTCCGGAATTTTTATAACTGCTGTTCAATTAAGAAGATCGATACATGAAAGTATGTGCCAATATAATAAAAAAAGTCTGATGATCAATAGTTATCTATAATGTTTTGGTCTTTGTGACAGTTAAAATGGCATATATAATAGGCAACGTTATAGTTCGTTATACAAAGGCTAGCCGTGCTGATATCCACCCGACTTTCGCAAACGTATGCTTAACACAGGATTCTCAGAACGAAACGATCCGCGAATAATGTATGTACAATGTGACCGTCTGTAAATAAAGGGTCTCGAGAGTGGAAAGTAACGGAATATACGTTATCTGTATTCATGAGACATGAAGTTGAATTTAGCGAGCTCGTTACTCTTGAAGAGCTCCCGGCTTCATGACGCAGACCAAACCAAACGGGCTTAGCTGCAAAACCTGATCCACTGCCTCGCGTACTGTGCCTACCGCGGCAGATGTTCTCGTAGTGGCTAGTTCGACTAGGTAAATGTTAAGTCTGTATTTACTGCCCGGGTGCTCACGACATATGTTGGGCGTGCGTGCGGGCCGCGTGAACAAGAGCGCTATTGATGACAGCTGCTAGTAATGTCACGACCAACATGTCAGCGGTCACGCAAGGCATTGCCAACAACAACAACTGTCATGGCGTCAAACAAGGCCATCTCAGCAACAACTGTCATGGCGTCAAACAAGGCCATCTCAGCAACAACTGTCGTGGCGTCAAACAAGGCCATCTCAGCATTATAATATATCGAGTTTCTACCCTATTTTGTTCTGGCCAGAATTAGTTGGAATCGCGAAGAATTTGTCGCTTCCAATTAGCATTTCGTCTTGGCGGCAATTATTCTCATAATGGTTACGGTCTGGTTTCCTGTCGCCTTGTCGCACGAATGTACGTGAGTAACCCGTCTCTGTCTCTCCACCCTACCCCAACCCGTTGACCTGTGGTTTATGTTTCCATGACTGAGAAACCTTGTTGTGAAGACTTTCTCAAAGAATATGTTTTATCAATTCAAGAGACAAGGAGGTTAAGAGGAGATCAAACTGAAGTTTTTAAGATATTGAATAGGTGTGAAGATATTGTTAGATATTGTTATGTTTTCCCATTTAAGAAAGATAATAGAATTCGAGGAATCGAAGTAACATTAGTGAATGATCAGTGCAGATTGGAAATCAGAAAGTACTCATTATCACAATACGTGAATGGAATAGATTATATACAGATTGCGTAAATGTTACCAGCGTGAATATGTTTAAAAAGTAAATTGACAAATATCTCAGAAGGGCGTGTTACACACAAAGATGATAAGCCAAGGGTTTCCTTCTCCACTTGCCTTCTGGGTCTTTTGTCTTGGATGGCGAGCTAGCTACATCGTATCAAAATATTGTCAAGTCTTGCTAAAAAATATTGTTAAATCGTGTTAGATCATGTTAAATCATGTTAAATCGTTATGCTCACCCGTTGCTCTTCTGGCCATTTTGGATAGAGTTCTGTATATCGAACAGCCGGTTGAAGGAAGACGTCTAGAAAGGGAGATATTACAGAATAACCTCTCTATTGTGAATCAAGTGAACCAATCAATACACCAATCGGCATATTATTTTGGTTGTTTTGTGACCACAACCCCATATTTTTCAAGGGGATGTACAAAGATTATGGGACTTCGATCTCAAAGTACATTTTAATTAATGCTACGCATCATGTTAAATTTGTTGCTGTTGCATAGACCATGTTTACCGACAGAAATTTTATAAAACGGTAATTTTGACAGAATAATATTTCACTTTCAAATGTAAAAAATGTATTGGTCGTTATTTAATGGTAGCAAAGCGGCCTACCGTAGAACTTGCATATTTTTTTTCATCGTCAAATCGCGTATTCCAAGACACCAAGAGGTTAAAGATCATGACAGTAACATCTTGTACTGACATTATATTTTCTCGCAGTGTCCCGTAAAACTTGTTCACTAAACCAATGAAAATCGTTGAACATTCCTGTTAAATCAAATAATAACAATATCGTTGGTCGCTATAAGATGGTTCTTTCTAGGCCGTCTTTCTAGACTAGGGTGATAGGTAACGCACGGGAAGTGTGATCGACTTCATTTGAACACTGCTACAAGTAAATTTATTTAAAAAGTGCCAAGGAAGGCGCTAACTATTGAGAATTACATGCACGGCACTGGAAATGAAGTTGCAACGCCAGACGTTCCACGCAGGGAACTAATTCATCTAAGAACTGCCCCAGAAAATGTTCGTTGAATGAATGGCCAGTATACACGGACATTATTTAGTGTTTGAACTATTATATACATTATACACATATACATACTAAATACAGCCAATTGTATCAAGTTTACATGTTACTAAATTAGGCTTACATATGAACCTGGATTTAGAATATGTTAATAGTAGAACAAACGTAAATTGTTGAGATAAACACGAATGGTGAAAAAACCTTTCGGTTGTACATTTTGTTATTCTGACAAGAGTGGAACAGCAGACCCCATCTGTCACAGGATTGAGAAATCCTTCTTTCCACCTAATCGCAATCCTCTTTAAGTCGTGTTTAAACGAGGCTATGCATAACAAAATCTCAGATCTGCCCACGAGAAGGAGTAGTTTACTGCGGACTTTAAAACGACGTGTAGCACATGTTTGCTCGTTTTAGGATTAAGGATATATGTTGAATTAAGCTCAAATTGCTGTTGCTAGTGCATAACGGTTTATGATGTGTGCGTGCGTGCGTGCGTGCGTGCGTGCGTGCGTGCGTGCGTGCGTGCGTGCGTGCGTGCGTGCGTGCGTGCGTGCGTGCGTGCGTGCGTGCGTGTGTCACATAACGGTTTATGATGTGTGCGTGCGTGCGTGCGTGCGTGCGTGCGTGCGTGCGTGCGTGCGTGCGTGTGTGTGTCACATAACGGTTTATGATGTGTGCGTGCGTGAGTGCGTGCGTGCGTGCGTGCGTGCGTGCGTGCGTGCGTGCGTGCGTGCGTGCGTGCGTGCGTGCGTGCGTGCGTGCGTGCGTGCGTGCGTGCGTGCGTGTGTGTGTCACATAACGGTTTATGATGTGTGCGTGCGTGCTACTATTGTTTTAGGTCTAGTAAAAAAAAGAAACTAGTTTATCGTCCCCGCCCGCTTCCTTTTTTGCGGCCGCCTCATTTTTTATTATTTACTATTGAAAAAAAAATATTTAAAACAGTTTTTTTCGGTTCTGTGAAGAAATCTCTGCCGTCTCTGCCGAAAATGTGCCGTCCGGAGTACTGTTAGACTTTTTCAGTTCACTATTTATGCACCATACAGGGTGTGTGGCTGTAAGTGCATTCTACACAATCTACAATAAGAACGATAACCCCTTGTTTTAGATACTCTTTAGCCAGACGCATCAATCAGTATAAATGCCATGCGTTTGTATGCTTGTGGTACAAACTAATGAAAAAATGTATGGCCAAACCTACACATAACATTCATAAATACATTCAAAATTGCGTTTGTTTCTTGTTTGTTTCTAGTCAATTTAAGTAATCTTCCGGTGTAACACGTACAGGCCATATTTTATTGACGTAAATGTTTCTATTCATCTGCCATTCCCGCTAAAAAGTATTGTATTTGCTAATTCGCAAATGGAATGGCAGGCTTTATGGTAACATACATCACTGACACTGGCATGTTCCACAGCATCGATAAACTACTGTCCTTAAATCAACCACAGTGAGCATACAAGACGTGGCGGCCATCTTCGAAACCAATAGCAAAAAAATCCATAAATAGTAACTAATAAGGGCCTCCCTCTTCCTTTTTAAAAAGTCCGGAAGAGAAATGATTTTCTTTTTTACTAGGCCTTATACGCTTGCATTAAAAAGAGAAATCACAAACGGTAGATAGCGCCACTGTTCTTGCCATTTCGGCAACAACACGTGTTCTCATTGCGCTAACTTCACTCGATCCATTATCGTGCTCCAATTAGCCACGTGTTTCTTTCCGCGCGCGTTATTTTCAATTTGGCAAATGAAAGCTGGCGATAAAAGGGTTGACGTCAATCGCTTCACTCAGTCTCTCGCGCGCACTCAAAGCGGGATGCGTTATTAATCTATTCGAGCGCAACACTTATTGACAATCCCCAGCGACAATTTCGGTGTCGCCTAATCGCTTCCTTTGTTTGCATAGGTAGTAATTCTCGATGAGTTATTGTGGCGGTGAGTGACTTTGTCAAATATAGTGCACGAAATCGATGCAAAACAGGCAAGCTTATTTATGTGAGTAGCACTTGTCAATAAATGTGGCTCGCAGTATCACGGCGGATGATGTCTGACATTTAAAACAGACACTAAACGCTTAAACTGTCTTCGTCATATGGGTGACAAACATGTGGTTATCTTTGTAGCTTAATCTTTAGGTTTACTTATGTATTTATCGGAATTTGCCAATCTCCATTTGGTAACGCACAATGGTTGTTATTTGTTGTGTGCAGTTTTTTTTATATTTAATTCCAATTATAAATTTTGTTAATGTAATGATATGTCGTTAGTGTGAATTTCGTATGTGCATGTGAGTGTGCGCGCGTGTGTGTGACGTTACGTCATGTATGACATGAGACGTGACTTGAGACGCGAGGATTGACGTGAGGGAGACGGTGTGACGTTAGATAACTAACTGGTGCGTCCACCTGCTTGGTTGGCAAGATCGACGCATTCAAATGTATACCTAGCGGTAGACTTATTTCCGGTAGACAGTAGCCGTGGTGTAGGCGATGTCCGAGCACTCAACATCATCCCCGACTCAGAGATTAATTGGATTTGCTGACGTCTTTCGCGGGGAATATTCTTCATGGATCGGTGGTCGCACATTGGAAAGTAATTACTTTCTTCGTCGCGAAATATAACTTTCTCGGGTTTACGTGACGCATTTAACAGTGACGGGCCCTAAGCGAGCACGCGTCTTTGAACGCTGCCCCATATCAGTCTGTAAGAGTTATGATTTCTAAGAACAGCGGTGCAATTAGCAGGAGCGTGTGTTGATGAACAGATACGCCTCGCCGATTGCTTTCAACGCCATCCGTTCCTTTGACAGACAAGAGTTCGATTTGTATCGACGCGTTTATGGTGCTTGCAATTAGTATGGCGCAATAAAACGCGCGCCTCGTCAGCACGTTATGTTTACCACGCGTCCATGATTAATTAGAAGTCGCGGATACTTGTTGAAAGGCCTCGTCGAGTGCTACAGGGTATTGTTCGGTAATGTGTTCGTGCCTTGTTAGGTCGTCGGGGACGTTCGGGGCCATCTTGAGAATATGCGATGTTAGGTTACGAACTGTGTAGTTTGGATGCGTTCCAAACTACCACATGTTTAGGATTAGCTACACATAATGGTAAAGTCAATACGTTATTTCCAATATCACACGCAACGTATGCACACCATGAGTATTCGCTGAAACTGGAAATGGAAATATTACATGTATATCATTAATTAAGCACTTCTCCTTATACTGATTAATATGCAATAAGATGGATTGTATATTGTCAGAACGGAAACGGATGGAGATACAATATTGTGTTCTTCCTTTGAGCAATTTAGCATTGGACGTTTTCACAAGCACCCCATACACAATAGCCATGTAAAAGTTGCATATTTATTTAAAGAAACAACCGTGATATTTTCCTTATTTTATTGCAACCATTATAAAAAAAGACATGGTAAAAACGTATTTTACAATCTTCCGGTTTGTTCTCGTAATTCGCTATTTACATTTTTAGCTTATTTAATATAATGTAGGCTTTTATATTATTTATTATCCAATATGATCAGGTGTTCAGCACAAATCTTTTGCTTTATCATTGCACTTACCTGCAATTTTACTATACATAGGTTTATTTATATATACGTATATATATATATATATTAGCATTTTGTTTCCTAATTTTACTTTTTATTTATTTCTCTTAAAAGCATCTTTATGTCTCTTAAAAGTTCGCCGATTTGTAATCACCCGTGAACGGGGCACTAGTCCCGGATTTGATGGTGAATAAATAAAGTATATTAAAAAAAAAATTACATTCTCGTCAACATTTCCCTTTACTTTATTATAATTTCAATAATCACAAAGGAGTGATGGATTGGTGTAGCCTACGGGAGCGTAGTGCAAATAGCCTACGTCATTAAGTCAAGTAAAGTAGTCGCAACGCAAGCAACAAAAACAGCAAAAGCTGTAACATCAACAGACACAGCGACTGTAACAATAGTAACACCAACTTCTATCATCATCGTCACCATCTCATCATCGTCGTCGTCGTAACGATTACCTCGTGCGACGAGTTGCACTGATCCTCCTTGAGCATGACGACGCACCGCTCACACTTGAGCAGACTCTGCGCGCGTTGCATGATGGTCGTGACCACGTGATCGACTGACGTCTGCTCCTCGAATAGGTCGTGCACCACCTCCAACAGCGCCTGCGCAGACAATTGTAGAAAACATACACCCAATATTATTATTATATGTCTGAACTAGGAAGATGGGGAATTAAGAGAATATATACAGATTGACACAGAGAGCATGGAAACAGAAGAGGGTGGTTGAAGGAGAAGAGGAAGAACAACATCTAGATGGATGGATAGTGTTAAGAGAGATATTGAAAGGGCATGGATATATAGCCGACCGAGTGAGAGAATGGCAGGAGATCGCGATAGATGGAGATGGTGGAACCGATATAATGATATGATCCCCCACCCTGCAAGGGACCAATGGGCAAGACGAAGGAGAAGAAGTGTGAACAACGCAGCCTCTGATGTTGTCAACGAGGCAAGTGTTCGTATACAATGATACAGTGGAGTCCGCTTCAGGATCGCCGATAAGAGAATCAGCCGTTTAGTGGAAACAAATAAAAAATATATTGCCTGGGCCGCTTAAGTGAATCAGCCGCTTAACAAAATAGAAATATTCCGACCCGACGTGATTCTATAAAGCGGGGCTACTGTTGTCATAATGTCTCGTGCTCCACGATGTCGAACCGATGTTTAACCGACGTTATGTTTTAGTGAGACTCGGCAGCACCGTTTCGATCAGTGTTTTCACCACTGATAGGTGCAGCAGACGTCTCTCAATGTATGCCTCCAAACTATATTTTCAACATCTCGGACAGCCATTAAACGTAATGTTGTGTCACCTTGTTGCGGTCGTATTCCCTTGAGTAGGCCTCGATGGCCTGGGCCGTGCTGATGGCCATGCCGCAGAACGCCAAGTACGTCTCCAACACCTGCGGAGTAGACTCAGCGTCACAGCCTTTGTATCGATTAGAACACGCAACGTCAAGCTTAGCGACGGATATTCTAAACACTATACTATATATGTAGCGTACACATATATACATACATACATACATACATACATACATACATACATACATACATACATACATACATACATACATACATACATACATACATACATACATACATACATACATACATACATGCAAACATACATACATACATACATGCATGCATACATACATACATACATACATACATACATACATACATACATACATACATACATACATACATACATACATGCATACATACATACAGGCATACATACATACATGCATGCATACATATACACATACACGTACACACACTAACGTACATATGCACTCATATGCACATGCGTACACACTAACATACATATGCACTCAGATACACAGACGCACACAGACGTTCACAGACGTACACACACACATACACACACACACGCACACACGCACACACGCACACACGCACACACGCACGAATATTCAGTTAAGCAAAACTTTATTTCTTAATCTATGCGTTGAAAATAGGTCGTTGTATTCCAAAAAATTCTTGCATATGCTTCTCTTGCTTACCTATGATATTAACTTGGTAACTTACTCAATTATAGTAGAACGAAGCTAAAACGATGCCATTTCCACATGGTGCGATGGAAAACACAGATAGCTGTTCTGGGAGCGCAAGCACATATATGGTGCCGTATAAAACAGAGATGGTTGTTATGTGAACGCAATCAAAGCAGGCAGGAACCTTTTCGTCGTCC
>OY759263.1:20867664-20932664 GCA_963662155.1 Lamellibrachia columna | reverse complement strand
TTTTGTCGCAGGTTGGACGAGTGACACTAAAGGGCCCCAAAATAGGTAAAATGATAATATTCTTTTTTTAATTTTCCGTATTTCTGACCACTTGCTTCACTAACATGTACATTAAAACCACGCCACAATTTAGCGTGGACAGCGTGCGTTTTCAATAACACACCAATTGACGCGACTTGGAGACTCTGAGCCATATATACGTGTAAACTTGTAGGAAGGCCGCAGAAGAATGGAGAATGTTTCGGTGTCTGGACAGAGAAAGACAAATGAAAACATTCTGGCAAATGTCGGTTCGGACGCCCATGCTTAGGACAGGACATACCCTGCGCGTCATGGATGGGTGAAAATTCCGACAGACTGTCGAGTTTAATGGGGTAAGACCACAACAGGGAATTGCACTGGTGGCCATGTTAACGTGTTGTCTAATTATAAGAAAACGTGACCATCAAACAATCTGAACATTTTCACAGCTACTGCCATCATCTCATTGACATGCTGACAAAGTTTTGTCACGATCACGTATCTTCAGCTTTTTTAAAACGCTCCGACGTGCGATGCCCATCAATGTTGACAAAAATAGACATGTATTCATGCGCCCACGTTGCCCATAGCAGAACAATTCCCATAAATCCCTCCGCCTGTTAAAGTCTAAACAAATGCACTATTTCACAGCCAGTAGCTTCTACAAACAAACGTGTGAATATGCCTGCTCAACTGTATTTATGTCACATCATGCGAATTGTTTAAATTCACATATCGCAATTTAATACGACCTACATTCGTGTGAAACAATAAACCGGAAGGTCAACTGTGGTCTTACCCCTAATGGACGGATTAACAAGAGGAATGACAGGCAGGATAGTGCGTAGGCTGACAGCCAAGAACATCCAGCTGAAGTCAGACCACAGTTGAACTTCCAGTATATTGTTTAAATCGAATGTGTGGTGTATTAAAGTGTGATATGTAAAATTAAGCAGTTCATACGATGTGACATAAGTGTAATTGAGCAGGCATATTCACAGGTTTGTTTGTAGAAGCTATTGGCTGTGAAATAGTGCATTTTTTTAGTTTAACAGGGAGAGGGATTTATGGGAATGTTCCTGCTATGGGCCACGGGGGCGCATGAATACATGGATATTTTTGTAAACAATGACGGGCATCGCAGGTGGTGGCGCTTAAAAAGAGTTGAAGATATGTGATCGTGACAAAACTTTGTCAGCATGTCAACAAGATGATGGCAGTTGCTGTGAAAACAAATCAATAAAGTTGATGGTAAATTTTTCTTGTAATCAGGCAAAACGTTCGCATAGCCACCAATGCCATTTTGCACTTTGGTCTGACCTACGAAAACCGCGGGCGATAATAGAACGAAATGGTCATATAAGTTACGAATGCCATCAATAAACCCCAACATACACACATGAACTAAATAATGTCAGATCATGATCACTATTTATCATCGTACACTAAACTACTCCGATAGTGTTTGGAGCGACGCAGCGTTCGACCCTAATCCCGGCCGACCCAACGGCGCCGTTCTCCACTGACGCAACGCCGCCTCTGATCGCGTTACCAGTTAACGAGTTTATTACGCCGTCGCTCGCCAACGGCCTCTGCACAGATTTGCGCCATTTCGTAATTCGATTTCCCGATGCACTTTCTTCAGATTAGCGCGCGTGTTTCTCGTAGCGACGTTGCCAGGCAACCGTACGGAGCACGCCATTTGCAATATGCCATATACGACGATTATCAAGCAATCTGTCGTCGCCGAATCGAACGTAAAGTTTGCTAATAGCACAACTAAACGAGGCGCGTTAATCGATTGTGCGATTCCTTTTTGTATTAGTCTGTTTATAACGGCTTTGTCGTCGGGTGGACGTCACTTCCGTCGACTGTTTTCGTCAATTCGCGTCTTCTGCCAAATTCATGCCAGCGCAACCGGTCCTCCGTCGGATGTTTCACCAAGTAGTTTATATATTTATAAGCCATATTTATTTCCGGCAGTTCTTCTACTAATGCCCCACTACGACATTACATATGCTCAGTTCTCCATTACTGCCTGGCCAGCCAAATAATCTGTAGTAGGCCTTATTTTCTTTGGCCTAAAAGCCTGAAAGACTGCAGCACTATTATCCTCCTGGATAACACACGATTGACTCGTTCTGTGAATCCTTATGTTAACCATCATGTTTGTGAAAGTCGAGTGGATCAGCACGGCTATCCATCCTTATGTTAACCATCATGTTTGTGAAAGTCGAGTGGATCAGCACGGCTATCCATCCTCATGTTAACCATCATGTTTGTGAACGTCGAATGGGTCAGCACGGCTATCCATCATTATGTTAACAATCATGTTTGTGAACGTCGAGTAGATCAGCACGGCCATCCATCCTTATGTTAACCATCATGTTTGTGAACGTAGAGTGGATCAGCACGGCCATCCATCCTTATGTTAACCATCATGTTTGTGAACGTAGAGTGGATCAGCACGGCCATCCATCCTTATGTTAACCATCATGTTTGTGAACGTAGAGTGGATCAGCACGGCCATCCATCCTTATGTTAATCGTCATGTTTGTGAACGTCGAGTGGATCAGCACGGCCATCCATCCTTATGTTAACCATCATGTTTGTGAACGTCGAGTGGATCAGCACGGCCATCCATCCTTATGTTAACCATCATGTTTGTGAACGTCGAGTGGATCAGCACGGCCATCCATCCTTATGTTAACCATCATGTTTGTGAACGTCGAGTGGATCAGCACGGCCATCCATCCTTATGTTAATCATCATGTTTGTGAACGTCGAGTGGATCAGCACGGCCATCCATCCTTATGTTAACCATCATGTTTGTGAACGTCGAGTGGATCAGCACGGCCATCCATCCTTATGTTAACCATCATGTTTGTGAACGTCGAGTGGATCAGCACGGCTATCCATCATTATGTTAACAATCATGTTTGTGAACGTCGAGTAGATCAGCATGGCCATCCATCCTTATGTTAACCATCATGTTTGTGAACGTAGAGTGGATCAGCACGGCCATCCATCCTTATGTTAACCATCATGTTTGTGAACGTAGAGTGGATCAGCACGGCCATCCATCCTTATGTTAACCGTCATGTTTGTGAACGTAGAGTGGATCAGCACGGCCATCCATCCTTATGTTAATCGTCATGTTTGTGAACGTCGAGTGGATCAGCACGGCCATCCATCCTTATGTTAACCATCATGTTTGTGAACGTCGAGTGGATCAGCACGGCCATCCATCCTTATGTTAACCATCATGTTTGTGAACGTCGAGTGGATCAGCACGGCCATCCATCCTTATGTTAACCATCATGTTTGTGAACGTCGAGTGGATCAGCACGGCCATCCATCCTTATGTTAATCATCATGTTTGTGAACGTCGAGTGGATCAGCACGGCCATCCATCCTTATGTTAACCATCATGTTTGTGAACGTCGAGTGGATCAGCACGGCCATCCATCCTTATGTTAACCATCATGTTTGTGAACGTCGAGTGGATCAGCACGGCCATCCGTTTTATGAAATTAGTTATAACATTATACAGGATGACATATTTACCACAACTAGAAAACATTCGCTGTAAGATACCTAAATAAAAAACCGCCATCCCACGGTGTTCTTTTATGAACGTGTTGGATGTTTCTATTGGTTTCGGAAATACGGAATATAGCAGTCGCCTTAAATGATGGTGTAGATATGCAGTATGGCCCTTTTCGATGGTAATGGCGTTAGGCCACAGAAACCCGTGTTTTCGTAGACAGCTGCTCTGGAATGCAGATTTCTCTGCTAAGAACTTTTTAGCATTCTGATCGCCATACTAAACATTCGTTGCTTCTGTACTCAACGTAATGTGATTATTTATCAGATATCATGCGTAGATGATTGGGAATAATTTTATGTTATTTATAAGCCGTCGTATATTATTTGGAATTGGATGACATTAATATTGTATAATACAATTCGTCATGCATTTATAATTGAATATTATTTTAAGAGCCGTCATGCATTTGGTCCGACACGTGAAAAGTAGGGGAAGGCGGGGCATGTTCGCACGCTGAGGCATATCCGGACACCTCATTATTGACCAAAGCGCGTAGAATTTGGTTTCAAAACTGTGGTCTACGGTAGCATCTAACTCACACATCTAACTCACACATCTAACTGATACATCAAACACTTGAACCAGCGATTTGAACTCGTTTGCATCGGTAAAAAATATAAACTAAAATGTTGTTTGTGCAGAATGTCATGTCATTTTATACATATATTGATACGTAGTTCATACCTACAGTACCTAAAATAGTAGGCCTATATGTGTATCGGTGGCTTATGCATTTTTGGAATGTGTGTTATTATTGTTGTCATTGCACAAACTTCTCCCGCATATCCGCACAGGCGCCCGCGCGTGTTTGTGTATGTGCGTGCGTGCGTGCGTGCGTGCGTGCGTTCCACTCAAGGAAGGAGTTTGGAAGCAAGTTAGGAACACAGGTAAGGGTGCTACAGGAGATGAGGAAGATTAACATTAAAGTGACGGGACTGAGTGAAACTACACAATTGAGACGCTGGTGGGGAGAGCAGAGAGTGGGAGAGAACGACAGAAGAGCGAGAGAAATGGATAAAACACAGTTGCCATTACGTCACGTAAGAACAAAACGTGGCGTGCTCCCCATCACGCAAAGGCAAATGGAAAGAAGAATGCTGTGCGGTCGACCAACCTGACTGGCCTGTGTGATGTTCACGGTCTCGCCCGACTCGGCGACGTGACCGAGAATGCCTTGTCCCCACGGGATGCGAACTATGTTATCGCCCGATCGCGTCGGAATGCAGTCCGTTCCGGTGTAGATGTCGAACACCTTCGAGACGAGACTCCGCCTCTCCTTGTCGCCCTCGACGAAGAACAGCGAGCTGCGGTCGGCGTCGAGCAAGATGCAAACGTTAACGAGGATCCGATTGGTCAGGCTCTTCGGGTCAAGGTCGTGAGATATGTCCTTGACGATCTCGAAGAAGAAGTCACGTTCGTTGATCGCGTGCAACTCTCGCTTCAGGTCGACGTTCTTGCCGGAGTACGACGGCAGATGGACCTGCAAGAGTAGTGCAACTTGAGTGGAATTCTCATGTGTACATTGACCAGCCCCAGCAGATCTAATATATAAATAATTATCGTTAATCAGTGTAGACTTGAAAAAAAGGTGGTTCTGCGTTGATAGATATGAAAGTTATCTTGGAACGTATGTCATCTACTTTTTAAATGTGAATCTCTCCGAAAGCAAAAAGTATCTCCCTATCTATATAATGTTTTACTAATCACGTCAATACTGTGACGTTTTTTGTAATGTTTCACAATAACAATTTAAATACGCTGGTTAGCTAATGAAAATTAGAATTGGTAAGTTTGAGTAGCATTTCCTGTTAGTCATACTTAAACATGTTACGAGTACTTGCACATATTCTAAGTAGGTTATGTTTAATAATATGCTAATGTATCATAATGTATACTTATTTGTGTGATATATATCATACACCATTGCATGGCATTAAAGAACAAATCTTGTTACAGCTAGCATAGCATTATTTTAAATGATGATCCTTCTTGTTCCCATGGCGAAACACGAGAATTAACCCATCCGCTAAAAATCCACTAAGAAATGTAAACCATACGGTTAGCTTCTGTTCAAACTGGTTTTGAAAAGCATTTCGTTTAAACTTACTCTACCATCTGCCATTAACGGACTCCATGTGACACGCGCCTATTTGTGAATGCACATAATTCTGTAAGGTTGTCTTACTTTTCATAGTAGTGGCTAAAAGTAGACCCGAAAACGTATCCCAAAATAACATTACTTGGAATGCCATGAACCGAAATGGAAGACGGTGCAACCGAATTGTTCAGAAATGGTGTGCTAAAAGTACGGGTGACCATATAATTTTGTTCAGCATCCACCGAAGATTGCATAGCTTTCAGCGCAGCCAGGCAGTTAAAACAGTTATCGAGTTCTCGGCTTCATCACACGACGATTTTACGTAGATTGGTATCGTGGTATTTTTAACTTGGTGAGATGCGCTTGAGATTGTCAAACCTTTTCCGCTGCATTAGGCACATTGTGGAGGGATTTTATCGAGGCGATTTATGCATGCGCACAACGCAAGCACACTCACACACATGCACACTCACTCATTCACTGACGCTCGCACGCACGCACGCTGGCTCGCACACACACGCGCGCACACGCAAGCACGCGCACGCACGCACGCACAATCACTCACTGACACACGCACGCACTCTTACTCGCACGCACGTACACACACACACACACACACACACACACACACACACACACACACACACACACACACACACACACACACACACACACGCATACACGCATACACGCATACACGCACACATGCACGCATGAACGCACACACAAACAGTCTTTCAAACGCAGCACGAATCACGCTGATTACATAGCAGATCATTTCCACAATATAATTTATATCACGATACTTGTTTTCTATGCTGCTTGGCAAACATCATGTAATTACGAAGAAAGAAAGATACGAACACAGAAAGAAAGAAAGAAAGAAAGAAAGAAAGAAAGAGAGAAAGAAAGAACGCGCGTCCGTACGCACTAAATATCATAATTCTGCAACACGCCACAATAGCGCACTCGCCGAAAACTGCAGAAGCAAACACTTATGTCCGTACCTTGGACTGAATGAGCCTGCTCAACATGATACCGGAAGTAGGCGGCAGCGACAGGAATTGGCGCATGCCCTTCAGGCTGCTCCTGCGTTCCGCCAGCGTCGTCTCTTTCCCGGTCGTTCCCAGCGTCGTCGCTTCATGAGTCCGGAAGATACTGCGAGTCTTGGACCGAGCAAAGTCGTGACGCAGGTGTTTCTTGGAATTCGTCCGCTGTTAAAGGCAAGAGTCAGCGTCAGGGGACATTTGATAGTTGACAATAAAAATTGTAATAGTCGTTACGGTTGAGTGAAAGTCCAAGTAGAATGCAATTTAAACAAGAATAATTGATTTGAGAAAGCGTAAAGTAGTGGATGGGTTAATTATTTAGACGTATATTATGACTCTTCAATATAGAAGAATTCGGATTTATACAGGATCAACTTTATAATGTATAGGCAAAATGGAAATAGCTTATTCGGATCAAAACTGTTCTCGATACTATGAAAACGATGGAGAGGAGATACCGGAGGAGTGGAAAGAAGGATATTTGGTCAAGCTACTAACGAAAGGAGATCTCACGGAATGCAATCACTATTGAGGAATTGTGCTTCTCTCGGTACAATGGAAGGTGCTAAACAGAATAATTATGGAGAGGCTGAGAGTGGCACTCGACTCAACACTAAAGGACCATCAGGCAGGCTTCCGTACGAAAAGATCACGCACCGACCAGATAACAACACTTCACATTATAACCAAACAGTCAATAGGATGGAACTCTCCTGTTTACATTAATTTTATTGACTTCAAAAAAGCCTTTTATAGCTTAGACCTTGAGACCATGTGGATGCTAATGGAATACTAGAGAAGTTCATATCGATAATGAAAGCAACACACAAGGGAATGACCTGCAGAATTCTACACGAAAGGAAGACAACAGAACAGTTCGAGGTAAAGACTGGCGTGATATAGGAATCACCATTTCTCTTCCTGGTGGCCATCGACTGGACCATGAGAACATCCACAGAAGGACATAATTTGTTTACAGTGGACACTATGGTAACAACTAGATGATCTTGACTTTGCCGATGACCTGGGTCTTCTTTCACACAACCAGAAGCTAATGCGTGAAAACAAAAATCACTAATAGAAACAACTGAACTGAACTGGACTGAATGTGAACAAAGACAAGCCAAGATCATGAAGACCAACATCAAGAACAACAGCCCAAAAACACAACAACGACAAGTTCTAGATGAAGTACAGTCTTTCACCTATTTTGGAAGCATCGTGGACACAAACGAAGGAACAGATGGTATATAAGGGCTAGGATCGGGAAAGCAAGGGCAGCCTTCATCGGGCTTAGTAAGATATGGAAGTCCGGATAAATGTAAATACCAACCAACCTACGCATTTTTAACTCATAATGTTAAGGCTCGAGCAATGGAACATCAAATTAGAAGGACGAAGTGAAATCCAAACTGTCAAGACGCCAACACAACACATCACAAGACAGGTGCTCACATGGAACCCTCAGTGCAAAGGGAAAAGGGGAAGACCAAGAAAGACCTGGCGCAGAGAAATAGAAGCAGATATGTCAAAAGCAGAATAAAAATGGAAAGAGCTGGAAGACCTAAACCGTGTCCGGTGGAAGGGAGTCGTTGATGGTCGGTTCTCCGCCAGGGAGTAAAAAGGCTTAAGTCAAGTCACATCTGCTAAAACGTTATACCTACTGTAGCCATTAACCAGATTAGCCAAATATTGAGTTTCAGCTGAGCAAGAAAACATTTAAGAGGAAAGCGGCGAATTGGAGAGTAATCAAGTCTCGTAAGAAGAACGCTACCGAATAAAAAATTCATACAAGACAAAAACGACGCACCTGCGGGTTGTAGGCGCTGTCGCCGCGCTGGAAGTTGAAGTTGCCGTTCGTGCGGAAGTCTGGCGACGCGGGACCGCTCAGATTGGCGCCGTCCTTGCTGTTGACATAGTCGTGGAGCGTGCCGAAGCCGTGGCGCAGAAGCCACTTGTTGATGAGCACCAGGTCGGCCTTGCGCATGAAATAGTCCTGTGTCCACTCCGGGTTGCTGCCCAACCACGACTCGACGTCAGAAGAGCCGACCGCCATCTTGAACGGGTTAGTCACGTGACGTTCCGGCGGTCATCGCGCATGCGCGCGTTGGTCTGGAAGAGGAAATGGCCAGACCCGTCAATGGTCGGTCTGTAAGGCAATGTCAAAGGTTTTTTGACGTCAGCTTCCGGGGACATGCAGTATAGCAGTAAAATCGCGAGGAATTTGAAAGATATTTTCAGAGGTGCCAAGACTCCTGCTATGGAGAGGAGATTTTGGTTAACATTTTTATATATCCTGCTTTTCCTTTTTAAAGTACTATTCCTTTTTAACCAATTTCTGCTGTGGTTACATTTACTAACTAAAATGTGGCTACAGAAGATGCATAAAATAGCACAATTGAGTCCTTATTTTTTCAAATCCTTACAATGTGATACGATGTCCCCTCCCGCCCATCCCCGCACTGCGCTGCAATCCTTCTTTCATTTCGTCTCCTTCAGGAGAATCCCATTCCTCCGAAATATTTAATTGTACACCTCTGTATCTTATGTTGAAACGGTACGGCGTGGCGTTATGTCCAACTGCCAATACTTAACCAGATTGCCATTCGAAGCAACTAGCTGCAGATGACAAAGAAGTCATTGGCTTATCGATAGTCCAACAACTGACGTTCTACTTCTGGCCAGCCCAGATCGGATATCTGGCAATTATGTTGGCTTAGCATTGCTGTCAAAGTCAGCTATCGAGTTCGGACGCGTATTATAGTTGTAATTGATTGTCATATGATAAGCCACCCGCGCAGCTAGAGAACCGTCATGCAGCAATATATCAGACGTCGATTTCAACGAATTCCAGCGCGGCGACTTCACAGTAATGGGAACAGACAACCGATACCTGTGTTTTTTAAACGAAATGGGTCATCTTGGGAAATTAATGTGCGCGTCGCTTGGTAACTGGAAACATGATAACACAGCTGTCCGTTGAAACATACAACCACACATTTCACATATAGAATTGTAACGATAATTCGTCAAAGTCTTGCCCCCTCCAGTTTCCGAGATTTGCCCCTCCCCTCAAAATCCTAACTACGTCACTGTCAGAAAGTAACAGCGCTTGGCACATTTCGACCACCAAACTATATACAGTTATTAAATAAATTGATCGAGGAATGTTCAACTGCGAAGTTGACGTGCTGGAAACTGTTAATACCCGTAGTACATATTCTTCCACCTCACTATTGCAAGTCGTGTTGACACGACCTAAATGGAACAGTTTGGAATTACTGCTGCCACAAACTAATAACCGCAATCCCCAACAGTGGGGCCACTCAGCATATCACCACTGCCACAACTTGATTATAAATTCAAGATGAACATTTGCGGAGTGGTATAAAAAAATGGTTGGCTGGGCAACGAGATTGTTGTTTATGTCGTTACGTCTGGAACTGTGTACTTGAGTCACGTAACATAGTTTCAGACAAACACGAACGTTATTGTGTTTCTAGACACATTTTCAATGCAGACACTATCCAAAATGGTATGCAATTAAAACTGAAAGATTTCTCGCCACAAATTAGGAGTTTACCAAATGAAATGAAGATATGCAGAATCTGCACTTTAAATGTCCCTTGTGGCAGTTGTGAAAAGGTTGATAGTGCCATTGGTGGGGAGACTAATAGCAACAGTCAACACGCATATCACTATGGCGCCAAGATGGCGGCTTACTATGACGTCACAACTTAACGTCTCGTGAATGGGAAATGCCGTGCTAGTAACTGTAGACGTGTAGAGATTATTCCATTGAAAAAAAATATGACGAGCAGAAATACGGGAAAAGAAATAATACGGATATATAAATGTTGATAGGAGGACTAGATATTATCATAGTACAGCCGTTAAGCGGTGGTATGATGGTGATATGATTTGAACAACTCCCGTATATGTGGCGGCCATTTTGGAAGTGGCGGCCATTTTAACTGTGTTCCCTTTTCTGATTCTACATATAACAAAGTATGTGTCCACCAAATGTCATGCTTCTGTCAAAGCGTAACAAATTTCGACCGCAAGATGCCTTGACAACGGCTATTGCGACAAGGACCCGTCGTTAACTTATCAAATTACCTGATTTAATCACAGAATTAACAGTAGAGTACGCGAGGCGTAAAAATATCCTCGGACTCGACGCAACGGTTAACGTCGCGGCGCGCTATCGATGTGACGACTTGTTTATCAAATCAACGGACAAAGCCGTTTGAAGCATCTACTTGGTCGCTGTATCGTGCTGCCCCCGAAGAAGTAAAGTCCCCCGATCGTTGTAGCGTAATACCCTGAAGAAACAGCGTCGCTGCCAACCGAATGTAACCAGGCAATTTGAGGAAGGCGATTTCGAAATAATAAGCATTTCGCCAGATCGGCATCATTGAAATAGTAATAATAAAAATAATAACGATGACGATGACGATAACGATCACAATAATAACAAAACTAAAAATAATAACAATAATAACAAAAACAATAATAAAAATAACAACGATGATGATGACGATAACAATAACGATAACGATAACTATCTAGATCACGATAATAACAAAACTAAAAATAATAACAATAACAATAATAATAATAATTTTATAATATTATGTTCCCTTAAAAGCATTGTTCTGGGATTCTGTAGCGAGTAAAATACAACACAATGTTCTGTCTATGACAAAAGTTACATAGTTTTTTTTTTAAATTAAAATCACTTATGAGATCGAGTGACCCCGGTGACGTCATTCCGTAACAATGGAACGCCTTCAGCCGTGCCTGCGCCACCCACACAGATGCGCACACATGCATCACGTTGTAACGACCATGTCACCCACTCGGGCGTTAAACGTGTGCGCAGGGGGACTAAGCGTCTAGTGCAAGAGAGGAGTCGCTGGCTGCCGTGCCATGGTTCACGTACCAACCCAAAGACGCACACTCTGATAACTGTTATCGTATTATCATATTATATCTCGTATAAACCATATCTATTCAAACAACGTTTCGACCGCCCAAACGTGTTTTAACGAACCACCGTTTTATATTATGATTTAACCGTTATATTTTTTATATTAACGTTTCGCCCCGAATAGCATGTTTATATTGCATGCTGAAAAGGAAGGTCGATGTTTATAAAAATACAACGGTCAAACGGTAAAGTACTGTGGTTCATTAAAACACATTTGGACGGTCAAGACGTTAGGATATATATAGTTTATACTTTCTGACATGTTTTAACAAATATCATACATTTTACCTTTAAGAAGAGTACCACCCACAGCTCCAGTGGACGCTGACGTCACCGGGAGTCAATCGTGTTAAATCATCGTGCGGCCGACTACTGTCAGATATATGTCAGTTCAGTGTTTAAATATTTTCACACAGCTACACGGTTGTATGTTTTCATTAGCTGCAGGCATTAATCGTCCTATGTGGGAACGAGTGCTTTCTTTACACAACCAACAAGGTTATTGTGTTACAGAAAGAAACAAGTCACTGTAAAATAGATAGTTTGTTATTGGTCGTCGTCATTCCTTCTGTATCCATCGAAAAGGTTATTGTGTTACAGAAAGAAACAAGTCACTGTAAAATAGATAGTTTGTTATTGGTCGTCGTCATTCCTTCAGTATCCATCGAAAAGTGTTGGCTCTGAATAGTACGTTGTGCGCGTGTGCACACAGGAAGAGTTGGAAGAAAGTAAGACATCGAGCAGCTACTACATGGAACTGGCTGAACGTGTCGTGTTGTTGCTGCTGCTGCTGCTGTTACCGCTGTTACTTTACTGTCATTTTGTTTATGTTTATGGCTGGGTTGTTGTTGCTGCTGTTGCTGCTGCTGTTGCTGCTGCTGCTGCTGCTGCTGCTGCTGATGATGATGATGATGATGCTGCTGCTACGACTGCTGCTGCTGCTGATGATGATGATGATGTAGATGATGATGATTATGGTGACGTGGAAGACGATGACGACAAACACTAAACATCGAACCAACCAGTTCCTTCAACGACAGAGTGTGGCTCTTAGGCAGTCTGAGTAATCCTGTTGACAACGGCGGGAAACCTCAGCGAAACGTATTAACACGATTTCTTTGGGCGATTCGTAGCACTAATGGGATTTACTGCAACCTTTGTGCTTCATCTGTGACACGCGCGTAAATTGCATTACGCTTTGGCGCGCTCGCACGCATGCACACACATCGAGATAAAACGTACACAAGTAAATAAGAGCGGGCTAAGGCAGTCGGAGACCCGTGTGTCCCTATATTGACATTAATATGTGCATGAGTTTATAAGCGAACTTATTTTAACTTGAGGGTAGCCAGCGTCGAAATTCACTGTACGATAATTGTAGTCGCCGTTCTTGAAAATTATTATCTGGCCATAGGTGAGCGTTTTAACGAGATCGCTTAAATAACACTGGATATAACAATTAGCACGTAGCCTATTAGTAATCGTTTTTGTTGTTATACAATATTACACACGTTGAACAGTTGATTACAGCAGGCATGCGGCCATATCATCGGTGCATTTTTAAACATAACCATGTCGTTTTAACTCACATATAATTATGTTGTTTGATTTTCTACGAGAGAGATGTTCCAATTAAGAAATATTCGTTTAGCCGACCGCAACATTAAAAACTAGCTTTTTCTTTCGAACCTTCGTCGAGAAGACGCTCAGCTAAATAAACTGTGCATTTCCGGCATTTCGAGTCGCGCGTCAGAGCTGATTCGGCAATTAGCGTCGTACGCGAATATACGCGCAACGGCTATTAATATTCTGGGTGAAACCGCAGTCGGCTTTACCATTGGTGCCTATTATGACGGGTTTATCGAGTCATGCGATTTTGTTATAATGTCGTACCGCATTAGCCGTTAATAATTACTATCTTACTTCTCGCGTGAAATTCGCAATAATTACACACCTCTTTTCGGGAAGAACACGGCCAAACCTGAGACAACTCAATTACGATTCTGAAATATTGTAGCGCTCGGATTACTAAAACTGCGTTCGGCCTTCGGCAATCTTTCGTTGCTACCAATTGACAATCCTGACGTTGTGGTTGCCGTAACGCGAGATCGAATTACTTGATTGACGCACCACACAAGGGCTCCTGAAAGCATCTTAGCGCGTAATCAATAAAAGCCTGGAAAGAACCTTCTTAAGAGAGTAAACTGAGAAACACTTAAAGGTGAAAAGTACGTTCTTACATAGCGCGGTGTCCAGGCATAGTGAGTGCGCAAAGCGTGTTAAATATCACGTTCTGGCAGACATATTCATTCCAACGCATTCAGCCACGTTACTATTACTGCGCGAAGACTATTCGTTCACATATCTGTCTGTAGCCAGGTACTCATTTGTACAGCTGAGTGCACTGTGCCAACGAAATTGTCAAAGATTCGAAACGGCACCAAGATTCCAACCCGGGTTCTCTCGATTGAGTGCCCGACTTCCTAACCGCTACGATACCGCGCCCAAACCTAGACAACGTGGCTGCTGTGGCTTAGGCCACAGGAAAGTGGCGTGTGATGGTTTACGCCCCAGATAGATAGATAAAAAAATAGAAGAACCAGCATTTTATTAGCGACAATCTTATAATAATCCGGCTGGCGTATGTTTATGAGCCCACTCCTCTTAGACGCTTTCCGTCTCGGGCGCCAAACTTTCATGGATTCATATACGACCCCAAGATGAAGGCGCAACACTAGTATTTTGTTTAGAAATTCACCCAATTAATTAACCTTTCTACGAACAACTGGATGATCTTTTGTGGTTATTCGGGCCGGAACGATACACTACTTCACGTTACGATACTTATCGCGATACAGGGGTCACGATACGATACATATCGCGATACAGACTACACTGACTTGAATGATACAACAACAGTAAAACACACGTTTATTTATCACGTTGACAAGGCAACGCTACAACAGACGTCACGTCGTCACTCACATGAGGTCCAAATTGCACCCGTGCATTGAACAAAATAATAGTGTAAAGATTTTACATGGATTATAGTTAGATATACATGTGGGAAACGTATACTACATGTTATATTTCGCTATTGTATCGATACACAGGCAGGTGTGGTTCGCGTTGAACGTTTATTGCTTCACAGAGGCGCCTACCGCTATCGCATATCGTAGTGTACAGCGATACGGACATTATGTATCATGTACTCTACCGTGCGGTGTGTAACGTGATACACCGGTGCACCTGTGTATCGTTCCGGCCCTACTGGTTATTACGTACAATTGTTCGCAGCGACACGCTTCTTTTCTACGATTGTTACAAGTTACGTAAACATCGAGTTGAATCCCAAGAAGCTATCAAGATATTGACTGGCAGTACCATGCCCACGCTTAGATGGATATTTCTTAGATAATGTTGTGTAACCTGAGATTTTGTGAATATTGTGATCATGACAGTCAGTTACGAACTGCCAAATGTTCCTATGGTTATTATTTTTGATAGTCTACGTAATAGCGCATGAATACAATTCGTATAGTTTCTCACCGCCTGTCTTTCTCGTACACGGAAAAAACATTCGGTTACATTAGCTTAGCTAACACAAGGACGATGCTAAGTGCACATGCTATTTGTAGAACGCAATCATGTTCGCGTGATGAGAGCACGCACACGCTCTCTCGCACACATGCATACACACTCGCGCGCACCAACACAGCCGTCCGATCTGTCGCGTCCTCCCTCGTGCATTCCGAAGGCGTGGGCGATCGAAGTCAAGTTGGCCATAACAACCTTGCTCTCGTCGCTTCGACCGCATTAAACAATTACACGTTAGGCTGACGACGGACTAAACGACTCGAGTCCATCGGTCAGGTGGCGAGGTCGAACTACATAATGAAAGGCTAAACTTTACGTCCTGGGTAAAAGTCGTTCTCCGAGCCGGAATTATGTATGCCTGCGCGATTTATGTCGATACGCCAATGAAAGTCGGAATGCAATTTCCGGCGCGATTGATTGTCGGCAAATAAGCGTGCGGATTAGGAGCAATAAAAACGAGCGTAACTGTGGAAAATGCAACATACGCAGCATAATAAGTAACTGGTTATTTCGTGGTAAATAAATGAGTTCCACTGCGTCTGCTTTCGTTAGTCGTGCATGGATCAATCTATTTCGGTCGCCTCCTCCTTGGTTATCTCGTTGCGAACTGAGTAATTTACTTTTGAAGCTCGTGTTTTGTTTGGCCGTGAAACAAATGAAACTAGGGATGCAGTTTCCGCCCAGACAAATCGGCTCTAGCAAAACATTATTTACACCCATTTGCACTACGGCCAAAACACATAATTATTTGCATTATATAAATGTCCAACCCTGCACTGTTTAGAAATATAAAAGAACGGTGAAAAAGATACGCGTTGAACCCATTTCTTGAACAAAGATAGAAAAGGTATTTTGTTTAAAAAACTTACGTAACCTAAAATCAAAATATATAGTATATTGAGTATATGAGCAGTTTATAGTGTGTTTAAATATACACATGTAGGTGTATCGTGCGTATGTAGGTTTGTCGTGTGTGTAGTTGTGTCGTGTATATATAGGTGTGTCGTGTGTATATGCAGGTGTGTCGTATGTATATACATGTGTCGTGTATATGTAAGTGTGTCTTGCGTTTGTCGTGTGTTTCTGTGTGTCGTGAGTTGCAGGCGTGTCGTGTGTATATATATGTGTCGTGTGTATGTAGGTGTGTCGTGTATGTGCCTGTGTGACGTGCGTATGTATGTGTGTCGTGTGTATGTAGATGTGTCGTGAGTTGCAGGCGTGCCGTGTGTATATATGTGTGTCGTGTGTATGTATGTGTGTCGTGTGTATGTAGGTGTGTCGTGTGTATGTAGGTGTGTCGTGTGTGTGCCTGTGTGTCGTGTGTACGTAGGTGTGTCGTGTGTATGTGTGTCTTGAGTCGTGTGTATGAATGTATGTAGATGTGTCGTATATGTAGAAGCATATATGGAAGAATGGAGAAACCGTAACGGAGCCAACGACCTGCAATATAGCAGAAGAAGAAGAAGACGAAGAAGACGAAGACACCATGTTTCGCTCAAGCACATATAAACAGGTGTCTATAAGAACTAATTCCCCTCAGTGTGTCTCGGTGTCATCGCTAACTGTTCTATAGTGCGTGGTTGCCCGGTACGAAGTAACACTGTCCAGCTATGCCATGGCCAGTCGAATGGTAATTGGTTGACCCGTGCCTAAACGTCCACGTTTATGTCGTGTGGGTCCGTGATTAACGGGAAAGCAATATACAATCCATCGTCGGTTGTAACAATGCCACTAAGTGCGAATACAGCATATGTACTGGACTACCCCTGTATACTGTCGCAACCGAGTCAATGAACCCACGCTCAGTGCGTCACCCGCTGGCGTCCGAGCACTGGTGATCAATAGTCTTGTCCCCGCTGTGCCGTAACCAATGATTAGTTGCGTTGTTGTCAGGGGAGACGCAGTCGTGTGACGGCGGAATGCCCCACACATTGAACACCGGTTGAGTGGCACCAACGCGTTGAGTTGAGTGATCGATTGGTCGTCGTTGACGTCGATAGACGAGTTGACGTTAATGACGCCAGCGACAACAGACGAGTGACGTCATCACGTTTGCTCTCTCTCTCTCTCTCTCTCTCTCTCTCTCTCTCTCTCTCTCTCTCTCTCTCTCTCTCTCTCTCTCTCTCTCTCTCTCTCTCTCTCTCTCTCTCTCTCTCTCTCTCTCTCTCTCTCTCTCTCTCTCTCTCTCTCTCTCTCTCTCTCTCTCTCTCTCGCTAAGCGTGACAGGGCCGGCGCACACTTCCAGACACCAACGTCGAAGCCAAGACACTGTGTTGCGTTTGCAATGTGACATCGCGTATTCATTACTTAATGAGCAGTAGACTGTGTGAATAATTATTTTCCTACTTATGGCATCGGTGGTGGGATGATCATTTGGATAAAAAAAAACTGACAGAAGACAACGAGTTGTAGCAGTTCGGGAGGTTTAAAACTGGAAATCAGTTTTGACTGAGTACCACAAGGATCAGCATTAGGACTTCTTTATTCCTAATGTATATATAAATTATTCGGACGATAATACAACAAGTTATCGACAGACTGTGTAAATGCTAGCAGCGTGAATATGTTTAGAAAAATTTTTGCAAATATGAAGGGCGGGTTACACATAGGTGAAAACATTTAGGACTCTCAATAAGTCAATGGCTTCCTTGCTGCTACTTATGTAGTTACTGTTGCTGCTACTGCTACTACTACTGACCAGTAGCAGTAGCAGTAGCAGTAGCAGTAGCAGTAGCAGTAGCAGTAGCAGTAGCAGTAGCAGTAGCAGTAGCAGTAGCAGTAGCAGTAGTAGTAGTAGTAGTAGTAGTAGTAGAGTAGTAGCAGTAGCAGTAGCAGTAGCAGTAGCAGTAGCAGTAGCAGTAACAGTAGTAGTAGTAGTAGTAGTAGTAGTAGTAGTAGTAGTAGTAGTAGTAGTAGTAGTAGTAGTAGTAGTAGTAGTAGTAGCAGTAGCAGTAGCAGTAGCAGTAGCAGTAGCAGTAGCAGTAGCAGTAGCAGTAGCAGTAGTAGCAGCAGTAGCAGTAGTAGTAGTAGTAGTGGTAGTAGCAGTAGCAGTAGCAGTAGCAGTAGCAGTAGCAGTAGCAGTAGCAGTAGCATTAGTAGCAGTAGCAGTAGCAGTAGCAATAGCAGTAGCAGTAGCAGTAGCAGTAGTAGTATAGCAGCAGCAGCAGCAGCAGCAGCAGCAGCAGCAGCAGCAGCAGCAGCAGCAGCAGCAGCAGCAGCAGCAGCAGCAGCAGCAGCAGCAGCAGCAGCAGCAGCAGCAGCAGCAGCAGCAGTAGTAGTAGCAGTAGCAGTAGCAGTAGCAGTAGCAGTAGCAGTAGCAGTAGCAGCAGTAGCAGTAGCAGTAGCAGTAGCAGTAGCAGTAGTAGTAGTAGTAGTAGTAGCATTAGTAGTATAGCAACAGCAGCAACAGCAGTAGTAGTAGCAGTAGCAGTAGCAATACTAATAGCAGTACTAGTAGCAGTAGCAGTAGCAGTAGCAGTAGTATTAGTAGCACTAGTAGTATAGCAGTAGCAGCAGCAGCAGCAGCAGCAGTAGTAGTAGTAGTAGTAGTAGTAGTAGTAGTAGTAGTAGTAGTAGTAGTAGTAGTAGTAGTAGTAGTAGTGGTAGTAGTAGTAGTAGTGGTGGTAGTAGTGATTTGCCGGACTGCGTTAAGTTCATAAAAACGTTCTTATTGAGCGTATCAAGTCTTTGAGACTGTCTCGCCTCAATTACAGCGAGAAGACTATTCACCACACATCCACCACTGTCTGTAGCCAGGTACTCATTTTTGCTGTGTGCTGCGGCAGCAGTGATTATCGTTGATACGTACACCAGTAGTTGATTGACGGACCACCTGCTCTCGGGATCGCTTGTCTTGACCCGAGGTGGTGTTGCTGATGATATCGCCTGACGATTTACATCACCTGTTGCTGGCGCAGGTGTCACCGCTGGACAGTATGCCTACTTAGTGTAACCGCAATAAATTCCCAGTATCAATGGACGAGCGTTATCACAGCTGCACCAGCTGCGGGGGTCAAACGTCACGACCGAGAGTTGTACGCGTCGTTGAAACGTCCCGTCGCTGACGATATGGTTTATGTGCATACCTCACAATATGAGCATTGTCATGGTTTATCTGCATACCTCACAATATGAATATTGTAATGGTTTATGTGCATACCTCACAATATGAGCATTGTGACACACGCACGGCTGAGTCTGTTTGTTTAAGTTTCAACAGGTCCGAGGACCCAGTAACAAGATTGATATTTTATTTCCGAGTGTTCTTCTTTGGGTTAGTGAGTCAACGACAGGTTTTTTCCATTTCCCTGCATGGGATATTTTACTTCCCCTGGACCAACAGCGTTTAGCGTCTCTTCCGAAAGACGCGGGCAGAGAGGGGTGAACGAAATTGCCCAAGCTTCGAAACGGCGGATGTGGATTCGAACCACCATCGATCGACAGGCGGGTGCGCTAACCATTAGACAACCTCTACCCACTTGGAGAGCATTGTCTCACACAAGGGGATCTAATACAGATCATACATTTACCCCCAAGTGGATGGTTTGTGTCTCGGAGGTCTCGAACGACGGATATACATAGCTTCCCTGGATAGAAGGAGGATGAATAACCCGAGGAAATAAATTGGGATGCAGTTCAGTGTAACGGGAAGAATAACAAGAAGGCAGATGATGTGGACGGGTCACTTGGTGTGGATAGAGACGGGCCGACCACATGGGAGAGCAGATGCGGTGAAACAACGAGGCCGCAGGAAAATGGGTAGACCACAATCAAGATGGAAAGACTGCGAGAAAGGTGGATGAGGAGGAGGAAAGATACAGAGGAGGGAAGATACAGAGAGGGGAAGATACAGAGAGGGGAAGATACAGAGAGGGGAAGCTGCTGATAGGGAAATGACAAGAACCAAGGCAGTGCAGCAGCACAAGAGCTGGTCGGTCTCAGTCCTTTGTAAGGGGAACCGCGAGGAAGAAGAACATATGTTACGAGAGTAGGCACTTAAGCCGTAGGCCCGACCACTGTTTTATTAAACGACTGTCCGGTTTCAAGAGCAGTAGACCCATGCCCGGTGTCGGGGGACGGAAGACTATTGAGTTTTCCGTTGTAAACAATGTTAGCGTTTTTCTAGGTTGACGTAAATTCAATAATAATCTTTTTCGTCATCCCGCTGGAAAAGGATCGGCAAATTAAATACCGTTTGTTCTCCAGAATATAAATCAACATACGGGATTATCGCCTTTCCCACTTTTCTTAGGTTTCAGCTATATAAGATAGTGTATCCTGTATCCGTCACGATAAAACGCCACAGCTCTATTCGTCCAATATGAGCACGTGGTGTATAGCTCCATCCGTATATATATACATATGCTCCATCCGTATACAGACATACCGTGCTCCATCCGTATACAGACATGCCGATGCTCCATCCGTATACAGACATACCGATGCTCCATCCGTATACAGACATGCCGATGCTCCATCCGTATACAGACATGCCGATGCTCCATCCGTATACAGACATGCCGATGCTCCATCCGTATACAGACATGCCGATGCTCCATCCGTATATATATACCGATGCTCCATCCGTATACAGACATACCGTGCTCCATCCTTATACAGACATACCGATGCTCCATCCGTATACAGACATGCCGAAGCTCCATCCGTATACAGACATGCCGATGCTCCATCCGTATACATACATGCCGATGCTCCATCCGTATACAGACATGCCGATGCTCCATCCGTATACAGACATGCCGATGCTCCATCCGTATACAGACATGCCGATGCTCCATCCGTATACAGACATGCCGATGCTCCATCCGTATACAGACATACCGATGCTCCATCCGTATACAGACATACCGATGCTCCATCCGTATACAGACATGCCGATGCAAACGGATAGAAGCAGGCAAAACTTCAACACACTACTCCACGAGACAGCTCAATATTAATATTGCAATGGCGCAGCAGCACGTGCGCAGTGACAAATGTCACAAGTCGTTTCGTTAGCGACATAAAATCTACGACCAATCCGTCTGATAACCAGTTCTAAGAAGACACTGCACAATAACTAGGCTTTATATTAGGTAAATACTATGTCAGAATATACAATTGTGTGACAGAATCCTGCCGAGTGACTTGATGATATCATCAACTTGTATTCGAGCATAACCAATGGAAAATTAGGTGGAAATAATTATTTAAATGGTAGATACTTTTCAAAGTCTCTCTATCAATAGTTGAAAACAGATTGTACATAACGATATACATAACCATGTGTACCCTTTCGTGAAGGAAATAATTACACTTCGTCACGGATCGGCGCTTAACAACCTATCACTGAACCCACCCTAACACCACTTATACGCCCTCACCCAACTTCCCGAATGTGAACCTATACCCAAAACACGCACTGCCTAATATGAACCTAACCAAAACACGCATCCATAACGTACTGCCTAATATGAGCCTAACCAAAACACGCATCCAAAACAAACTGCCTAATATGAACCTACACAAAACACGCATCCAAAACGTACTGCCTATAATATGAACCTAACCAAAACTCGCATCCATAACGTACTGCCCTAATATGAATATAATTAAAACACCCATCCAAAACGTACTGCATTAATATGAACCTAACAAAACACGCATCCAACTAGTACAGCCCTAATATGAACCTAATCAAAACATATATCCAAAATGTACTGCCCTGATATGAACCTAGCCAAAACACCCATCCAAAACGTATTGCCCTAACATGAACCTAATCAAAACACGCATCCAAACCGAACTGTCCTAATATGAACTTAAACAAAACACCCATCCAAAACGTATTGCCCTAACATGAACCTAATCAAAACACGCATCCAAACCGAACTGTCCTAATATGAACTTAAACAAAACAACCATCCAAAACGCAATGGCCTAACATGAACCTAACAAAGACACCCATCCTAAATGTACTGTCACCCATCCAAAACGTAATGCCCTAATTTGACCATAATCAAGACACCCATCCAGACCGTAATACCATAATACGAACCTAATTAAAACACCTATATCCAAACTGTACTGGCCTAATATGATCTAACCAACACACCCATTCACGTAACTAAGACACTTGTCCAAACCTCGATGTTCTAATACAATACAATAAAGACACTTCTATTGCGTTGAAATCATCAGGAAACCCAAGTCCAGGAGGCTAAACTAACCTACTTATGCAATGAGTAGGTTAGTTCAGCAGCTGATGAGCAATGCAAGATTGGCGAGTTTATACATATGGGTGTTTAGTTGACGGCAAAATGTTATTACTTTTCCTGTCGACTTTAAGACTTAATATGAACCTAATAAAAATACTCATACTAATTTGAACGCCCCGATATCAACATCCAACCCAGTCTTATCACAAGACATGACCGACTGAAACAAACACGTTTTGAATTATATTATGCAACTAATTTGACTAATCTCGTTATGTGATAGTTTTGTGTTGAATTAGCATTAGCTCATTTTCTGTTGGCAGGAAATACAATGTTCACTGTATGTGTAAGATGCCTGGTGACATACGCGTGGACAGCACGATTAGTTCCTCGAAATGGAGATCTTCGTTTTTCACAGACCAGGGAGAACCCGGGGAGATGAAATAGATTTCTCGAAACAGTGGGCGGCGTCTGGGCACAGTGACACGGCAAAACAAGCTCAGTCCCCCCAAGCACCGAAACAACAGTAAGCGACCATCCATATAGTACGTCTCGCTTTTTTCTTGACGTTTTGAGAGCCGCTCACCCCCTTGTAACGTTTCGTAACCCCCCCCCCCGCCATAATTACCTTCGTTTTGACAAAGACTCCCTCCAGACGAGCTATCGTTTAAAAAAAATAAAAATCTTTACGTAACGCCAGCCCAGAGATCCCCCCACCCACATATAACGCTTCGTCACGCGTGCCCACAGACCCCCCTAAGCGTGATGTACTTTATGGATGACCTCTAACTATCATTGGGAATAACTCAGCCGGCACGAGGGAATGGCGCATCTAGGCTGCGGTCGTAAACACCGTTAGGTGGACACCAGCGGTGTGTGTATTGATCGGATATCTGATCGCGAAGTCAACGTAGACAGCGATATATGTCGATATGGCGGTAATCCCGGATTGCAAGCCAGCGTGACGATATCTGAGGAGGATATGTTACAGAAGCCATAAGATAAGCGTTAATATAACATACGGTCCATCTCTGATTGCAAATGTTATCGTCCAAGCTAAAGACGTTCAAGAGACAGAGCATATATAGTGGACAAAGGAACCGCTATATTGAATATTTTCTTAGAGAGGGAAGGTCGTCATGCTTACTTCTAACATAACATAACATAACATAACATAACATAACATAACATAACATAACATAACATAACATAACATAACATAACATAACATAACATAACATAACATAACATAACATAACATAACATAACATAACATAACATAACAACATAACATAACATTGCATAACATGACATAAAATAATAAAATGATCTACAAAGACCGCTGTTAAGAAAAAACTCGAGGCATTCTACTGTAAGTCAGCGATGCGAGCGACGGGCGTGGTGGAATAAATAAACGTTTCAGCGACCACATTCTAGGTTCGCATACAAAATGTATATAAATCGTGGTTTATCCTTCAACCAAGCAGAATAGAACGGGTAAAATTGCGTGTTCTGCAGAAAACACAAATGTGTTTTAACCGCCAGGCTGGTTTTTAACAAATGCGTGTGCGTGAGAGAATGGCCAGACAATGGGCACTGCGCGTGACATTTCGTTCGGCAGCGTCGGTGGACGCATTACAGGAACAGACGAACTGCACTTTGTCTTCCAATCGAATAGAAGCATTGCGTGATCCTGCCAATATACTGTACAGTGCATTGTGTTAATTTGGCGTGCTGGGTTATGCATGTTTATTGGGTTGTAAAACTACCGTTTGAAACATATAAATAATATTTATTTATTTAGTTAGTATTTATTTATTTGTTTATTTATTTATTTGTGCATTTATTTCAATTAGCTAGACTGACTGGCAATATGTATTTACAAAGCTCGTAGTCACTTTGTTTGTACAAAACTGGAGGACACCTCATCTTTGCGATAGGTGCGATAATGCCACGTTGCTGGTAGATAGACACCAAAGACGACGTCAGTAGCATTATTATATAGTTGTGTAATGTGTTCAGCAAATATAAATAGGTCAAGCGTATCTGGACATACTAGCACACGAATGACAAACATTTATATATAACAAAGACGACTATTAAACCTACATGCCCGCGTGCTCACTGGTGTTTGCAATTGGTTGGTGACGGCGAGGTGTTTTCATCTTTGAACTGTTCGAGTTCAACATAATTTTGTTCTGCGCAAAGCATCATGGGTATACAATATCCTTCATTCGAGTGAATATGGGGATCGTATTTCAGACTTGTCTTGCAAATAGATGACGCAAACAATAAATGGGAATTGGTTTTAATGATTTATTTATCACAATTTACATTACGACAGCCATACAAGTGAAATAGCTAATAAAGCCAGTAAAACAAATGGAATTGAAATAAGCTTCTAAAAAGCTACCACTAAATATATTAGCGTACATTTCTCAATTTTTACTTGCAAGCTACTACGCGGACTTAACTTACCCCACAATTCCCTCTATACACATGTGGAGCAGTATCAGCAGACGAACCCCGAATAGGGCAACTGTCCCTGACCTGTTGCTCGGACATTTCCGCCACACGACCTGGAATCACGACATTGTAGCGGGCCGCCCTCACATCTAGAAACTTGTGTAGAGGTCAGAGTCAGACTACAGCGCAAAATTACATTGGTGGCCATGTTAAAGTTTTGTCTGATTATAAAAAAAACGTGAACACAAAAAATTCTTAAAATGTTTCACACCAACTGTCATCATCTCATTGACATCGCATTGACATGTGACCAAGTTTTGTCAAAATTACATACCTCCAGCTGTTGTTAAGCGCCCCCACGTGCGATGCCCTTCAACATTAAAAATAGCCATGTATTCATGCGCCCACGTGGCCCATAACAAAAAGATTCCTATAAATCTCTCAGCCTATTAAACTATCAAAAATGCACTATTTCACAGCCAATAGCTTCTACAAATAAACCTGTGAATATGCCTGCTCGATTGCACTTATGTCACATCATATTAATTGTTTAATTTCACATATCACAATTTAATACCCACTACATTCGTGTGAAACAATAAACAGGAAGATCAACTGTGGTCTGACCCCTGTAGTGATAGTGATGTGCATAAAACGGACGGCAGCGTTTAAAGGTCGCTCTCTTTTGGACGGGACACTTGATCGACGAGGCACTTAAGTTAAGTGCTCGACTACTGCAGCGGAACATCGGGTTCCGTTAGCTCGCGACGGCTGCATGCATCTTCAGTCCTTTTTTATTGTTGAGGCTCGTTGCGTTGGCGGTCCGACTCACGACCTTGCGTGTGTCATACAGGTGACTGCCTCTGTGCCCTTGCTAACGAAATGTCGCGTGGTTGCATATGTTTGAGCTTGTTTTAAAGAGCAGTTTTCACTGTCGTAAAGAACGCGGCTGTAAAGAAACTCGCCGCTCGTGACAGTAATGCATTGGAGTTCACAAAATGCTCTGCTGCCGCCAAATTGCCGGAGTAGTCCCATAAAACACGTACGGCCGAAGACAGCGGTTAAACGGCCATTGTTTCTGGGTTTTTTTTTTGGTTTTTTTTGAAAAATTTGTCGCGGTGAATACAGGAGATAGATAAAGAGAGAGAGAGAATGTGCGTGCGTGCGTGCGTGCGTGCGTGCGTGCGTGCGTGCGTGCGTGCGTGCGTGCGTGCGTGCGTGCGTGCGTGCGTGCGTGCGTGCGTGCGTGCGTGCGTGCAAGATTAGTATATTAAACCACGTCCACGCAAGCAGCAGTGATAACAACAACTACAACACTAACAATACAGCAGTGACACAATGATGACAGTTGCAGTAACAACAACGACATCGTCAGTGGTACCAGTTGCAGTGTGGAAAACATGATGCAGTGTTTTGAAGTTTCCGTTAAATGACCCCAAGCTGTCAAGACTGGCAATGTCTTGGAATGAGGAATTCCAGAGCCGGAGGGCGATAATACAAGTAACACGCAGCAGTGGCGCCATTGACTATTTTGATATTGTCACTCGCACGAATCGATTTGGTCCGCATCCTGGCAACAGTTGAGGCTCAGGGCGACTGCGACCAGTCTGACGACCACAGGTGCAAATTGTCGTGTGAGGACGGTGTTTGACCACGCCGACAAAAGGTGCTAGTTGTCACGTTACGACTTCGACCAGTCCGGTGTTTTTGTGGGATTTTCTACGTACGTAGACCACATAACTGCAGACTTGTTCACTCGAGTGACAGGGGCTGACTCGAGTGACAGGGGCTGACTCGAGTGACAAGGGCTGACTCGAGTGACAGGGGCTGACTCGAGTGACAGGGGCTGACTCGAGTGACAGGGGCTGACTCGAGTGACAGGGGCTGACTCGAGTGACAGGGGCTGACTGCACTTCATAAGAACAACCGTTAGGAGGTCGTTGACTTGAGACTTGGTTTGACTTTCAGGTCAGTGACTTGCGACTTGATGTGACTTGCCAGTTTGTGACTAGCGAACAAGTCAGCGAAACTGACCAACTGTAAACTACTGTCGAACTCACAACACTGCCGGACAGTAAACTCTGTCAGTAAGATTACATTGGCATTTCAGCGCGGATCAATTACGAAGATATCTAAGCTGCTAACCAGTCACCGAGTAAAGCAGGACGACAATAAGAAAGACATCAAACAAGCAGGCTCCATATTTAAAGGGGTCAAGTTAGTTGGCACAGGGCAATGAAAAATTGTACAGCCCCACTGCACATATTCATAATATATAAGTTGATTTCTAACAGTTATTGCTTTGGTGCTTTATTTAGAACCGAAAAGTTACAGGTGCTTTCCTTAAGTGTATCATGGCCGACGATGATTAAGAATTAGAAACGAGGCGCACGTGCATGGAAAAGAGGCGCGCGTCCATAGCAACATAAACAACAACAGCTACTCCAATGCTGGAATTCTAAGCTTGATATTGCCCAAAGCCGAACATGACTGAAGTTGAACTACAATATTTTTGTTTGTTTAGAAAATAATTTATATTGTCGTGGTGCCGTCTTTTGGTCACTTTTAGAAAGGGATATGTTTTGACGGAGACGATGGTAATTGCTTCAGGGGTAACAATTGTTGGATTCATACTGCACAAGCAATATCTTTATATACCTCATCTGTATCACTCGGTCCGTCGAGCCTTAGTAGCTACTTGAACGAAATTAAAAAAACAGCACCATGACAACTCGCCTGCGGACAACAATTAAATTTCATGGATGGCTTTTTAAAGAAATTAAATAAAACCATCGCGTATAGAACGTGCAGTGCGAAGTAATTGGGCAGAAGGCGTCCCATTCTACTAAGTAAAATATGTTTTTTCGTCGCTAAGCAATAATTGCGCATGCGTACGACGTCGTGAAATATGTTACATGGGTGGCTGCGAACGATTGTGTTTGCCGATAAAGCCGGTGTAATGGCTGGCTACAGGCTAATAGTTTTCAGTTCGTATTAGTGATAGTGTGAAACGAAGTGCAAAGAAAAGCGACGCGGCGTCCGGTGCTGCCAAACCTGCGCCACCACGTTTACATGGACGTCACAAAATGGCGAACGGGTATTTCGCATGAGAATGCGTGGCGCGAGACCAGGGGCATTTTCACGCAGAGAGCTCATTGAAAATGTCTTTCCTCTCAAGAATAGTGCTAATCTAGCAAGCGAAAAACGGTTAAAAATGATCACATGTAACTTGTGGTAGTCAGAATAGTTTAATAATGTAGATAATACGTATCCTTTGCAGCTATACGTATCCTTTACAGTCCTTTACACTGCGCGCGCGTGTGTGCGTGCGTGCGTGCGTGCGTACGTACGTGCATGCGTCCGTGCGTGGATGCGTGCGTGCGTGTGCGCCCCTCGGTAAGGTCTTAGTGAAACGGAGCCAGAATTGTAGGAACACATACGACTAGGCATGATGATGATAATAATGATGACGACGATGATGATGATGATTATTATTATTATTAAAACGACGATGACTATTATGGTAGCGATGATTACGACTATTATAATGAAAACAACGGCCAAAACAAACCTCGATTTCATGTTTATCACATTAACCATATCCCGATCATCAATATCCCGCGACGCAGTTGTCAGTACAGACGTGGCCAATCGTCTGCCGATATGGCGGGCCCGACTAGCCGGGGTTCCCGTTACTATTTGACGATAAGTTATCAGACGTAACGCTGACTGGAGAATAAACGTTCGCCGTGTAAAGTTAATATTCCAAATAATCGAACAATTTTGATACGCTTCGGCAAAAAATATTAATATTCGGAACATTTTACTTGGAATATTTTTTTTTAATCACATTTGCTAAGAACGTTATAATATGTGGTTGGCTTTTGGGAAAATTTACAATTAGTGCGTACATGGTAACGTTTCTCATCCGATTGTGTCCATCGACTCACCTGCCTGAGATTTTCTAGAACTAGAACTACATCCAAGCAGTAGGCTGGGATACCTATGTATTTACCAATACGAATGTTGAATTTCTCCAAGTTATCACAACAATCGAAAGAGATTTAACTGAAATAACACACGTTGCTCGTTGTCATCTGTCCATTCTGCAGACAAGTTTTCATCAAACTCTACCATTTCGTTTTCGGAATAAATCAACAGGGAAGCTGTTCCGTGTCATTTTCTTCAGGAAACAAACTTCTCTTTTTGGGCAATAGGTTCTTCCAGGGACGTCCGCAGGCTTTTTTCCAGAGGGAGACAAACAATTCTGCTGTCTGATTTCGACCAGAAGTCTTTAAACTGACCAAAATGTCAACTTTCTTTGACCAATAATGATACAATTGTATATAATTAATGAACAAATATACTAGATGATCTACTTAACACATAATATAGTTAACAATCTACTCGCCATAAAATACAAAAATTTTGCAAACATCCAGATCCATGGGGGCATGTGCCCCCTTCCCCCCCCCGGACGCCCATGGGTTCTATCGTCTTTGACACGTTCACACGCACAAATCTAATGCTACGATTATTCCCAGCAGACGGTATGTTACTATAGCGTGTTTCACAATTGAAAGCGCACAGAGCGACGGAAGGTGGCGCAATTCTACGCCAGCGCTGACCGAAATCAGTATTCGCGATAAAAAACTAAATAAAAACACAAAGTTCTTTATAATATCGCTCAGAGTGTGATGCAATTTTACACCAGCGCTTACCTAATTTAGTAATTTCGATAGAAAACTAAATAAAAACATAATAATCTTCATAATATCACGTTGCAGTGGCGATGAGGGGATGTGACGTCATATGTAGGCGTACTATCACGTCAGTGTTCACCTAAATCGGTTATCTCGATAGTAAAATCGCCACAATTCTCAAATGGGACGTAGCATCATCGCGAGTGACTATCATAACATTGTCATGCGAAACGGCGAAATGACAGGTTGACACTTACTAACAAATGTCACGTTCTAATTGCGTAAATGCTACGATTCGTCCCAGCAGACGTGAGTTTCACGATTGATGGCGCCGAGAGCGACGGCGTGTAAGGCTGTATTTACAATCGATGTAAGAGGAACAACGGCCGCGTTCAACCGGACCGATCACCCTGCACGGTTGCTTAATGGCAGAGGTCGTTTAGACGGCTTTTGAAACACGATTCTTTGTGCGTGGAATCGAAGCGCGTCACACATCCCAGAGCTATCACAAAGGTGTTTAACAACGCGGAAATGACTTCATGTGACATTTAATTTTGTGAATCATTAGTGTATTTCTGAAAAAAAAATTACATGTTCTATTGTATTTCATGATCCAACCGTTCCTTCTGCCTAATATTTGGTTGGTGTTTTCACTTTTTAATTATGCTTCGTGATGCCGTTCAAACCTGGCGTAGCCTTGATACGGCATCGGCGACTAGTTCGCGGCGAGACGATGTCCCAATGCATTACATTTACAGCTGGGGGAGTAGACGTCTTAACACGAGTGGAAGAAAAACACTGAAACAATAAAACAGAACATCGCCAAAGAGTCGTCAACGACCAGTGCACGCGTGTTCCACTGGAAAGCGGTTAAATGTGGCTCACGGCGATGTGTTTCACCAGGAGAATTTATGTTGGAAGAAAACACAGGGCGAGATGATGTCCCAAAGCATTACATTTACAGCTGCTCGTTGGAGAGTGGACCGTAGTTGGAACACATTACTCTCTAGGGTCGACACCACATCTTCCTGACCACGAGGCCAGTAATGACCCATTATACCTACACAGTTTATTCCGCTTAATAGAATCACTTTGATTGATTCACTTCAGCGGTGCATTATTATACAGCTGGAATAGAGAATGGTTCCACCCTGGCCGATACAACAATTGTTTGTCTGTGTTAAACGGCTGATTCTGTTACCCGAGATTCAGTTAAAGGTCCTTCGTCAATTCGATTAAAGGTCCCTCCTCAATGAAATGTTTTAGCTAGTGTCATTTCAAATTCATTTAGTAAAAACACATCAAGCCTACCTAGTATTCACTGCGACATGCTCGTTTGTGCAACGTTTATATGTAGTTTTTGTGTGTGAAATCATCCGACAAACTAATAAGTTATTTAATGTTGGTCAAAAATTAAGTGAAGTGAAAATGGAAATGCTGAAAACCATTGTTGAGAGGACGGAAGTAAAGCCCATGATCGGCATTGGCCGACACAGTGTTTACCGTTTTGGATATCCACTATTATTAAATCAACTGTGAATGTTACTTAAGCTATTCACACACTACACAGTGTTTACCGTTTTGGATATCCACTATTATTAAATCGACTGTGAATGTTACTTAAGCTATTCACACACTACACAGTGTTTATCGTTTTGGATATCCACTATTATTAAATCAACTGTGAATGTTACTTAAGCTAGTCACACACTACACAGTGTTTACCGTTTTGGATATCCACTATTATTAAATCGACTGTGAATGTTACTTAAGCTATTCACACACTACACAGTGTTTACCGTTTTGGATATCCACTATTATTAAATCGACTGTGAATGTTACTTAAGCTATTCACACACTACACAGTGTTTACCGTTTTGGATATCCACTATTATTAAATCGACTGTGAATGTTACTTAAGCTATTCACACACTACACAGTGTTTACCGTTTTGGATATCCACTATTATTAAATCGACTGTGAATGTTACTTAAGCTATTCACACACTACACAGTGTTTACCGTTTTGGATATCCACTATTATTAAATCAACTGTGAATGTTACTTAAGCTATTCACACACTACACAGTGTTTACCGTTTTGGATATCCACTATTATTAAATCGACTGTGAATGTTACTTAAGCTATTCACACACTACACAGTGTTTATCGTTTTGGATATCCACTATTATTAAATCAACTGTGAATGTTACTTAAGCTATTCACACACTACACAGTGTTTACCGTTTTGGATATCCACTATTATTAAATCGACTGTGAATGTTACTTAAGCTATTCACACACTACACAGTGTTTACCGTTTTGGATATCCACTATTATTAAATCGACTGTGAATGTTACTTAAGCTATTCACACACTACACAGTGTTTACCGTTTTGGATATCCACTATTATTAAATCGACTGTGAATGTTACTTAAGCTATTCACACACTACACAGTGTTTACCGTTTTGGATATCCACTATTATTAAATCGACTGTGAATGTTACTTAAGCTATTCACACACTACACAGTGTTTACCGTTTTGGATATCCACTATTATTAAATCGACTGTGAATGTTACTTAAGCTATTCACACACTACACAGTGTTTACCGTTTTGGATATCCACTATTATTAAATCAACTGTGAATGTTACTTAAGCTATTCACACACTACATAGTTATACATCAACGAACCGGATTTGCGATATGCTAAATCAGTTGAGAGTTTTAAGCGGCGTTTTATCTGTGCCACTAACACCGTATATAAGATAGCGAGGGAACACTGGCAGATGCCTTCTCCTATTGAAACATAACAACGGAACGGCATTCGTCGCACGGCAGGACGGTCAGAAGACGGAAGTTGGACCTCTGTTTGCACGCACCATTCCATCAACTTATAGCCAGTGTTCAAATGTATCATTCTCGACGTTCAGTTGTTTTGTTACTTATGGTCGTTGGAGGTTATTGGTTGTTCAAATTGGACTGAATAGTCCCAGTCAAGGACCAGCTACAATATAATAACTTAATAACTATGTCTTTGGAGTAACAGGCTGCAGCTACGACGACGACGGCGACGGCGACGACGACGACGACGACGACGACGACGACGACGACGACGACGACGACGACGACGACGACGACGACGACGACGACGACGACGACGACGACGACGACGACGACGACGACGACGACGACGACGACGACGACGACGACGACGACGACGACGACGACGACGACGACGACGACGACGACGACGACGACGACGACGACGACGACGACGACGACGACGACGACGACGACGACGACGACGACGACGACGACGACGACGACGACGACGACGACGACGACGACGACGACGACGACGACGACGACGACGACGACGACGACGACGACGACGACGACGATGGTGACTAAGATGTTGTATAAGAAAACAGCGAGATGGTAACGACACACAACATTACGATTTACCGAATGTGCGTGCGTGTGTGTGTGATCAAATATCTTTATGCAATTGCTTAGCTACGATTGGTTTTCATTGAAAGGGAGATAACATTGACCTGTGCACCCTAGAGAGAGAATGCCATATATGACCTAAACAAGCTGCTTGTAGACAGTTGTAGATTTAATGAGTTATAGAATGTTTGCATCCAGTCGGTGATACAATAACCTAGAGAATATATGTTTTTTCTTATTGTGTTTATCCGCATTGTTCAGTTAGTATTCATTTAGTGACGGACTATTGTTGTTTGAACTGTGCAGTCGATAGGCTTCCAGGCACTGCCCGGTGGCCACACATATTTTGCATAATTCATCACTTGTGGAACTTAGTGGATGAAGTGTGGTAGTCATTGCCTAGAAACCGTTTAAACACAAAGAGCAAAGCCGGATAATGTACAGGCAGCACGTGTTTGGTTCAGTCACTTATCATGGAATCCCTGTCTGTGTAGAGGGGCGGGTGAAAAAAGTAACTACATATCTGGAAGATAACACACATTACAATGTCAACAAGATAAGTATTATTGCTGGTGCCTGAACATGATTGCATCGACGTACTAATGAGGCTCCAGTGCATAGCGTGTGGGTGAGCATGATTATGGTGGATTATGTAATTATTGCATACAATGGACGTATATACTTAGTGTCATTACTGTATTATATACAATTGTATTCAGGGTGTTTCTGGTATAACAATCACGTGTTTTCTAAAATACTTTCCAGTAACACATTTGAAACAGTACATTGTGCTGTGGAACGTGCTTTTTCACTTCATGTCTTCGATGTTTGTACAGAGTTTGTACAGAGTTTGTACAGAGTTACTGACACGTTATTTTGACATTTGGGTGTTTGTATGTTTTTTTGCTTTGGTACTTGAATTAACCATTCGCCCTAAATAAGACCACAACAAAGACAAATTGATTGTCTGGACACAATTTGCTGTGTGTACAATTTATAAACGTCACATTTATCTGTTCTTCTGGACAATTCAATAATACAAACAAATAACATGTAGTAATATTCTTCTGCAACATACATCATCTAAAACTCGCGACGGCGTCCACTGCTGCATTTCGACTTTTGCATTTATGATAACATCGCCAAAGAGTGCACGACTGCGTCTACGTCTTTAAGTAATAGTGACCGTTGATTTGACAAAGACGGGTTCATGACCAGATGATCAAATGATGATATCTACCAAATTAACCACAAACTAAATTAGCGTGATGATATCTCATCTCAGTTACTAAAATGAACCCTCTTATAGCAGTTTGCGATACATAGACATCGGGTTTGCTTACTTGCACGACTCAGATCATTGGTGCACGTACAACCACAAACATTAAAAACTTGCACGACTCAGATCATTGGTGCACGTACAACCACAAACATTAAAAACTTGCACGACTCAGATCATGGGTGCACGTACAACCACAAACATTAAAAACTTGCACGACTCAGATCATGGGTGCACGTACAACCACAAACATTAAAAACTTGCACGACTCTGATCATGGGTGCACGTACAACCACAAACATTAAAAACTTGCACGACTCAGATCATGGGTGCACGTACAACCACAAACATTAAAAACTTGCACGACTCAGATCATGGGTGCACGTACAACCACAAACATTAAACACTTGCACGACTCAGATCATGGGTGCACGTACAACCACAAACATTAAAAACTTGCACGACTCAGATCATGGGTGCACGTACAACCACAAACATTAAAAACTTGCACGACTCAGATCATGGGTGCACGTACAACCACAAACATTAAAAGCAATATTTTTCATTTTTGTGTAGCATAAATGTGTTGTTTTAAATGTATTCTATATAATACAGAGCACGAACGCTTGTGCTTTGAAAACCCAGTAACGTACATTAACCAATCTCCACGTATTTAACAATCATATTCTGACGTCATAGCGAGCATAATAAAATTTTATTTTTAGCCCAATAAAAGTATGTTACATTATTACTATTATAAATACAACACGAACATGATCTTTCAAAAATCCTAGTATTATTATTTATTTATCTATGAAGCACGGTTGCAACATAGCTGCCGTTTGTAACTCAGTCATAAGTCTTTATTATAATCAGCCTTGGCATTCCCCGGTCTGATCGCCAGAGATGTAACCCTTACACTGGCTGAAGTCTCCTCACTGATGAACAATTAAACACTGTGGAGGGAATAAACACGTTACGGCTTACACTTCTTCCAAGAACTACCGATGATGACGATCGTACTGTGCCAGGAACAAACACACGGGACGCAGAAGACACGTACTAACAATATCATGTGCTATAATGTCAAGGCTAGACGTGTCTGCATGCACCGGTAGACACGGCTGAGAGGACCTGCATTTTACAACATCATCGGATGAGCTACTAACCTACAGACCACTCGACGCTTCTGGGAATAATTAATGTGTCTTTTAATGAGAACGCGTCAACCGAATGACGTCATCGAGAAGCGTTTCGCGAGCGCCACGTCTACCGAGAGTCGAAGGCGCGACACTGGGATTAACACCGCACGCGCCACGAGCGGGGCCCGTCTACCGAGAGTCGAAGGCGCGACCTTGGGATTAACACCGCACGCGCCACAGGAGAAACAGAGTAAGGTAAAGAGAGAACACCAGAAAACGTCGGAGGATGAGGAGAAAGGGACTAAAACTGGTGGCTACAAGTTGGTAAGAGGTAATTATATAGAAATGTCGGTTTCATTAGCTAACAGTTGCACATTGTTGCAGAGCAGATAAATGTGGGATAGTATTGTAATAAAGTACGCATGTTTCGCAGAAGATAACCCATGATTGGAACAAAGATATCTCCAGGGGTGGGACACACACTGATGACAAAGTGTGGGAGATAATAAAGTGTATGAGTCAAGTATTGTTGCAACATTCATTGCTGACACCTGCAAGACAGCCCAGGCATTGTATTGTATCACACTGCATTGCAGTAAGTAAAGTAGTGTCCTTGCCCATACACATGTTGCTGGAGTTGACAGGTGTTTTTCTTTTCCGTAAAAGTGGAGACTGAGATCAAAGTAAAGGTTAGTTCATATATCGCGAGGTATCCAGTCTTTAGGACTGCTCAAAGCGTTTTACACTTCACCCCTGGCAGACCTGTTCATTCCAAGGCCTTTTCAACTTCTATGGGAAGCATTCAGCCACGCTGCAATTACTGCGCGAAGACCATTCGTTCACATATCCACCACTGTCTGTACTGCCAGGTCCTCGTTTATATAGCTGAGTGAACTGCGGAATGATCAAACTTGCCAAAGGTTCGAATCGATCGCAGTGGGATTTGAAATCGTGTTCTCTCGATTGAAAGTTAATACCAGGAAATAAATAAATGGAGGGCAAACAGTTGAGAATAATACTAGAAAAATCATCTTAGAAAGTAAGGAGCTGGAGTGCAAAATGACCCCAGGTACGCATATGAATATAAGTGTGCATATTTTATGATGCCGTTGTGCGAGTTTGTTTTAAATAACTCATGACGTGTAGCGTAATCGAAGTGTCGTCGCACCATCTAGCCCAAAGCAGAAATAATCTTGGTCCAAGGATTAGATGCAGCCAGTGTCTGCGTTGCAACGGTTTCGCGCGATGTGGGGCTCATTCCACGCCAAAAGCGATGTGAACTAGAGGGCCACAAACATGACACCACATGACACCACATGACACCACACGACACCACATGACACCACTAGCTGTTCCTCCTCGCCGATTCAGTTATACGTCTCAGTTTGATAATGCAAGGTGTGTGTTTGCTATGATTGCTCTCGTGGAGCAGTCACGGTTCCTGCATTCGTCGCTGAAACGTTAACCACTCGAAGAGGACTTTGGTCTTCAACTACGGCCCATGGAACAAAACACCAACAACCAAGTACGCGTCGCTTTCTGACCTTTCGCTGCCGTCAAACTAGAGTAATAAATCCATCTGCGGTGTCACGGCGAACAGCTGCCTTTAATTTGACACATTTACCCAGCGGCGCGGGCGATCACTTGTCATCTGATAATATTTACGTCGCAACATATTTCCGACCATCGCCAACCACTGCGATTTAAGTTTTCGACAACGACGGATTCCACTACAGCGTCTTTTAGAAAGTCAAAGTCCCTTGTCCTGTTTTCTGTGTTGTATCTAATTGTTATTTCTTTTTTCTTATTACCGTTGTATTATTGCTAAAAAAAATAAAACGTCTGAGTAAATATACTGGCAGGTACGTCGAACAATCGCTTTATGGTGCCTACATAGCAATTGGTATTACATAGTTATATAGGAATGTTTTAAACCATGCCGAGATGTGAACGCCTGTGAACAACATGCAAACATAAACCACCTCAATAATAAGTTATCTGCGTGTGTTTACTGTTTACAAACTCCTCCCTTACCTCAGCAGTGACGAAGCGGCAACGTCGCCGAGCCGTTCGTTACGTTACGCGTGCCAGTCAGTTACACCGTACACTCCGGATAGCTACGTGCGACGTAATAGCAATCCTCGTATTGCGCCAGAATCGACCGACCGCGCTATCGCGACCAACGACAGAAACGCCAGTAGAATAGTTACTGCCGCTCGCGTCGCAGTCGCCGACAAAACCTGCACGTCCGCCGCTAGGTGGCGCTACACTGTGGCTTCGGAGAGCATTCAATACGCTATCGATCTCGCCGTGGTTCTAACCGCGCCAGACCCAGTGTTATCGTCGGCGCTCTACAATCGAATGACGCCGCCGCCGTCGCCGCTACTGCCACCGCCTTCACAGCAGGGGCGCAACGATTTGTCGAGCGTGTAAGGCCCGTCTCCCGTACGCTGCGTGGTTCTCGCGCACTGGCCTAGCCTCCATCAAGTCCGCCCGGCTCGATTATGGCGCGTTCACGCGCAAGCGATACGCAGACCGACTTGTGCCGTGACTTGACCACAGCGGGCCCGACACACGGCCGGCGAAAAGGCCCTTCAGCGACACACGGCCGAGTCCATGGCAAACGATTTCTGGGATGTTGTTGTTCCCTTAAAAAAAATATTTTTGAACAGGGAAGTTGGCCTATTTAAGGACAATAATACTTTTGCTGTATAGAAACATCATTTTCGTGTGGCTGTTTAGTAGTGTATGACTGTGTCAGCGACAGTAGAATCCCCTGCATCTGTAGACAGAATCTGGTTGTTTTGGAGACATTTGATGGGGAGCATCCTGTATGTCGAATATCTGGAGTAAAAATATCAACATTTTATGAATTTTCCCCAGCAGCTTAATGAAAGAACAGATATTGACTTATCCGATTTCCAGACAATTCAAAATGTAACTTTGCGTATAGCATTGAAAAACGTCAATATTGCCACTAATGGAAAAATAAATAATGACACGTCCCCATATAGAGAGGCACACGACAACTCGGAGATGGGAGGAGACGGGTATTTCCGCGTTCATGCTAGACTAGAGATTGGTAACAAGTGAGAACTTTATTTCTGAACAAATAGGTTACAATGTTTGAAGACTGTGTCAGTGACAATAGGATCCCTTGTACATGAAGATAAGATCTACTTGTTTTGGACGTCATATAATAAGGATCATTTGGCGCATATATAATATATTTTTTTTACGAAACACGTCAACATTTGACGACCTTTTTCTTAGCAGATTGGCGAAAGAATTAATATTGGCACATGATGCGTTCACAAATTCTAAACACACGTTTGCCCACAGTGGTGGACAACTGCTGAACGTCGTCGCCAATAACTAAATAGTGGTCCTTCTCCGAAAGGTCGGAATGCCTTGGGCAATCGTCGTTCGTGTCAATAAAGATGCTATTATAAGCAGTGACGTCCGGGAAATTGGCCTTGTGTCTGGGTCTGGTCACGTGTTGTCCCGTAACGAGCGTCCAGCGACCAGAAGGCACGATTATTTGGCCGACACGGCTTGTTGCCTTTGGACATGATTGACGCGTTGCTTGTAACTTAATGTTAGGTGTTGACGAATCAACACATTTCTGGGTGTGTTTATGACGTACACATTAAGAGAGGAACCAGAGGGAAATATCTCGACCTTTCATTCTTTGTCCTTATCTGTGTCTCTTCCTTTCCCCCATCCTATTATCTCTCCTTCTGTCAACCCCCTCGCTCTACATCACTCACTCACTCACTCACTCACTCACTCACTCACTCACTCACTCACTCACTCACTCACTCACTCACTCACTCTCACTTTCTCTCACCCCTCCTTCTCTCTCTCTCTTCTCTCCTCTCTCTCTCTCTCTCTCTCTCTCTCTCTCTCTCCTCTCTCCCCTCTCTTTTTACCCTCTCTCTACCTATCCTCTCTCACTATCTCCCTCTCTTTCTCACCCTCTCTCTATTCCCCCTATCTCTCTCTATCCCCCCTCTATCTTTCCCCTCTCTCGCTCTCTCTCTATCCCCCCCTCTCTCTCTCTCTCTCCATCCCCTCTCTCTCCCTCTATCCTCTCTCTCCCTCCTCTCTCTCTCTCTCTCCACTCTCTCTCTCCTCCTCTCTTTTCACCCTCTCTCTACCTATTCTCTCCCTCTCTCTCTCTCTCTCTCTCTCTCTCTCTCTATCTATCTATCTATCTCTATCTCCCTCTCTTTCTCACCCTCTCTCTCTATCCCCCTCTCTGTCTCTATCCCCCTCTCTCCCTATCCTCTCCCTCTCTATCATCACTATCTCCTTATTCTCTCTCTCTATCTCTTTCTCCATCCTATCTCTCTCCCTCTATCCTCTCTCTCTTTCTCTCTCTCTATCCTCTCTCTCTCTCTCTCTCTCTCTCTCTCTCCCTCTATCTCTACCCTCTATATATATATATATATATATATATATATATATATATATATATATATCCCCTGTCTCTCTCTGTCCTCTATATATATATATATATATATATATATCTCCCTACCCCCTCTCTCTATCCTATATATATATATATATATATATATATATATATATATATATATATATATATATATATATATATATATATATATATATATATATGTATATATTTATATATATATATATATATATATATATGTATATATATATATATATATATATATATATATATATATATATACATATATATATATATATATATATATACATATATATATATATATATATATATATATATATATATATATATATATATATATATATATATATATATATATATGTATATATATATATATATATATATATATATATATATATATATATATATCCCTCCCCCTCTCTTTCTACCCTCTATATCTCCCTCTCCCCCCTCTCTCTATCTGTTTGGCAGCAGCAGAGCATTTTGTGAAGACTAAAGTACATTACCGTCACCGTCGTCGAGTCTGCTTCTTCGCGTCCGACCACTGAATTATGCACGAGTCCTCAGCCGACCGGTCATTCTGCGGTTTTTCTGAGCGTTACTTTATGTCGTCAGTTAGGCAACTAATTTAAATTATCTCTTTGTGCCAGTGTCCATTTGGCCGGACATGGATGAATGGACACGCTTTTTGGCAATTCAAGTAGGCCGCGCAAACCGCTGACCTAAAGACTGCCCACGTATCTCCGGCTTCTTTTGTCTTTTATCGGGAATTCTTTACCTCGATGACGTCACAGAGAGACGGGAGCTGTCGTCGCGATCTCTGCTGAGTGTCGCTGTACTGACAGCCGGAAAACCGCAAATCAATACTGCGTGCGACATTCGAAATGTAATACATACCATGCATGGTAAAAAGCCATTTAGCGTATGTAAATTCCATTTCGTTGGAAGGGATTTATCACAGAAATATTCGCGATACTCGTTCACGTGTTCTCTTTTTTCGCCATGGCACTTAGAAGATGAATTAATTTTTTTCAGAAGCCCACTGACTCTGTGCGCTGTGGTCTTCGCTGCAGCTGAGCGTATCTTGACATCATGCTACTAATGGTACAAACGATACTCCAATCTGAAGATCCCATGCAACGTTAAGCTGGATTCAGCGTGTCACATGTGAAAATCAGTGGCACGACACCTACTGAGTATCTTGAGTGTATGTTCGTCTTATTCTTCCGACAGAAGGCGCTTTTTCTCTTGGTTTGCACACCAAAATACCCACAAAAGTTCTTGCTTGCACTATTTCAGAGCTGGGGTACTAGAATCCTCGAGTCGCACCCGAGTCGAACTCTTACAAAGACTTGAGACTCGAGCGCTTGGGAATTGGGACGTACTTGTGACTTGTCAGCCAAAGAGAATTCAATTCGGCATTTGAAACATGACCAATGGTATTTAAAGTAACTAATGTATTGTGTATGTAACTGAGATCCGAGAGAAACTCGTCGTTTCACCTAATTCAAATTCCGATCGATGCCGGTTTGCGGACACCAAGACACTGATGACACTGATGACACTGATGACACTGACACTTAGCTTCAGGGTTGAGGTCTACCTTTATAAAATGCTGGCATATGTAGATGAAAACCGTTGGAACCTCGATAGGTCAGTCAATGTCTTCCTTGCCCATATACTATATGTGGTGTATTGATATGGAAGATACTATATGTCAATGTCTTCCTTGCCCGTAATCTATATGTGGTGCATTGATATGGATGATACTCGTGTTAAAACAATATTGTTTAAAATCATTTAGTCTACAATAAATAAATCAGAAACCTGCAACTACAGCAACGCCACGGTTGATGTATTGGAATGTTTGGAAATATTAACAACTGGAACATGTTGTTAATTCACGACAATGACATCCTGACCTCATTAGTAACCTTACTACCGTGATATATCCATCCAGATAATGCACGGCAGCCTCGTTCTGAGAATCATATGTTACACATACGTTTGGAAACGTCGAGTGGGTATCGGTACGGCTATATATCACGATTGAGCCAAGCAGCATATTTATAAATACAGGAAGCGAAAAAGTATGCCCAAGTGTTAGTTTGCAGTTATATAACGGGAATAATATATTGTTTGTTGATGTAGCTCGAGTGTTACCAGTCAGATAACATCACTCGTGCCCCCGACACTCGTGATGTTACATCGCTGGTAGCACCCTCGTGACACCAACAAACAGTGTATTATTCCCTAAATAACGTAGAAACATATACATGATACGTTGGCAAGGCTACTGGAATATGACATCACAGTAGGTCTCGCGTTACGTCCACTGTTTCGTACGTCAGCTGTCAATCGGAAACGTGAAGAGTCGTTCCATTTCGCTCCTGGCGACATGATGAGATAATGATCACTTGTTTACCAGCTTAGGCCGCAATTGTTGCTGAAAATCGAGTTCAATGGTAAAGTTCTGTAAACACCTTTGTGACTTTAAAGTTAATGCAATAACAGGCACATTTTGTGTGTTACAATTCATAACTAATCATTAATTACATAATAAACTTCCACAGATGTTGGTGAAAATTTTCGACACAAAGTTTAAAATTATACAAAAGCCGGTTTTGAATAAATACAATTCGAGGTATGATTGAGTGAGATGGAATATAATGAACGTATCATGGTTTGTTTCAAATTATTAATTTTGTTTGTGACAAATCGAGAACGTTGGCCCAGTTCTTTAAAATAATTCCGATTTGAATACCGTTAAAACATATTTGGTGTTTTGGAACCTAGTGATCATATTATCGAACATGAAGCAAGTAGTTTCCTGGTAAATGTTATAAACAGCTGTCAGATAAGAAACGAACTCACATGCCTAGTTGTTGAAAAATCGTAATGACTTGAATATGGTTAGATACGTATTTGAAATAAATTCATTTATCATTGCACATGAAATGATCGATTTCTTGGAAAGTGGTCTGAACTAATGATACGGTCATTAAAGATCGATGACATCTTGGAAGTTGGTCTTTGTTTTGGTACGAAGTCGTCTCAGACGACGCTTTTAGATGAAGCAGCTTCTAATCAATATTGAGTCGAAATACTGGTAATGTGGATTCGCGCGAGCATATCACAGCGAGGATTTAACAGGACTGTTAAATGTATGAAAATATATTGTCATCCAGAACACCACACACGTGATGGCTAGTGGACAAGGACGCCAGGGACAAGACGCCATTGACTTATCAATAGTCCAACAATGTTTCATAGATGCATAGCCATTCTTTCACGCGTTCTTCATAAACAAGGTATATCATTTCTTGAATCGGTTATCTACTCTCCTTTGATGTCCTTCTTTTTTATCTGTGTCCGTATTATGATATCACATCCAAGCACTATGTCATATTCTGAATGAGGTCTAGCTGTTGCTTGATGTTAGCCCACCCATCTCTTACCACCCGTCTGTGTTTTGTCTGACCCCTCCCCTCATATATTCTTCTCTCACGTGACTCTATCAATGTCGCACCCACCCATAGTGGATGTAATCATACAACCTTGTTTCACTTCCTTCTCTATGGGTATATGGATGTAATCATACAACCTTGTTTCACTTCCTTCTCTATGGGTATATGGATGCAATCATACAACCTTGTTTCACTTCCTTCTCTATGGGTATATGGATGTAATCATACAACCTTGTTTCACTTCCTTCTCTATGGGTATATGGATGTAATCATACAACCTTGTTTCACTTCCTTCTCTATGGGTATATGGATGTAATCGTACAACCTTGTTTCACTTCCTTCTCTATGGGTATATGGATGTAATCATACAACCTTGTTTCACTTCCTTCTCTATGGGTATATGTCCGAACATGTTCCGCAGTAGTATTGGCAACTTTGTTGTTATTTAATTGCTAAAGCGTTGTAAGTCCTTTCGTAGTGGCAAGCCCTTGGTTCAATTTATATTGGATAGTATGCTGTATAATGCTATTTAAAACAGTCGCCATCCATTTGGGAATTCGTGACCTGTGCCATCTACGAAACGCGGTCCACTGATTGTTTCTGTTGCTTCATGAAACTTGTTTATTTCATTCTGATCTGCGAATTCTTGGATGTTTTCAGCCATCGTGTCCCATACACCACCATGTGCGTTCGTAAAACCGACTGCGCTCCTGCACGAAGCATCAACACGTCCGTATAAAACCAATGTCTCATCTGCTTGGATGACTACCGCAGAAAAATCGCTAGGTAGACTTGATGCCATCCAGAGGCGAACTGTCAAAATTATAGCTATGCCAGAGGCTTTTCTGAGCAGGAATGCCATCCAGCACAAAGGAGTGTTGGTGCACTCAACTTGTTCCACTGGATATACCATGGAGATGCACCAACACTATTCGATAGCATCTGACTTCCTCCTCCAATTGTGCGAAGACCCACCAGCTCAACAGCTCACTACACAGCTGCTGGCCATAAGAGGACATCCTTACTGACTGCTGACCGCATTTGGAATGAACTCCCAGAATAAATCGTTACAGTCAGGGAGAGAGAACGTTTGAAGGTAGTAGTCAATGCTTGTGTCAGCGCCCGCCGCCCCCAGAGTAAAGAGGGACAGCTGATAAGGCAAAGTTGTCAGTTGTTGGCAAGGCGTCGGCAGCTCTTAATTATTCAGTTTGTAAGGCGTTAGTCGTTAGCCAATAGCGAGCGTTCTATAAATAGTTACACGTGTGACAATGCAGTCGTGCCAAGAATGTGTATTTTCTGTCGCGTTTGTTGAAACACAAAATGTTCCACCATGTGTTGTGTAACTTCTTAAAAAGTTATGCATTGACAAGCAGTTTTCATTTCTCATAAATATCAATCACATGTACTCGACCGCCATCGTACGTGTTACAATAATTATTATCAAACGGTATTACGAAATTGTGATTGATAATTGTGAACAAACTACCTTTTCACCTTGATGGTCACTAACTAAACCGTCGCTGTTTAGGCTCAGTTCGAATCCTCTTGCTGCCGTTTCGAAGCTTTGGCAATTCCGTTCATCCCCCGTTGCCACAGTTCACTCAGCTGTATAAGTGAGTACCTGGCTACATACATAGATGACCATCTGAATTAATAGTCTTCGCGCAGTAACTGCAGCATGGCTGAATGCTTCCCAGAGAAGTCGAAATGGCACTGAAATGAACAGGTCTGCCAGAGGGTGTAATGTAAAGCACTTTGAACATTGCCAAGGACTGGATGCCGCTCTATACAAGAACATACCTTTAAAACATCTCACCGTGGTTAACCACACTGTTTTGTTGGTGAATATATTACGTGCCGTGGTATATCTATATTCATGAGTTGCTGACACAATTTGTGTAACATGAATAATCATAAACTTGACATTTCTAACGAGTGTTAATGCCGATACGAGGTATAATTTGCTAAATTAAATAATTTCGGGCTAGGATCGGGACGCGTTGTCGTGGTTACGTGATTGCTTTTCGACAAGTGAGTGTTAATATGTGTACTAGATTTAAAAGGATTAACCAGATTTAACCGTTTCTAAAACCACTACATTTAACAGCATTAACCAGATTTAACCGTTTCTAATACCACTACATTTAACAAGATTAACAAGATTTAACCGTTTCTAATACCACTATATTTAACAGGATTAACCAGATTTAACCGTTTCTAATACCACTAGATTTAACAAGATTAACCACATTTAACAAGATTTAGCAAAACTTAACAAGATTGCCATTCAAAGCAAAAGGCCCTAGATGCACTATTGGTCATATTCGTTTTTGTGTCAGGTAATCGCGAATTAGTTACACAAATGGTGATACTCCATAACCAAGAAACCAACGATATGTGTTCTAGAGCAGGATTCCGCTCCCACGCTATAGACGATGTCTTCCCGTTGCTATCTGGGTCAGCGATGTATATGTGCCATATTCAATTAGGGATGCGCTCGGCGTGGTCCTGAACATGTCGATGAAAATAGTCAGACTTGTGCCTCCCGTGTCCACCTCAACACCGTCGGACAAGCCGCCGGCGTCAACCACCTACATTCTGACACGTCAAAGTCACCACGGAGACGTCGTGGCCGTGGAGCCGTCGTGTCACCTACAGAACATATCTGGTGTGACCTACATGACATGTCTGGTGTGACCTGTAGACCACGTCTGGTTCGACCTATAAAATATGTCTGGTTCGACCTGCAAAACATGTCTGGTGTCAGCTACATAATGTCTAGTGTGACCTTTGGCACATGTCTGGTATGACCTACAGAACATGTCTGGTTCGACTTACGGAACATGTCTGGTGTAGCTTGCAGAACATGACTGGTTCGATCAACAGAACATGTATGGTTCGTCCCACAGAACATGTCTGGTGTGATACACAGAACACTTCATGTTGTGACCGACAGAACATGTATGGTTCAACCTACAGAACATATCTGGTGTTACATGCAAAACATGTCTGGCGTGACCTAGAGAACATGTATGGTGTGGCCTACCAAACATGTCTGGTTCGACTTACAGAACATGTCTGGTGTGACCTATAGCACATGTCTGTTGTGACTTATAGCACATGTCTGGTGTGACCTATAGCACATGTCTGATGTGAGCTTGTCTGGTTCGACCTACAGAATATGTCTGGTTCGACCTACAGAACATGTCTGGTGTGACCTACAGAACATGTGTGGTTCGTCCTACAGCACATGTATAGTGTGACGTGGAGAACATATTTGGTGTTACCTATATAACACGTATGGTATGACCTAAAGAATATGTCTGGTGTGAAATACAGAACACGTCTGGTGTGACCTACAGAACATGTCTGGTGTGACCTACAGAACATGTCTGGTTCGACCTACAGAACATGTCTGGTGTGACCTACAGAACATGTCATGTGTGACCTACTGAATGTCTGGTTCGAACTATAGAACATATGTTATAGAAACGATACTGTTTTGGATGGAAGAAAGTAAACAACAGAGAGATGACCAGTGGTGCCACAACTGAACCACATCACGGACGTCATAAACCTGCGCCGGCTGGAGCTGTACAGGCATTAGCGCGGCGATCGTCGAATGGTGTCCTTCTCTGTCGCGGCGAGTTAAATCCTCGTTGTTTGTTGATGACGACCAACATATAAACATTCGATTAATTCCTTACAGGGACGGTTTATGTACTCAACATCCAGAACTAAGAATCACGTGATTTCGTATGTGACATTCCACATATACACGGTTCTTCCTCTATATAGGCCCCTATAACCATCGTTTCCAAATGTCAGATCTGCAAAATAAGCCCCGGTGGCAGGCAGTGGCGTAACTAGCTTTAAGCAGAAATACCCATAATCATCATTACCATCATCATCGTCATCACCGGTGACATTGCCACCATCATCATCATCAATAACCATCGCGTCACGACGCATTTATTTTATTAAAATCCGCACTGCCTCTTGCATAACACAACGAACCGTGTCAACGTCACTGCCGCACTGCCTTTTTAATCTTATTATAAAATCAATCGTGAATTACTTAGCAGTTTAGTAGCCTCATTAGCACAGGCTGGCGCGGACGACCAACGCAAAGTTGGCGGCCCCGGTTCATTGGGGAACATGTTACGAGAATCGGGCACAGTTCTCTGCTTTGTCTTCGCCAACGATTTCACTCATAGTATCCTTCACTCGCGTCAGCCGTCCTCTGCGTGTAAATTTCGCTTCTCGGCGCCAACCCACTCTCATATGCATTGCCCACACATCTTCGACGGCAGCTTCCATTATCGGGATCAAGCCGCCTACTGTAATCATCATTAATATTGCTCCGGAAAAATACGATCCTCATATTTCACGCAGCTCCGTCGGCGTTTTGTAGTAGGATCCGCGTCGTCCTGGAACCAACCCCATATTCACAGACATAGAACACGTAACTCATAAATAACCATTTTCCATGCAATCACATATACCTCATATATCATATTTGGTTCATATTGTATAATGCAATAATCTATTTTTCAGACTGTAAATGACCTTACGCAGGTTTTTGTACCCAATTACACGGAATCATCGGTCATGGGCCAATATTCCTCTGATATATGCAGAGATCGCTCTGTGAGTTACATCGTGGAACCTCACTGGTGAGGTTACCTCACTGGTGAGGTTACCTCACTGGTGAGGTTACCCTCGGGACAGGGCCATAATTACAGGAATAGCGGGGTGACCCTATTAGAGGAACCTAATGTCATATTCGTTGCTGTTATGGAAACAATTGGGGACTGTCCCAGGGTGACCGTAATGTCGAGGTGACCGTAATGTCGAGGTGGTTGTATTACCGAGGTGACCGTAAAGCGAGGTTCGACTCTCAACTCCCAAGGATAAATCTCCAAGTCAAATACTTCCATATGCTAGACTACTAATCCGTCGCGTGTTATGTTTATACTATAAGCATTACTACACCACGTGTAGTTATGTTTATACTATAAGCATTACTACGCCATGTGTCATACCAGTGGAAGCAACTGTTTGTACCGCATTGCAAGATGATGGGCAGTAGTTCGCGGCCAGCTAGCTGATCGCATTAGTCGATAGAGAAATGATTAATCATGATGTTCTGTCCGACTCCCGCTGAGCTATTAGACACTTTCAACCATACGTTTTTCGCTGTACGAATTGTTTGTTCCGTAACTATGGGTACTGACGTCAGCTAAATTTGTTGGTCACGTGTTCGCGCCGAGATACACATACGTAAATACGGATACAATAACCTGCATGCGATACGATACTCACCAGTTTTAGACGTTATTTCAAAGAAGACATGCTTGGGTTTTACATGGTATGTAGTCTAGGTATCTCAGAACATCTAAGCTAAACAGGACAGGAACTCAGTAATAATATTTATGGAATGATATGTTTAAGAACAAGTTGATAACCCGCTGGTGGAAAATCACTCAGGCATGACATGGTTGAAGACCAACAAAGACGTACACTAGTGCTGAATGGGCAATTTCACTGCTTCAAACTTCTAGTTGAAACTGCATTACGGCTACGTAAGACATCACTTACCTTGCTGGATATGTCTGCCGCCTTTGATACCATAGATCACAACATCCTTATTAAACGCTTATCATTGTGGTATAGCATATCTTGCACAGCTCTGAACTGGTTTTTATCATACCTAACTGGTAGACACCAAACCATAAAGATGGCGAACTGTTTCTCGGCCGCACTCCCCACTTGGTGTGGTGTCCCCCAGGGTTCTCTTCTGGGGCCTTTGCTGTTCACTCTTTACACTACTCCACTCAGCTCTGTTATCCAAAATCATAATTTGGATCACCACCTTTATACAGATGATACACATATCTACATTTCTTTGGCTACCTCGGATACAAATCGTTCCCTAAATCAGCTCAGCGATTGTCTCCACGAAATCTCCCTCTGGATGACTGACAGCAAATTAAAGTTAAACGCAGACAAAACTGAATTTCTCATCATTGGTACTCGAAAGCAGTGTGGCAAACTTGATGGTTTATTCCCGACACGTATCCTGAGTCAAAATATCATACCAACAGCCTCAGCGAAGAATTTGGAAGTCACTTTTGATAAGAATTTCAACTTTAGACAAAATATTTCTCAAACGTGTCGTTGCTGTTTTTATCATATCCGTGATCTTCGCCGTATTCGCCTGTATATGTCACTTTCTGTCGCTAAAACTATTGCAACAGCCCTTGTTAGCAGCATACTTGATTATTGCAATTCCCTCCTTCATAATATTGCTATCAAGGATATTACAAAACTTCAACGTGTCCAAAATTGTTTGGCTAGGGTAGTTACACGATCTCCTCGTTTCTCTCGCTCAGTGCCACTTCTAAAATCATTGCATTGGCTCCCTGTGCGATATCGCATTATTTTAAGATTTGTACAATTACATATCAAGCCCTTTCAACCAAACAACCTGCATATTTACATTCAAAGCTCACTCCAGCAAGACAGCCCAGACAGCTTCGGTCGTCTAGTTCTGTTTTACTTTCTGTTCCCAGAGTTAAGACAAACGCTGGTACTCAAGCTTTCTCGGTTGCCGCACCAACTCTGTGGGATTCAATCCCCGACAGCGTAAAATCAGCAAGAAATATAGCTTCATTTCGCCGTAATCTGAAAACCTATCTTTGCAAAATTGCCTATCCTCCTTAGCTTCTTGGCACCTCCATCCATCGGTTGACGACTTTTTACATTGTACATGATCACGAGAATGCCTATTCCTTTGGTTTTGTTGCGCCACTGAGCTCGGATTTTCCGAGGATATTGGCGCCATAGAAGTCATTTTATTATAATTATTATTATGAAAGCACATATGCAGTCATACTAAGTCCCGAAACTACAAATGTCAAGATTAACACCGGAGTTCTCCAAGGAGACCCTCTCGCCCCATACATGTTCATCATAGGCTTGGACTACGCTCGAAGAACTGCAGTTGATGACATAGATGGAATAACTCTCGTCACACGCCGAAGCATCAGACATGCAGCCAGCCATCTCTCAGATCTGGATTATGCCGATGACATCGCTCTGCTCGCTGACACGATACAAAAAGCAGAACTTTTACTTCATTAAGTGGAAATTGCTTCCAAATATTTGGACTATTTCTCAATCTAAGCAAAACAAAATATATGCATATCAAACTGTCTGCTAATGATAGTGTACACTCGTCAGATGGGAGTCAAATCGAGAAAGTGAAGGATTTTAAACATTTCGGATCCTACACAAACTCACAAGATAACATCCAGTTTAGACAAGCACAGCCGTTCACGCCCTTGACAAAGTTTTGAGAACGCCTATCTGCAGACTCACCAAACTTAAGATTTTCAGGACGACGTTCGAACCGATCCTGATATATGGATGCAATTCATTGTCGCCATCACATCATTAATATCATTAATATTAATATACACTGCCAAATCTTGGTTTCTACATCCATGGTGGTTGATCGTAGTTCGCATTGAAATGTCGACACTGCGGCGTAATTTATTCTTTTGTGGATGCGTTTGTTTTTGTAGTTCCGTCAACAGTCACATGTCTGATAGGCCTGGCACATTAGCAACTAGCGGATTCCGTGACGTTGTCATCTTTGACGCATTGTACTGCACGCGTCATATTGTTGTAATAGACAAAATACTCCGCCTATGAACATAACAAGTTCCTTATTAGCATAATGTTTTTGCATTTGTAAATGATCAACATTTAAAATTATTTTTTTCTGAAATGAATGAGCAATTGTGTAAATATGTTTAGTGGACCCATCCAGCTAGAAAGGTAGATTTGGCCAATGACGGCCCATGAAGAAGGTGTTTTGTTACTTCAATATCACAATGCGTTTTGTTAGCTGGGAGCATGTTGTATAGATAGGCGAGGGCACTTCATTGTGCGCAATGGTGATGTGATATCTCATAGTTTAATATAAGCATATGTTGTATTTGCTTACTTTTATTTTAATGCACATTGGTATGTGTGTGGGCCCTTAAATATGAAATAAAGATGTTCGTATTTGTAAATGTGCGGTTACTGGGTAGCTTAGTATCCTATCCCGAGACCCCTGTAAACACGTGTTAGGCAACCGCGTCAACTCGACGTCGCTCAGTATAATCAATGCCTGGACGTTGCGCGTTCTCACAATTACATCACTGTTTCGTGAGATCTCTAACGGAAGATGACTAGGATGTTATCAGGTTACAATCTGTCAGAGCGGAGTCAGCGTAGGTGAAGGTGATCGTATTTTGGTGTTTAGCGGTCCATCGTAGTCAGTGAGCGTCAGCTGCCTAGATTATATACTGACCTTGAGATTGGCGAACAATGTTGTCTTCTTCAGAGGCAGGTATGGTGAGGAGAAATGGAGAGAGGTAGAGAGAGAGAGGAGTAAGATACAGACAAGTAGATATAGACAAGTAGAGACAGACAGAGACAGGAAGAAAGAGAAACAAACAGAGAGAGAAAGAGATGTATGCAGACACAGAGAGAGATAGATAGATAGAGAGAGAGAGAGAGAGACAGAGAGAGACAGACAGACAGACAGACAGATCCTCTTTTTCATTTTGGAAAAGGCAATGCAATTTTTAATTCAGCTCTTACTCATCGGAACGGGTTAAATGAGCATTGTGGGAAACCCTGGGCTGCCTCGCCGGCGTGCAATAGCAAGTATCGTTACCAAACCTCCAGTGACGACTCGACGAGTACCGCCGCTCGGGGAATGATAATCGATAGCCATTGACGTCACAATGGCCAGGCCCGGCCCGAGTGGGTAAACCGCATCGTTCCGCGCTAATTATGTCAGAATCGACGCCGCTAGAGGTGCAGAACGGCACATTAAAATTCGCGCAATTTAATGTGTTAATTTGAACGACTCGTTTACGGCCGAGTGTAGTTATATGCGGGAAGAGTTATTGCCAAAAAAGAGTGGTTATCCAAGGCCAAAGTTCACAGCAAAATGTATTGACTATGAAGTCAGAAATTGTCATGTATCACGTGACAACGTGAATGAATGTATGTATGCTCGATGCCGAAAATGAATTTCTTGGCCTGTAGGATAAAAAGCCTTTTTATGGGGCGGGGTAGCCAGCACCTTGCTAATTAGCTATATGTGTTTAACAAAAACAAACTGTTCCCCTCTCCACCCTGCACATCCTTTATCAGTAAGACGCGTAATTAAGCTGGCCCAATTACTGGCCAGCGGTGCACGCTGGGAAAATTTGCAGATAGTGAGCGGGACATCGTTTTCGAATCACTTTCTTCGCTGTGCCACACGATCAACGTCTCTCTTCGAGCTGACCAAATTTATTCTTACCCACCCTATCGACGTATGTGTATGTATATATGCATATGGAGTGAGCCGTCGAACGACGGATCTCGTCCCGAGTCAGTTGTGCTTTCTCTGAATTTATCCACGACATTCAAGGGGACGTTGTCAATGGTAATATTGTGTGGTACATGGTTGGTGCCAGGCTTTGGTTGGAACATAACTTCCGTTTTCTTTAGACTGGTTATGAGTCCAAATCGGCGGGCTGCTTTAGCAAAAGAGTCGGTGATTCTCTTTATATCGTTGATTGAGTGTGCAGTGAGTGCACAGTCATCAGCAAACAGCAGGTCTCGGACAAGTAGTTCTGTAATCTTGGTCTTGGCTTTCAGGCGCTGTAGATTGAATGTGTTTCCGTTGGTGCGAAATTGAATGTAAACGCCTAGATCGTTATCGCGGAAAGCATCTTGGACCATGATGGAAAATATAATTGAGAACAGCATTGGCGCCATCACGCAACCCTGTTTGGTGCCATTTGGTACAGTAAACGCATCTGATTCTGTCCCTTGGTCTTGCACTCTGGCCATCATGCCATCGTGGATGGACAGTATTACGTCAACGAACGTGTCTGGACAGCCAACTTTTGCTAACAGTTTCCACAGCCCTGTTCTGTTGACTGAATCAAAAGCCTTGGTAAGGTCTATGAAGACCATGTAGAGGTCTCGGTTTTGTTCGGGACACTTTTCTTGTATTTGTCGCATTGCGAAGATCATGTCAGTAGTACCACGCCCTGCCCGGAAGCCACATTGACTCTCTGGTAGGACATTGTCGGCTATGTGGTGTGCCAACCGATTTAGCATAATCCGGGCGAGTATTTTGCCAGCTATACATAGTAGGGATATGCCACGGTGGTTGTCGCAGATGGCTCTGTCACCCTTTCGTTTGTAGATATGTACAAGCGATGCGTCTTTGAAGTCCCGCGGGACGGATCTGCTGTCCCAGATGATGGTGAAGAGTTGGACAAGTCGTTTAGTGAGGTTTATTCCTCCGTATTTGCATATTTCTGCAGCAATTGCATCTGAACCCGCAGCTTTTCCCCTTGTCAGTTTCTTCATCGCTTGAGTGGTTTCCGCGATATTTGGACGTACTTCTAGTTCATGGATGATTGGATGTTGTGTTACTTCATCGAGTGCTGCCAATGAGATGGTTGATGGTCGGTTTAGCACATCATTAAAATGTTCAGCCCATCGTTTAAGGATTTCACATCAATCTGTAATACGTGTTGTTCCGTCGGCACCCGTAAGTGGTGTCGCCCCACATGACTGGTTCCCAAACACTTCTTTGAGGCCGTCATAGAAACGTGTCGCGTCCTTTTGATCAGATGCTTGTTGAATCTCGCTAGCTCTATCAGACCACCAGGCCTCCTTCAAAGCACGTAGCCTGGCCTGTGCTTGCTGCTTGTAGTGACGATAGGATGTTGCTTTCGATGGCGAATTCTTGTCGTTTATCCATGCGAGATGTGAAGTGTGCATGTTGTCGAGGATGTTCATTGCCTATGTTTCATTTTCGTCAAACCATTCTCTGTGTTTGCGCTGGGTAACACCGAGTATTTCATGGGCTGCTCCATATAGGGGATCTCTCAGACGTGCCCATTCGGTATCAGCATCTGGTGCTGGTTCGATAGCTTCCTCGAATATGGTGTTTTTCCGCTAGTTGCTGTTGGACGGTTACCGACTTGAGTTTTGCAACATCAGGTTTTTCCGTGGTTTTGCACTACATCTCTGCCTGCTGTGTTGTACATTGAGGCACATTTGGCTTCTTATCATTCTGTGATCAGACCAGTAGTCTGTGCAACGTATGGCCCGTGTCTTTCTTACGTCATGGATGTCGCGTTGTCTGATTATAATGTAGTAAATGTCATATGCACTGATGATGGTAGCATGTCGATCGCCAGATAACCTGATGCGCATTACCATGAGCCGGTCGTTTATTCCTTTAAGCGAGGTGTCCATGTACCGGATATGAGTTGATTTTACTGCGAATCCTACACCGGCTTGTCTGGATTCATTATCTGGTTTGCCAATCCAAAAAAAGGTGTATCCGGCACCCTTCTCGATAAGTTGTGATTGAGCGGCAATGGTGATGTCTTATCTTGCCAGCTCCCTGCCAATGATTTCAGTTCTTCTCTCCAGTTGATTTCTATTGTCCTGAAGTGTTCTCACATTCCAGGTGCATATATTCATCTTTTATAGTTTCTTGTGTTTTCGACCGCAATGTTGGATGACTAGTCCGCCTCGGTTTGCGGACAAGCCTGGGTGGAGCCAGCTTTGTTTAGGGAACTTTTTATATCCCCTCCTCCAATTGGAGAGAGCAGTGCTGCCCTTAAAGAAGGCTGCTCTGTCGCCCTGGCAGGATACGGACGTCACTGTGAACTCCAAGTCAATGACAAAACGACCTTCACACTAGGTCCGCCATATGTGTCAAGTCGTGACTAAGAACTCCCGGCGGCATCCTCCGCCTGTCCCTGGTGCCATCTCCCCATCGCCTCAGGACCGTTGTAAGAAAGGAGAGAGAGAGAGAGAGAGAGAGAGAGAGAGAGAGAGAGAGAGAGAGAGAGAGAGAGAGAGAGAGAGAGAGAGAGAGAGAGAGAGAGAGAGAGAGAGAGAGAGAGAGAGAGAGAGAGAGAGAGATAGGAGGATACTGACTCTGTACCTGTGCCTGAAAGTTTAAGGTGGAGTAGATTTGCGCAGATCTACCCCATACACTTGGTCTAGCCCCCCCCCTTTATCTAGTGGCTCAGTTTGGCTGAGACGACCAGAGGGGAGATCGACTGCAGGCAGTGGCCAGCCTAAACATCCATGCTGCCCTGTACCACGCATGTGCGTCATGCATTTTAATGGGGTAGACGTCCCCAGTTCGCTGCCATGAGGCAGCTAACCCTAAATATTTGCAGATATTGAGTGGGACCACGTTTTCGAATCACTTTCTTCGCTGTGCCACACGATCAACGTCGCTCTTCGAGCTGACCAAATTTATTCCCACCCACCCTATCGACGTATGTGTACTACTGTGATGATATGCTTTTCAATCTGACATATCAGTTGACAACGTGTCTAGACACTGAATTGATCTGAAAATTTTATAAAATGGCACATTTTTGTACGGGGGGGGGGTATCCTCTTGCTATTTATCAACAGGTGGCGCTGCGTGTAGCGTCGCGACATTGTCTGCACACCAGCTTAAACATTATACACACTCAAACACTCGCATGTGCCCGCATATCTTAACACGCACTCACACACACTCGAGCACGCGCACGCACTCGCTCACACACAACGCATTCCCACTCACATAACAAGGCATACATTCACACAAACGCACACGCAAACATACGCACGCAAGCACGCACACCAAAACTTGAAAGAGGTAGGAAAGATGGAGAGGAGGGCGGAGAGAAAGGTGTGTGAGCACCTGTGTGTGTGTGTGTGTGTGTGTGTGTGTGTGTGTGTGTGTGCGTGCGTGCTTGCGTGCGCGAGTACGTGCGTGCGTGTGCGTGAGTGCGTGTATGTTTGTGCGTGTCTATTTGTAGCTATGCTTATTATTTTCAATAATGATGGTCATTAGTAATAGAAACGACGGTGACGGATCACTGCATTACACGTGTATTGCCTCATCGAGGTTTGTATGATATGTCCTGTAGCGTTAATGTCATAAAGTCAATATCCCTTACTTTCAGCGTCGACATGACGTCATGCTAATTATGGCAGTGCAAATTGGTTCCATTCGTGTTAATTATATTAACAACATACTAGTGTGACGAAGTCCCAAAGGATGAAGTCAGCTTCCTAATGTCTTTGTAGTCGACCTGTTGCATTAGTGTGACCTACGTGTAATCCGGCTTAGCATTCACATGAGCTTCTACATCTAGTTACGAACCTACGAGATAGTGGGTTTCTAATGGATTCAAAAGTACGTGTTTGCGTGGGTTCGTCAATCCGTACGTTCTTGTGTATATATGTACGTCAGGGGCCCAACAATGTACATTGGAATGGGAATTGATGCTAGCAGTCAACATCTTGATGGCCTCTTGGAATCCAACTCTCGAAATTGCGACGTAATAGTCGCACTTTTAGTATAGCCCAGCGATTATTTACGTAACTTACAACAATTGTAGAGAAGACGCATGACGTTGTGAACGTCAAGGAAGAGCAGCATATCATACATACATACATACATACATACTCCATGTCTTTTGTAGTAAGATAATTTCACTACTGTATATAAATTAATAATGTGGTTACACATATTTATAAATGCATAACCACAAATTTACATTTGAATTAATTGAACAATTGCATTTGCATTCAAATTCACACCAAACACACACACACACACACACACACACACACACACACACACACACACACACACACACACACACACACACACACACACACACACACACACACACACACACACACACACACACACACACACACACACACACACACACACACACACACATAGGCACACGCACACGCGCACACCACAAACACACACGCGCGCGCGCACACACACACGCACTCACAAGTACACATGAATACACGCACACCCACCACACCACATACCACACACACACACACACACACACACACACACACACACACACACACACACACACACACACACACACACACACACACACACACACACACACACACACACACACACACACACACACACACACACACACACACATAGGCACACGCACACGCGCACGCGCGCGCGCACACCACAAACACACACGCGCGCGCGCACACACACACGCACTCACAAGTACACATGAATACACGCACACCCACCACACCACATACCACACACACGCACGCACACCCACATACGCACACACGCACACACGCACACACTAAGATATACAGACAGACAGAATAATATTGCTGTCAACGAATTGGAAAGTAATAAAACCCACCCATACCTCTCCATACTTGGACCTCGACAACCGGAAACACGAAGGCCAGTTCCACGCAGCAGCGCGCAATGTTCTTGTTCAGCCGGAAATCGAAACGTGACGTACCTGGCGTTCAAGCGTTGCATTAGTGGCGTTGACTTCCGCCCTACCGTGTGTCGGTAATGCTTAGTTTCGCTGAATTGATCGTGGTTCTCTTCCGGATTTATTTTCTCCACGTCTATCGCCCGTGTTTGCACCAGGACCGTGAAACCTGCGAGATTTTATGGTTCCGGATTTGTCGCGCAGGTAAAGGTCTGATCGCCTTGATCATGTTACGTAGTATAAAATTATATGAATTGTAACACACTGGCCGCCCAAATGTGAGTTAATGAAAAAAAAAAATTGTTCAACGGTTATCTGTTATGCTTCGACTAGCATGTTTATATTGCATGCTGAACGGCATGGTCGATACTCATAAATAGATCAGTCAAATTATATTAATAAAATGGTGCTTCAATAAAACACATATGAGCGGTGAAAATGTTATAGGAGACGTAGTTTATATTATATAACATGATTTTACGATAAAGACGATCAGACTGCAGGCTTGTTGTTAACAAATGTTATAAGAGACGTAGTTTATATTATATAACACGATTTTACGATAAAGACGATCAGACTGCAGGCTTGTTAACAAATGTTATAAGAGACGTAGTTTATATTATATAACATGATTTTACGTTAAAAAAGATCAGACTGCAGGCTTGTTAACAAATGTTATGAGAGACGAAGTTTATATTATATTACATGATTTTACGATAAAGACGATCACACTGCAGGCTTCTTAACAAATGCAAATGCATTTGAATGCGCATTTGAATGTTGAACATTTGAATGCGCGGCATCCAGACCTTGTGTGTCGGGACTGCATAAAGCGATTTACACTTCACCCCCTGGCAGACCTTTTCATTCCAATATCAACGCGACATCTCTGGGGAGCATTCGTTCACTTATCCACCACTAGCCAGTTACTCATTTATACAGTTGGGTGCTTTGAAGCTTCGTGGGGTGAACGAAATTGCCATAGCCTCGAAACAGCAGAAAAAGGATCCGAAACTCGGTTGAGAGTCCGACGTTTTAACCACTACGCCACAGTACGTCCGCCGTCCGTCCGTCCGTCCGTCCGTCCGTCCGTCCGTCCGTCCGTCCGTCCGTCCGTCCGTCCGTCCGTCCGTCCGTCCGTCCGTCCGTCCGTCCGTCCGTCCGTCCGTCCGTCCGTCCGTCCGATGCTCATCGACGATTCCGGATCCCTTTCCAACGGACTCGTGTGTTTCTTGCATCTTTATAAACCGTGGGATAAAATCAATATCGCCGTTTTTATTGACATGTCGAACTAACTAAGTCAACGCAGGCGCCATCTGTCGGATTTGCTAAAACGCCGGTGGCGCCACCGTCGGCAACAGCTAACGGCGGCGACTCGAGTCGTAGTTGAGGACGCGAATGCCCAATTCTGACGATATGGCCAAACTGCAGTTTTGTACAGGCTGCTTACAAAGTCAATATCACGATCCAACTCGACGTTGTCGATTAAGCAATAGCGCAAGTGAATGTCGTTGGTCGACTGTTTGCTGGTCGAAATTAGCGCAATCTGCACATCTTCTGGCGAGACACCAACTGTGACATATAATCAAATGGTCTACAATTTGAATCATGCTAGTGTCCCGCACTAACGAGCACAATCAGAAACGGCCCCGCAGCATTGACCTTATCAGAGATCGCCAACGTATGTCAGCAAAAGGGCATGATGGGAAAACGCTTGCATGTGTGATCGCGCAAACGGTTGTGGAAGAGGTCTATCTGTGAAAATAAACAGGTTATCTAAGGCAATGTCTACAGGTTTCTTTGTACCCATGCAGCAAAAACAAAACGTTTAAATCGATGATTAAAAGCAATGTATGTTATGTTTTAGTAAACGCGATGTAGGCGCCTGTTGGAACGGACAATATTAATAAATAACTGACTTGAGCAATTCCTGCTGCTTGCGTTACGTTTAGACCGGATTCCAGGGTATATATTCCACATGTTCTTTCTTCAGGTGTGTGGTCTCGTGCCGCCATTTTCTTGATACACATGATACACTTTAACAAGATTTAACAAGATTGCCATCCCAAACAACAAGTTCCAGATGGAAAGTGGACAAGGAAGCCATTGGCTTATCGAGAGTCCAACAATTTTCTCATCTATGTGTAGCCCGCCCTTATCAAATATCTGTCAATTCTATTTTTAAACATATTCACACTACTAACATTAACACAATCATTTGGCAGTTTGTTCCATTCATTTATCACCCTCTGTGAGAAAGAGTACTTCCTCATGTCCAACCTACACTGCTCCTTAACTAATGCTGCTTTGTGTCCTATGGTTCTACTGCCTTCTTTAAAGTTTGAAGAATATATTCCTATCAACATCCTCATAACCATTCACTATTTTAAACACTTCTATTTGGTCTCCTCTTAGTCTCCTGGTCTCTACTGTTGTCAAACCACATTGTTATAAGCGACTTTCGTAACTAAGGTCTCTCAATTCTGGAATCATTTTAGTTGCTCTTCGTTTTATTCTTTCTAGCTTGTCTATGTCCTTTTTACGATATGGCTTCCATTCTTGAATACAATATTCCAAATGTGGTCTAACTATTGCTTTGTACAGGAGTACAACTAGCTGTTTCTCCTTATACATGATAGTTCTCCTAATTAGCCCTAGAATTTGATTTCCTTTCGAATCAGCAATCCCACATTGCTCTGAAACTTTCATGTCAGCACTAAATGTTACTCCTAAGTCCTTTTCTTGTGTGGTTCTACCTAGTACAGCACCCCCCATTTTATATTCTTCGTCCATGTTTCCATGTCCTATGTGTATACATTTACACTTCCCCAAATTAAATAACATTTGCCATTTTTCTGACCATTTAACTAATTTATCTAGATCATCCTGTAAACTTTGTTTATCTTCATCATTAGTAACCTTTCTGAATACTTTTGTGTCATCTGCAAATTTGAGTACTTTGCTAGATATGTCATCGTCCAAATCATTTATATATATTAAAAACAGTATATGGCCTAATACTAATTCCTGTGGTACCCCACTCAAAACAGATTTTTAGTTTGAAATCTCACCACCTACTATTACTCTCTGTCTTCTGTGTGTAAGCCACTTTTCTATCCAGTTGATTACATCATTACATATACCATGGGCTTTTAGTTTAAGTAAAAATCTTTGATGTGGCACTTTATCGAAAGCTTTCTGAAAATCTAAGTAGACAGCATCCACCGGTGACCCGTCATCTACCCACTTTGTAGTTTCTTCAAAAAACATAAGAGATTGGTTAGACATGATCTTGCTTTTAGGAACCAATGTTGAGATGTAATTATTAATTTATGTTTTACAAGGAATTCCACCATGTGGTCTCTAATTAATGTTTCGAGTAATTTACATACAACTGATGATAAACTCACTGTTCTGTAATTTTCTGGCTTGTTCCTCTATCCCTTCTTAAATAGCCGCGTAATGTTTGCTTCTTTCCATTCTGAAGGAACTATTCCTTCTTCTAGGGACAAGTTAAACAATTTTGCTAGTGGTGTACTAATTTGCTCAACAATTTCCTTAAGCAATTTTGGTGGTATCCCATCAACTCCAAGTGATTTATTATCTTTCATCTTCTTAATTTTCGTTGCTATAATTTCAGGAGTTACAAATAACTGCCCTAAATTTTCTGATTTATTGCCATAAAATTTAGTAAACGGAACTGGAAGTGAGCTGATATCTTCTGTGGTAAAAACTGAGCTGAAATACCCATTCAAGACCTCTGCCATTTGAAACCCGTCTGAAATTATGTTTCCCCTGTTGTTTTCCAGTGGTCCGACCTTATCTCGAACTTTCTGTTTACTCCTTACATAAGCATAGAAACTCTTGCAGTAATTTTATATTACCTGCCAATTTTTTTTCAAAGGTTCTTTTAGATTTTCTAATTTCAGTTGTATCTAGGTTAACTGCCTCTTTGTAATTTGCAGTCTTCATCCTTTCTGGTACACCTATAAACCCTCACATAGTTTGCTTAAACACTATTTTTTAATAATTTCTTTTGACAAGTGTTTCTTTCTAGACCGTTTTCCTTGCTTTTTTAATGAAACAAATTTATCGATGGTACTCTCAATTTCATATTTTAGAATATTCCAACATTCAATTGCGGTCTTATTCATCAGCATGTTATTCCAATCTAGCTTTGCTTAGTATTTTCTCATATCTTTAAAATGTATTTGATTGTAGTCACTGTTACCCAATGGTTCATGTATTTTTACATTGTCCACTAATTCTTTTTGCGATGATAAAACTGTATCTAATACATTTTCTCCCCTGGTTGGTTCTAGCACGTGCTGAGTAAGGAAGCTCTCCTGAATTAAAAATAGAAATTGTTGGTCGTCACCCCCTGTACTCTCTAGAGATTTCCATTGTATGTGTCCATGGTTAAAATCTCGTATTATGATACATTCCCCTTTACTAACTTCCTTTATAGCATTTTGTATTTTTGTGTTATCCTCTTCGTTTATGTTTGGACTTCGGTAAAGTAATCCAATAGTTAATTTTGAATTTCCGGAAACTATTTTGCACCAAACAGCTTCATCGTAATCTGCTTCCCTTTCTAATTTTATTGCATAAGCCTGAATAGATTCTTTAACATATAAAATAACTCCCCCTCCCCTTCTTCCTATTCGATCTCTCCTAAACATTACGTATAATGTCAATCCTAATTCAGCATCTGTTATGTTTGTGTTGGCCCATGATTCGGTAATACCAATTATGTGAGGGTCAATATCTTCTACCATAATGTTTAATTTGTTTTTCTTATTTACTATACTCCTGGCATTTAAACACACGCATCTATTCTACTTAGGTGAAGCCCGTCCTTCATGTACATATCAGCCCTTCCAACAAAACTTCCCCACAAATCCACAAAACCAACTTCCTCTTCCCTACATAGCTTCTCGACTAGCATGTTAATTGCCATCCCCCGGCAATTTCGATATATATGACCCCTCCTTCCTATTACTGGTAAAATCCCTGACACTATTACCTACTCAACCCGCGTCTGCTTTATTGTTCTGACCAAATTCCTGTATTTCCTAACTATGGCAGTTGTACATTCCCTCTCTACGTTATGTGTCCCTACGTGTACTAAAACAGATCCACTCTTGCCCGAATGCACAATGTTTTCTACCCTCTCAATTATCGCCTCTATTTTGGCCCCAGGCAAGCAAACTACCACGTCGTCTCGCTTGTTTAAGACTCTGTCGGTCTTCCTAACTATTGAGTCCCCCACAAATACCCTCGTTCTCTTTCTCATCCCTTCTATCACTGCCTCGGAATAGCTCTTCCGATGGATCCCCTCCATCACATTTTGTCCTGCAGCCTTGTCACTGATGGCAGACTGTTATCATGCTCTCTCTCACTCATCAACCTGTCACCTTTCCCTCCCGTCGCCTGGCTAACTTGCGCTCCCGTTGCCTTCCCTCCTGACACCTTCCCTCCCGTCTCCTTCAATCCCATCGCCTTAACTATCGTCTCCCCCTCCCGACTCCTTCGCTACTGTCTCCCCCACATCATTTTCCTTGGGTCCATTTGTCTTCCCTCCCATTTCTTTCCTTCTCGTCTCCTTTCGTCCTGTCTCCCTACGTCCTGTCTCCCTACGACCTGTCACTTTACCTCCTCTCAGGCTGAGGTGAGCTCTCCCTGTCTCCCTACGTCCCGTCTCCTTACGTCCTGTCTCCCTACGACCTTTCACCTTACCTCCTCTCAGCCTCCTCCCAGGCTGAGGTGAGCTCTCCCTAGCATATCTCTCGTCGTGTTCCCCCAATTTATCATCTAATGTCCCCCCACCAGAACCACTGGCACAATCCACCTGCTTCCTTCCCACCACTGCCACAACGAGCAGCCTCAGCTGTTCTAACTCCACCTCAAGTTCCTTCATCTTTGTACATCCCCTACACTCAAAACTAAAACTATCCGCCTGAACCTCAGCCCAGGACTTCTCACACCCGGACTTGACGAAGTCCACCCAGTTGCTACAATTGGTGCATATTAGATGCCTGGTGGCCTTTACCTGCCGTTTGCACGGCGCCATCACAGAATTTAGACTTAATCTTGATACACTTCAGCAGCTGTTATTTGTTGCGCTGCTTAACGATCCCTCTTCATTTCGTTTTTTTTGTTCGACTCATTTCAGATTAATTTTGCGAATGATCTAACCTACCTACTTATCCACTACAACATGCTATTTCATTTGTGCAACGAATCGCAAATTTCGCGTTTGATGAAATCTCGGAACTTTGACATGTGATCAGCGAGAGGATGGAAGTCGCGCCCATGATCAGTTATTTAAGTATTTACCGTTTTAGATATCTACTATTTTGAGCCTTGCAAGATTTACAAAACTTCGCGCTTTTTAATTAAACCGACTGCGGATACTACTTAAACTATTCACACACTACATATTTGGACATCAGTGAACCGGATTCGCAGTGGGATAAATCAGTCGAGCAGGAAGTTTTAATTGTTGGCGTACTTCAGTACTTATCTATTATGTTTCATATGCGTTAAAACAACAACACTGTTTTCAAATCGTTTTCAACAGTTCTCTTTGTTTTTAGTGTGACCTTTCATTTGTAATATGACTTGTCAATGAAAGCGTACTTTATTGATGCCAATACATCACGCAGACGCTTACTTAAAGTTCGTATATAGTTTTTATTTATATAGTCACACTTTTCTGTGTGCTTTGCTGCCTTTGAATGATTTCGTTTGCTGTTGCATTTCTTCTCTTAACGTCTTGCTCACATCTGATACGTAATGCTGCAATACTGTTCAGGAAATGCAAGTGAATCGACTTGTTTGATCTTCTCTCTAATAACTGATGTGGTGCAGCTTGGTGTTGCATTCATTCAGAGTATCATATTAATGTTCATCTTGCAAGACGCTTTACATTCAGATGGTGCCACTAATGGTTCCTACATCGGCCTTCGACGTGGAAAAATTCACCTCGGCTTAAACAACACGACACGTTCGTTTTCACGCCCTTTGGCGCGCGCACTGATAAATCTCATTACAGTTG
>OY759263.1:20850164-20862664 GCA_963662155.1 Lamellibrachia columna | reverse complement strand
CAACGTCCAACCAAGAATTATAAAACGATTAGAAAACCAATGCATGATAATATCTCCTGCGTTTTAGTCAATTGACAAAAGTTTCGAAAAACAACTACTCCCATTGGGTTTACAATGGAGTGGACTTTGCCCCATGTGGTAATGCTCACTGCCTCACATTGAACGGGTCATTAGAATAATAGAATTACATGAATAACGTATGCCATACTATTGCTCGTATGAACCATTGACACCTATTACACCAAGATATACATTTTTGCTTAGTTCAAGTGCTTATGCTGAGAGACCGTTCATATGTGCGCTTTGCCCCACAATACTCTATTCTAACCCGTCAGTCTTACCCTTGACAGCGGGTACTTTCTTCCAAGTCTTCTACTGCGTGGCTCCGCAAATTTTCCCCATTTTGTCCGGTTTCCTGTTTTTCTCTTTATTTCGTTATATTTCCGACCTTTCAATATGTTCAATAAACCAGTTCATTTCTCCCTGGGCCGTGGTCTTTTCCCGTGTAACTTTCCTGCTATTACCAGTCTCAAATCTCCTTAAATTCTCAAAGACATGATGATGTGTCCTAACCAGTGTTTCTCTATCTTCTTGACACTGCGCCAAATCAGACGGAATGCTGAACTTTTGCACCATATTACGCGATGAACGACCCACAAAACAAGCTCTAAATTGACAAGATCCCGGCCGAATGCAGACGAGGCTTCCCCGCGGAACACACGCCTGTCAACCTTCAAAGACCCCGATCGCTACATCGAGGCGTCGCCATGCAACGCACGCGCGTTCACGTCGGAGCGCGCACTTTTGTGACGTCAGCGCCGACGCGACCCTGGACGAATTTCGCCGCTAAAAGTCGTCTGCGCCAGGCGCATGAGAGAGATTGCGTTTCCCCCGATAAACAAGACCTTTGTTTTATCGATTCCGGATGCCTCTTGTGTCTTGACATGTTAGACAAAACGCCTGGACGTATACGTCACAATGAAAGATGCTATATATGGTAACTGACGGACATGAAACTATTTGTGTAATTGCTAGCGCTCCCAAGTCAAGACTATTATTAGATCACTCTTACTTTTTTATTATAAAAAAACATGTAAGTAATCGGTGGTAGTGAAAAGCGTCATATTATGGCAATAAAATAAAATTTTACGAAGAAATAAAGGAAGAAAGAAAGAAAAATATACTTGGAGGAAAATGTTATGACAATTATGAGTACATAAATTGTTAAGCAGTAAGTATAACAAACTATAGTACACAATAAAAATTCACAATAGTTATCTCTTTGTCATGCTAGAGAACTAGAGACGGTAATGACTTTTCACAACATTTCTTGAACAGGCTATTGTTCACTGCGTATACATTTTTACTAATACTGTATGCATTATCAATTGACCTTTGGCTAAAGATGCAATAATCGACAGTTCAACGCACAGAGACCAAACAAAGAAAACATCCTATTGCCGAACTTTATCGTCTTGTTAGATCTTGTTAAACCACTTAAACCAGTGTCGTGAAATGTTATTTGGTATTTCAAATGTAAGCTCGCGACTGTTGTTCGCTTATTCAAAATATAGCTGCCTACGACATTTGTTTTTACATTTGTCATCAGCCTATTATAACTGAACATTACCAACGTAACGATAATCACATTTCGTCAATTACGTTAGGCTGTCAATAATCACATTTCGTCAATTACGTCAGGCTGTCATTAAAAACTGGCTAGACTAATTTATCACTGGATACATGGAGAAGAACTGTCGAAGAAGAGATGAAGCTGGCTGTGAAGATTGGATTGAACTCAGCTGGCTCGCCCAAGACCGAGCTGACTGGAGGAGACTTGTTGGCGCCTGATGCTCCTGGGAGAGCGAAGAGGACTGAGTGAGTGAGAGTGATACTAATTTACAGGAAATTTGTCTAGTTTTGTATTATGTCGGTGACTTTGGTTCAACTACAATGTGTTCGTATTGACTGTTAACATTATTTTGGACTCTCGATAAGCCAATGGCTTCCTTTTCCACTTGCCATCTTGAACTTGCAGTTTTTGATGGCAATCTTGTTAAGTCTCGTTAAAGATTAATTTGCTCGCCACAAGAGGGCAAGTATTTGTAGTGAAGTCAGTAATGCGTCACGGTCTCTAGACAACACGCTCTTGATTCCCCCTAAGTTGTGTCACTTTTGGAATCGAGGCATTTGTAGACCAAAGTGTCCAGAGAAAAACAATTCGAGCGTTAGACCGGCCACACCGCTACAAAACACAGCTGTCCAGCTTTTATTTTCTAATGCGTCTCTCCTCGATTCGATATTCTCGCACGTCGGGTTTCAAATATAGATTTTTTTTAATGTAGCCTATTTTATATCCTCTACGACATGGTAGTTCGTTTGTGCAGATGTATTATTTAGTTTTGATGGAATCATCGAACAACGAACAAACTATTGTTTTTGACAGGTTCAGGTCAATATTCTGCAAAAGTACATACATACATACATACATACATACATACATACATACATACATACATACATACATACATACATACATGCATGCATGCATGCATGTACGCACGCACGCACGCACGCACGCACGCACGCACGCACGCACGCACGCACGCACGCACGCACGTACGCACGCACGCACGCACGCACACACACACACACACACACACACACACACACACACACACACACACATACATGCATTTAATAATGTTTTCTAAAAGTAAACAAACATAAGTATACAAGGCTCATAGTACCATAAGTACTGTACTGTACCTAGTGTTGGTTCATCAGTGTTCATTCGCTTTTTACATTTATCCCGTTGGATTTTGTCATGTGGGATTATGTCTAAAAAAAAATGCAGACTCCAGATACACTTTGTATTGCATCCCCTTGGATGAGTGATGACATCCACAAAAGCAATACTCTTGCATAATACAGCTGTAGCACCTGGCCAGGCACACTCACAGTTCTGCTTGTTCACTAATTGACACTGGCTAGACATTGATAATGTTTAAAACAACTGCCTGGACCTGGCTAGAAGCTTTCTTTGACATTGGTTGGGTGAACTTTGGTCACTGGCTGAGTGGGTGTGTCTAATGGGCACTATGATCATCAAAGCTAATTCTTACTCCTGATAGCATACATACATGCATACAAACAAACAAACAAACAAACAAACATACATACATACATACATACTTACATACATACATACATACATACATACATACATACATACATACATACATACAGACGTACGTACGTACGTACGTACGTTGGTACGTTCGTGCGCACGCACGCACGCACGCACGCACGCACGCTGGTGGATTTCGTAGATGAGATGTCGTAGATGAGCCCCTGAATGTTTGATGCCCGAGGTGGTCTAGGAGGAGTAACAAAACATACAAGTACACATGCACTGGCTGGATCGTAGTAAGGCGACGTCGTCGTATAAAATTACTTCATTACCACATATGGAAGATCAGCTAAGTTAGCAGTTCAATGAGAACACTACGAACAGAAAGAAGTAACACGCTTTTAATATTCTGTTAGGGCTGTTCTCCGATTGATACTGAGGGGCGTCGCAGGGGTATCGACATCTCAGGCGCCCTGTTCTGGTGGTCAACTTCTCACCTCCCAACATTTTTTAGAGCCCACATCCGATCTCCTACCAATCTCATCCCCAACCTCCCACCTGTTTTTGGGGCCAACCTCCCAATTCCCGCCAACTGATAAGACCAATCTCCCACTTCCTGTAATACCTCCAGTAATACAGCATGTATGGATTATTGCTGTCCTAGCGGTCTTGTTGTCATACTTGTTGTCATGGCGACACTGGACCCGCCGTCTGACCAAACTCCCCACCAGTGGCACTATTCATCATTTCACGACTTACGTTTGATGTGACGATTCTGCACATCTTTATTTCACATGGAAAACTCAATTATTTTTAAAGAAATCTCTCAATGTCAATTTAATACAGTCGTGGATAGTTTTTTCAGTGAAAACGTTTTTAGGAACACAATAACGTTCGTTTTTGTTTGAAACTTTGTTTCGGTTATTCAAGCGCACAGTTATAATGATGTAAAATAAGTCGTAAACAACACTAGCTTTGGCGGCAAACCAGACATTTCTGCCACTCCGCAACTGTTTGTTTAGAATTTATAATCAAGTTGTTGTAGCTGTGATATACTGAGTGGCGCCACTGGTGTGAGCGGGCCGTCTGACATCACGGGAATAACGATATAACGTACCCTAGATGGCGCCACAAACATTGTCGCCACAATTGAAGAGCCGTATTCCAAAACGCATCCAGTCCATTTTTACCAGTTTGATTAAACAACGAAAGAAAAATAGCAGTACTTAAATTTGTATTTATATGATTACTTTATGTATGTGCATAAAAATACTCTCTATCGTATGCCTGATGAAGGCAAACCCATTTACCAAAATTAGGTAATTATGAAATTTATTTTAAATAACGCATGTTTTCAAAACAGGCCAAGTCGAAGTACTGAGTCCGTTTTGGAAAAAAAAACATAATTAAACTTTGATCGTCCTGAAGTATTAAATATACTTTTTTATACAGCACAGACTAACAAGACTTAATTTAACAGAAATACTTCCAGAGACGTATCTGTTGAGGGATTGGTTGGGTTTGTGGTGCTTGGGTGGGTTAGTGCGTGGGGTGGACGAGGTGAAGTATGGGTGGGTTAGTGAGTGGGGTGGACGAGGTGAAGTATGGGTGGGTTAGTGAGTGGGGTGGACGAGGTGAAGTATGGGTGGATGAGGGTTAGTTCCGGCTTGAATCGGTGTTTTGTTTTAAAAAAACTGAGTGCGTTTTGCAAAACTATCTCGGGTGGACTGGGCATGGTGGGAGGGAGGGAGGGAGGGAGGGAGGGAAGGAGGGAAGGAGAGAAGTAGGGAAGGATGGAAGGACGGAAGTAGAGAAGGAGGTAAGGAGGGAGGGAGGGAAGGAGGGAAGGAGGCAGGGAAGGAGGGAGGCAGGGAGGCAGGGAGGCAGGGAGGCAGGGAGGCAGGGAGGCAGGGAGGCAGGGAGGCAGGGAGGCAGGGAGGCAGGGAGGGGATGGAGGGAAGGAAGGAAGGAGTGAGGGAGGGAGGGAGGGAGGGAGGGAGGGAGGGAGGGACGGAGGGAGGGAGGGAGGGAGGGAGGGACGGAGGCAGGGAGGGGATGGAGGGAAGGAAGGAAGGAGTGATGGAGGGAGTGAGGGAGGGTGGGAGGGAGGGATGGAGGGGATGGAGGGAAGGAAGGAAGGAGTGAGGGAGGGAATTGAGGGAGGGAGGGAGGGAGGGAGGGAGGGAGGGAGGGAGGGAGGGAGGGGGAGGGAGGGAGGGAGGGAGGGAGGGAGGGAGGGAGGGAGGGAGGGAGGGAAGACCTACAACATCAGCGTCGATTTAGCCGGGGCTCAGCCCACAGTTAATAATGACATAGGGTGTCGACAAGTTCACGGGACGTGTCAGATGTTGGCTTAAGATGTTGTGCACTGCAAAGACTTTGTGAATGAAACATGTTCGAATATCCTTTTGACGCGTAAGCATTAAAGCGAACTAAAAGTCATGGTTTTCGGCATATGCACCTATACAAAGTTATTAAAACATAACATTTGTAGTAATTGCAACTTTAATTAAGAATATCACGCCAGTGGTTTACTAGGAAAACATTGTAAAGCACACAACATCTTAATTTCATGGGCCCCGCTGTACTGTTAGATAACCGTACGTCAAGAGTGCGGTATTCTAGCAATATTCGCTCGCCAAATGAAAATATATTTCTATACACCTATTCCTATTATACTTGCCAATATGATATGGCCATGCTATTTGCATCCAAACTCAACTTATGCAACATATGTTGGCCTTTGTTTACTAAACTAGTCCTCTTTCTGGCAAAATAACACGTTTGTTTGAGACTCTGCATTGGTTCTGTGTATGCCGGCCTCCCTTAACACGTCACTTGTAGTCTACTTTAATTGCACATGGGCTTATCGGTCGCGCTGGTTAACATGTCAGCACTCGGTCAGTTATAGCTAACATGTCAGCACTCGGTCAGTTATAGTTAACATGTCAGCACTCGGTCAGTTATAGTTAACATGTCAGCACTCGGTCAGTTATAGTTAACATGTCAGCACTCGGTCAGTTATAGTTAACATGTCAGCACTCGGTCAGTTATAGTTAACATGTCAGCACTCGGTCAGTTATAGTTAACATGTCAGCACTCGGTCAGTTATAGTTAACATGTCAGCACTCGGTCAGTTATAGTTAACATGTCAGCACTCGGTCAGTTATAGTTAACATGTCAGCACTCGGTCAGTTATAGTTAACATGTCAGCACTCGGTCAGTTATAGTTAACATGTCAGCACTCGGTCAGTTATAGTTAACATGTCAGCACTCGGTCAGTTATAGTTAACATGTCAGCACTCGGTCAGTTATAGTTAACATGTCAGCACTCGGTCAGTTATAGTTAACATGTCAGCACTCGGTCAGTTATAGTTAACATGTCAGCACTCGGTCAGTTATAGTTAACATGTCAGCACTCGGTCAGTTATAGTTAACATGTCAGCACTCGGTCAGTTATAGCTAACATGTCAGCACTCGGTCAGTTATAGTTAACATGTCAGCACTCGGTCATTCGGAGAATACGCACACGGTCACGTTCACGCACGCACGTAAGCACGTACGCACGCACTCACGCACGCAAGCAAGCACGCACGCACGTCATTAATTTAAACAATGTGGAATGCGGTTGCATGCATTCTGTAGCTAAATGCTGCATTTTCTTCTTCTTCTTCCGGGTACGAGTCAACCCTCTCTTCAAGGCTTATAGATTCGGTGTGTGTGCACACGTGCTACAGTGCTGTAAGAGAAAGTAATAAAATATTTGGAAGAAAGAGAAAAGATGATAGTGTGCGTGTAGAACTGCAATTTGAAGAGAGGAAACGTTGATAGCGTGAAAACTGCAATATCAATTAATGTTGCAAGCTGGAGATTTTGTGTGTGAAAACCTCCAAACTTGGCGCTGCAGCTGCGTTGGCTGGCAGGTTATTCCAATTGGCTATTGTACGGGGTAAAAGCTTTACTGGATGAATCGTTTAGTGATTAGGGGGAGTTGAAAAGCTTCAGAACGCGTGTGTCGGGAAGGTCTTACAAGGGGTATAAGTTTTGGGAAGAGGTCCAAGGCGACTATGCCATGTTATGTCTTATAAAACACGACAAGGCAGATGTCGGTTCTAAGTTGTTAGATTAATGAAGCGAGTACGTGCAACAATAAGTTGTTATATTAATGAAGCGAGTACGTGCAACAATAAGTTATTAGATTAATGAAGAGAGTACGTGCAACAATAAGTTATTAGATTAATGAAGAGAGTACGTGCAACAATAAGTTGTTAGATTAATGAAGCGAGTACGTGCAACAATAAGTTGTTAGATTAATGAAGCGAGTACGTGCAACAGTAAGTTGTTTGATTAATGAAGCGAGTACGTGCAACAATAAGTTATTAGATTAATGAAGAGAGTACGTGCAACAATAAGTTATTAGATTAATGAAGAGAGTACGTGCAACAATAAGTTATTAGATTAATGAAGAGAGTACGTGCAACAGTAAGTTGTTAGATTAATGAAGCGAGTACATGCAACAATAAGTTGTTTGATTAATGAAGCGAGTACGTGCAACAATTAGTTGTTAGATTAATGAAGCGAGTACGTGCAACAGTAAGTTGTTAGATTAATGAAGCGAGTACATGCAACAGTAAGTTGTTAGATTAATGATGCGAGTACGTGCAACAATAAGTTGTTAGATTAATGAAGCGAGTACGTGCAACAATAAGTTGTTAGATTAATGAAGCGAGTACGTGCAACAATAAGTTATTATATTAATGAAGCGAGTACGTGCAACAATTAGTTGTTAGATTAATGAAGCGAGTACGTGCAACAATAAGTTGTTATATTAATGAAGCGAGTACGTGCAACAATAAGTTGTTATATTAATGAAGAGAGTACGTGCAACAGTAAGTTGTTAGATTAATGAAGCGAGTACATGCAACAGTAAGTTGTTAGATTAATGATGCGAGTACGTGCAACAATAAGTTGTTAGATTAATGAAGCGAGTACGTGCAACAATAAGTTGTTAGATTAATGAAGCGAGTACGTGCAACAATAAGTTATTATATTAATGAAGCGAGTACGTGCAACAATTAGTTGTTAGATTAATGAAGCGAGTACGTGCAACAATAAGTTGTTATATTAATGAAGCGAGTACGTGCAACAATAAGTTGTTATATTAATGAAGCGAGTACGTGCAACAATAAGGCGCAATAACGCATTGACAACGAACATTTGACTACAGGGGATCTGGAAGCTATCCATCTCGCCATAACCGGTCTACGTGAACGGAACTATTGCCTTCTCTATTCCACTGGCTTCTCACGAATTCACACGGAAACGACCCCTTACCGCGACATCCGTCGCCGCTCAACATGCTCACAATACCTGCCAGATGAACAGTGAACGCGCCGGATATAGGGTCGGCCAACCGTGACGCTAACATACAGTACCTCGTCACCACCGGCAAATTAGATGTATTGATGGAACGATAAATCAAATGATCTAAGATAAATGATAATTGACGCGTAACATGCTACGTGTTCACGAGCATTCAGAAATACGGTGACAGACGGGGGGGTCCCGACCGATGCTCAGAGAAGCGAGTGAAAAGCACCAATCTACAAGCCATCCAAATAGTGTATCTTTAATGTTATCAAGTTGCTTGAACAATACGAGACACATACGATTAAAAATGAATTTTGGTAAAGGACATTTTGGTAAAGGTCACTTTGACCTTGGACAGTTGAACCACATACGTTTTGGCAATAGGACGTTCTGACAATAGGAGATTTTTGTAAAAGGATGTTGTGGCAAAAAGACATTTTGGAAAAAGGACATTTTGGTAAAATCATTGAAAATAACCAGAAAACAATATGTGTTGCTCTTGTTCTCTAAATATTGTCGATTTGAGTTACATAAAAGGTATGATATATAATTATTAGTGTTTATAATATAAGTTGAAATACTAAATACAAAACAAACTATGAATTTACACATGATTACATATCACAGAAATGACTGTAACTGTTTAGTTAATGACTCGTGAGAAGCCACTCTCAAAGCTGACTCTGTTGTTGGAGGCCGTTGGCGGCTGACCACACAGTTGGAGACTTGACCACTCAGTTGGAGGCTGACCACCCAGTTGAAGACTGACTACCCAGTTGGAAGCTGACCACCCAGTTTAAGCCAGAGTATGGTGATGGCTGCAAGCCAATGTTTATCAGATAAAACAGATTATATGAACTTTACCGTGTAGCAGCTGTCAACAATTTTTAAATAAATCCAAATGCTAAGTGCTACACTGTAATAAATTAACAAAAAACATTATCACTTAATAATTGTGTGCTAAAATCTAAATATATGTTCTTAGAAATATGGTATGCACATACACGGAGGATATTCGTCTTGTCTGTGAAAATGTACAATACTGCACCTTTGTATTTAGTATATACACAGTTTTCGAATAAAACAATGCCGTGTCTTTATTTCCTTGTAACTTTTCCATACTCAAAACTGACGTTTTCTGTGACTTTTCTTGTCGATCAGTTAAGCCATTTAACAATAACAGTTTCAAGATTTCAGCCTGGCCACTTTATTAAACAACCGTAGTTCACATTCATGCTCACCTTACCTTAAGTATTGCCCACTCAACTTTCTAAATACATTTGAAATAATAAAGAAGTTTTTTTATCAATAGTTTTATCAAAATATTATGTTGCCAAAATGTCCTATTGTCCACAGTGTTTTGTCAGAATGCGTTCAATGGTTGTACCAGATCGTCTTTAATGGTTGCACCAATACTTCCAAAATGTCCTACTACCAAAACATCCTATTGCCAAAATGTCAAATTGTCAGAACCGTCCTATCGCCAAAATGTTTGTGGTCCAACTGTCACACTTCCACACATACGAACACGAACACGCACACGCACACGCACACGCACACGCACACGCACACGCACACGCACACGCACACGCACACGCACACGCACACGCACACGCACACGCACACGCACACGCACACGCACACGCACACGCACACGCACACGCACACGCACACGCACACGCACACGCACACGCACACGCACACGCACACGCACACGCACACGCACACGCACACGCACACGCACACGCACACGCACACGCACACGCACACGCACACGCACACGCACACGCACACGCACACGCACAAGCAAAAAAAAAGAATCTTGCAGAACATGGACATATATCAGTAACGTGTCACGATTGCTACGATTCTGCATTTTTTCGAGCGTATGTTATAACCAGTAATGTAATAAATCGACCAGTAATGTAATAAATCGACCAGTAATGTAATAAATCGACCGGTAATGTAATAATCGACCGGTAATGTAATAAATCGACCGGTAATGTAATAAATCGACCAGTGATGTAATAAAAATTATGATGATAATCATTATGATGGTAATGATGATGATTATGTTAATAATGATGATGTAGAAGGTGATGATGAGGGTGATAAACGATTATGATGACAATTAAGGGGTCATCTTAGTGACGATGATAATGATGATGATGATTATGACGATGGTGGTGATGATAAAGATTATGATGATGATAATGATGATGATTATAATGATGATGGTGATTATGACGATGATGGTGATGATAAAGATTATGATGATGATGATAATGATGATGATGATAACGATGGTGATGATGATGATGATGATGATGATGATGATGATGATGATGACGAAGATGATGATAATGAGGGTGATCATTATTACGATTATGAGGACGAAGACAATGACACATTCAGCCTCATCATCCTACTCCTTCTCATCGTCATCATCATCCACATGTTCAGCCTTATAATGCCTATCCATGCTGACACCCACTGGACGTTCACAAACGTATGATTAACATAGGAATCTCAGAACGAGTGAGCCGCATGTTTTCTGGGAGGACGTAAGGAATGCTGTTCATATAACCTCCCAGGTAACGCACGGCAGTAACTACATGTTGGCAAACAGTCGGACCGAGTCAGACAGAGTGGTAAGGAAGAGGGGGGGAGTCATTAAATAGGGTCACTTCAATACATGAAAGAGATAATCGACACTCAATTAAGGGATCATCTCAAACAAGTATTTAAGGGATCATTCAAAATGCTTAATAACTGACCATCATTTGATCAAATTAAGGGGTCATGTCAAACAAGTTAAGGGAAATCTCAAAATGCAATGTGATATTATATTAGAAACTTAAGTTCAACCGCAAAAATAATAAAATAAGGGACCAGCTGAACCAATTAAGGGGTTATCTCAAAAAGTAGAGTTAAGGGTAATTTCAGTCAACTAAAATGTTCATCTAAACGATTAAAGTGTTTTTAAATATGACTAAAATTAAGGGATTTTATCAAAAACAAGTTAAAGGATAATTTTAAAAGGTCCCATTAAGGGTCATTTAATAATAAACTAGCTTAGCATCTCAAAACATTATGAGCTCATCTCATCTAGTCAAGTGGTCGTCTTGAAAAAAGTTAAATAAATTAAGGGGTCATCTCATAAAATGAATGGGTCTTCTCAAAAAATTTAAAGGATCGTCATGTAAGAAGTAACCAACAAGTTAACTAGCTGCATGTTGAGATTTCCCCTAACTTGTTTGATATGACCCTTTAATTTGTTCAAATGATTATCAGTTATTAAGCATCATCATAATCATTATTATCATAATCGTTATCATCATCATTATCGTCATAATCATCATCATCATTATCATCGTCACTAAGATCGCCCCTTAATTGTCATCATCGTCATAATCGTTTATCACCCTCATCATCACCTACATCGTCGTTATTAACATCATCATCATAATGATTATCATCATAATTTTTATCACATTACTGTCGATTTATTACATTACTGGTCGATTATTACATTACCGGATGATTTATTACATTACCGGTCGATTATTACATTGAGGTCGATGTATTACATTACCGGATGATTTATTACATTACAGGTCGATTATTACGTTACTGGTTGTAACAAGCGTACCAGTTGCTCTCCCCCTCCCCCTCCCCCTCCCCCTCCCCCTCCCCCTCCCCCTCCCTCTACCGCAACCTCTACCTATTCCTCTACCTCTACCTCTACCTCTACCTCTACCTCTACCTCTACCTCTACCTCTACCTCTACCTCTACCTCTACCTCTACCTCTACCTCTACCTCTACCTCTACCTCTACCTCTACCTCTACCTCTACCTCTACCTCTACCTCTCACGCACGCACGCACGCACGCACGCACGCACGCACGCACGCACGCACGCACGCACGCACGCACGCACGCACGCACGCACGCACGCACGCACGCACGCACACACACACACACACAATGCTTCAAGT
>OY759263.1:20687664-20845164 GCA_963662155.1 Lamellibrachia columna | reverse complement strand
ACCAGCTGTTAATTAGTGTGGTGTTGTTGCCCTCTCCAGACATTCTTAATGTAGGGCTCGTAGCAAGGGCGCACTTGGGATTTTATGACGGGACACTAGTGGCTCACATAACCCAGCGATTTTTTTTTTTTAAAGGTGGATACCTTAAAGAGGTTGGCCACACGTAGATGAACAAATTGCAAACTTAAAATGCGTTGGATGTGAATCTTGCTAAAACATTAACCGTTTTTTTTAATCTTATGTTATTTTTTAACAAGCAATGCACAAAATACAGTGGTGTATTTTGGGTACGTTTCTACGTTGAAGGTGCAGACCCCAATATCGCACTCATACCCAGGTATCGTTCGCATGTCAGCCAAGAGGCGGAAGACCATCGAATATAATCTGTTTCTAAGGACTTATAATATTTATGGTACTTGTTTGTCTTTGTGCAAGGCAAGTGTGACGAAACACCGTAATCCCTCAGTAAATATAATCCACTCATGACAAGTTTACCTACAGTTTGAAATGTGATTTAACTTCACGCCGAAATATATTATGGTTATTTAAGCGCCATTAAAAAACCGACACTTTAATGTTGGTTTAATCAGTAGCTGGATCAGTAATGACGCAGATGTTCTCCATGGGACGATTTCGCACGCTATGCAATTCATTCTCCCATCAAAGAATCTATGGAGTATTCTCAAATGTTCCCGACTCGATTTTTGATGTATTTGCGTTGACAATTCCTAAGATAATATTACATTCTCGTGAAAATAACACACGACTAGGCCCAAGGCACTAGTGAAAATGATTAAAAATGATTAAAAATAATGCACCACTGTGACTTCGCTGATTATGAATGCATTAACCTGAATATACAGTGTTACATCAACACAAAACGTAGAGAATAGAACTAATCCATTGACATCCATTGACATCATGTTGCCGTGCCTTCTCAGTTACGTCACTGCGATTTCTTTTCTTTCAATTCCCTCAATCTTGTAAACGTATATATTATAATCTATCAAGATTTTACATCACACGTACGATCTAAGATTTGACCCTAACAAAATTGTTGTTCTCTTCTCTACCCCTGAAGTCCGGCGTGAGGCTGACACCGATGTCTGTCGACGGTCGTCGATGTTTGTCTTCCTTCTTCTTCCGTCACTGATCCCGTCACCCACCCACCCACCCACCCACCCACCCACCCACCCACCCACCCACCCACCCACCCACCCACCCACCCACCCACCCACCCACGCACGCACGCACGCACGCACGCACGCACGCAAGCACACACGCACGCACGCACGCACGCACGCACGCACGCACGCACGCACGCACGCACGCACGCACGCACACACACACACACAGGAAATTGACATACTTATAAATACTCCGATGACGAACATTATATTTCAAAGCTGAGTAGTTATTGATCTGCTCAATCGAAATAAAAGTCATGGTGTCCTAAAAGTGGGCGATTCCGATACGCCATACCAAAGCACTTTCATCAAAACCCGTATGGAATATATTCCGGTTCCTGAAAAGGAATAGACGATCTAGCTGGTTCGCACGTCTGACGTAGTACACGAGAACACGTCTGTCATCACATAAACCCGGAGGCACAATTGGTTTTTTTTTCTCCAGAAAACACATTATTTCTATACGAATTGTGTTGTCAGTATTTCATGTTGATTCAATATGTATTTAAAACCAGAAATGTAAGGATGGACATTTCGGGTTAATTAAAATTTGGCGCTTGCGCAAAACGAGAGGTAAAATTTCGCTCAGAAGGTCTGACGTCACAGATAGCTACGTCAGACGCAGCCATTGAAACGTTTTGGCTACGGTCGACGTACAGCCAACACGTGGTGTATGATCATCGCAAACTCACGAAGCAAACGTTTCTCTCGTACTAGTTCGCAGGTAGGACACATTCAATCGTAGGTTAGAAAGGCAGACGCGGAAATGCATAAAACCCAAGGTTGCTCCCGCATTCAGGGAATGTCTCACTCTACCAAAGGAGGTAGGGACGATGTGGTGTAGTACGGGGCGGATTTTTGTTTTTACCAATATGTCCTTAATGATGGATCTAGTTTGTGGCTGCTGTTATCTGCCGAAGTAAGTAGTTAACTTACGTGTCACAACTGAAAGGTTTTGTTTTAGGCTATTTTGACCACGTTAGCATTTAGGGTAGCCTTAAAACATATTAAATAAGGTATTTTAATTGCTCCTATGTTACTTACAAAAAATCATAATAAGGAACGTAATAATAATAATAATTAGGAACGTTAATTAATTTAATATTTGTTGAACGCCAACATCTGCCTATTACACACACCACACATTTAATTCTTACAGTGCCACCTGCAGCCTACTACAATATTAATTTTTACTTGTTGAACCTATATTAAGTAGGCCTTATAGCAAAGTTGGTTTAACAGACCTTGTTAAAGACATGACACCCGTTGTCAGTGGAACTTTCGCTTTCTCTTGGTAACAATCGGCAGTCGCCGGACAGGATCGCTGAAGGGTAGACCTGTACAGTTGATGTGCATCTACACCGACCTGTACAGTTGATGTGTATCTACACCGACCTGTACAGTTTATGTGTATCTACACAGACCTGTACAGTTGATGTGTATCTATACGGACCTGTACAGTTGATGCGTATCTACACAGACCTGTACAGTTGATATGTATCTACACGGACCTGTACAGTTGATGTGTATCTACACGGACCTGCACAGTTGATGTGCATCTACACCGACCTGTACAGTTTATGTGTATCTACACCGACCTGTACAGTTGATGTGTATCTACACGGACCTGTACAGTTGATGTGTATCTACACGGACCTGTACAGTTGATGTGTATCTACACCGACCTGTACAGTTGATGTGTATCTACACGGACCTGTACAGTTGATGTGTATCTACACGGACCTGTACAGTTGATGTGCATCTACACCGACCTGTACAGTTTATGTGTATCTACACCGACCTGTACAGTTAATGTGTATCTACACGGACCTGTACAGTTGATGTGTATCTACACGGACCTGTACAGTTGATGTGTATCTACACGGACCTGTACAGTTGATGTGTATCTACACGGACCTGTACAGTTGATGTGTATCTACACCGACCTGTACAGTTGATGTGTATCTACACGGACCTGTACAGTTGATGTGTATCTACACAGTTCCACAGGCGCTTTATAAAAAACCGGATGCCGTAACTAATTCGGCATTAGTTTAAAGGCATTTTGAAGCACGTGATAAATATTTATGAAAAATCATTGGCAACACAAAAGGAAGGAAATGCCCTGCGTGTTGCATCAGACGCTGCGGCGGGCTTTAATGCTGCGTGGTGTGGTTTTGTGACAGTTTGCCACTTGTACTATTGTGTGGTGCACGTGTAGCTCTCTGGGTCGCCACGGATTACACATATTACGAAATACAGACTCGGAGATACGTGATCGCGTCTTCATTATACACGCACGCACGCACGCACGCACGCACGCACGCACGCACGCACGCACGCACGTACGCACGCACGCACGCACGCACGCACGCACGCACGCACGCACGCACGCACTCACGCACTCACGCACGCACGCACGCACGCACGCACGCACTCCCCACACACAAACAAATATGCATGCACGCACGCACGCACGCACGCACGCACGCACGCACGCACGCACGCACGCACGCACGCACTCACACACACACACACACACACACACACACACACACACACACACACACACACACACACACACACACACACACACACACACACACACACACACACACACACACACACACACACACACACACATACAATGCTTCAACTTCAGTTACGATCTACGTAATTACGATTGAATTGGCGGATTACCGCTGTCGAACACAATAACGAGTCAGTCACTTCTCAAGTTCTTATCTTTAGAGATCGTCTGACGTCGGCGACGACAGACAATCATTAACACCGGCTCTTCGAGCACTTGCCTGCCAATTTCGTAAGGCGCTTTGTTGTCGATCAATGTCGATTGTTAACACCATTCTCGCACTGTGCAGTATGGCCGCAATCAATGCACTACTGACGACGGCCCTAATAGAGTACCACTGGCCTACCAGAGGAACCAGTCACGTAATATGACGGTGGCTTGAGGGGTCACTGTTAGTATGTTAGACAAAATAATGTCTTAGTCTGGTCATTGTCTGCATGCAACGTATATACGTGCGTAGGTGTTTATGTTTTGCATGAATATATATATATATATATATATATATATATATATATATATATATATATATATATATATATATATATATATATATATATATATATATATATATATATATTGCCAACTCCAAATGACCTCCCACGGTACTGTTAGTTCCCCGGAGATCCCCTTATCACGTGATCCTTTTCACGCATCGGTGGACTTTCATCGTTAGGGACATCCATTATTTAAATTTCGTGTTCAGACAACGCGTGCCAAACTTTGTTGGTGTAAATCAATCAGGATCCGATAGCACTGATTCAACTGAGACGAATGGATGGCTGCCGCACACGTGTTTACTATGGTGTCAAACGCAGTGCTACGCAACATATTTACATCACCATCACCACAATCATCATTATCATCATGATTGTCCTTGTCGTCGTTCTTATTGTTGCTTCTGTCCTTGTAGATTATCCTTGATGTGGACAACGTTTTAGTTGTTGAGTTCGTTGCGCTATAGCGCTAAACAGCGCTATAGCGCTAAGCAGCGCTGTAGCGCTGAACAGCGCTATAGCGCTAAACAGCGCTGTAGCGCTAAACAGCGCTATAGCGCTAAACAGCGCTATGCAATTGTCGTCCTGTATGTAAGAGATTTAGTGAACATGAGTTGAGTTAGTATATAGTAATATTGCATAACTATAGTGTATAGTAATATTGCATAGTAATATGTTATAGTAATAGTAGTTTGATAACTAGTTGGAGAGAGAGAGAGAGAGTTAAACAACTCCGGACGCCTGGAGGGAGAGGGAGAGACAGGGAGAGAGAGAGAGAGAGTTAAACAAGTGCGAACGCTTGGAGGGAGAGGGAGAGGCGGGAGAGAGAGTTAAACAACTCGGGACGACCTCAGAGAGCGGGAATTCCGACAGAGACGTATTTCCAACAATATTTACCACAAAATAGTCCTGCCTCACGCATCTGTGGAAACTGGTTTTGCCTTTCTCGTTTGGGTGGTTTTATTTTTCTTCTTTTTTGCAGAGGCGAACCAGTCAAGTCGTACTATGCACTGACCAAATTGAAACTGAGCAACGTACGACTGAACGACCAGCTGTAAGTGTGAAGCCTTTACCGTCCTCCGTAGAGTGTGTGGCCGGCATGGTCTACCGTGATAATAAATAATAATAAATAATAAATAATATATATATATATATATATTGCTTAGATTGTAATGATTTTGTATTAAAATAATGTTATGATACTTATTACATTGAGCGTGCGTGCGTGCGTGCGTGCGTGCGTGCGTGCGTGCGTGCGTGCGTGCGTGCGTGCGTGCGTGCGTGCGTGCGTGCGTGCGTGCGTGCGTGCGTGTGTGTTACCTCACTATATTGTTTCATGTCCACATTGGCAAATGTAATAATTATCATAACATTATTTTAATACAAAATCATTACAATCTAAGCAATACTGCTGGCACCGTTTAAGCGATACACGAAAGCGCCCTCTCAGATAATTCCAGAGAGAGAGTTCTGCGGCTGAAGCCATGTCCTGTTCAGTGATCCTACGGCCAATAGCATGCAATATCAATACCTATATTAACATCGATAAAACTATAATTTAGTAGAAACATCATGAAGGGTGAAGTGGATAAGAATAACTGGCGTAAATCTAAATAACACGTGTTGTAAAAATAACAGATGCGATTGATTTTTTTTCAGATTAACGAATCCAGAGCACAGCAACATGAGGTGAGAACGATTTTCGTAATTAACTCAATATCCCTCCTTGTGTCTACATAATAACACATTTTTACACACCGGAATCATTGCACCGATAGGTGTCGCTACAAATCGCAGAACAATATTGACCAATGGTAGGCGCAAAACCCTGATTGCTCCGTGCTATCTGGCAGACGTGTTCCATTTAATTTGGCGCCACAATTAACGGAAAAAATCCCTATCTAAGTATTACTCCTTATTGGCACTTGACGCAGCAGCCTGACAACCAAGCTCAAACGAAACGCATACAAGACATTCAGACAGGAAACTGTTGTATTCCTAACCTATAAACAGAGACGTTACTCTCCTACTTTCAACCTGCGAAGTCGAAGACGCTATTTTGGTGGTGATATTCCCGAAACACCGATAGGCGCGTTAATATTTGTCAAATATTGCCAATTTCGAGGGTAGGCGCTTTGACGACACGAGTTGAAGAGCTGGTGGTAAGCGATTTTGCCTAAACATGTTCAGAATAGCAATGCCACGATGGCGGAGGCTGTGAATTTTTTCTGAATGTTTGCTTGTCCAGTTTTCTTGCAATCAGACAAAACGTTAACATGGCCACCAGTGCAATAATGCGCTATGATAATATTTCCTCTACAGTGGGATAATGATCAACCAGAAGTTCCCGTCGGAACATCCATACGCCTCGCATATGTCGAAGTTTGCGGTGCTGCCGAACTTCGACAGTGCGCAGGACCCCAAGTCGGGGGTGATTGCTCGCAACGTCCAGCCGAAGTCGGACGAGATGCCCTCTAATCCTTGGGACATATTGGTCGTCCGCAAGGTTAAAGGTTAGTGATGTTGTTTGTGGATATGTTAAAAGTTAGTGGTGTTGCTTTTAGAAAAAGTTAAAAGGTTAGTGGTGTTGTTTATGGAAAACGTTAAAGGTTAATGATATTGTTGATCGAAATAAGTAGAGATGTTGACATATAATTTAATACATTCGCTTACACGTGTATGAACGTTATCGTGGTTGTCGTGCGAATTTGTGAAGACAGTTTTGTTTTTATTTTAATATGATAAGTTATTGTGAATTTGCTGTTAAACGTTAAACAGGAACATTTCAACACATTATATTTTAAATTAAGTAGCGATGATATTTATGTTGAACGTTGCAAAAGAGAAGATGGCAACACGTGGCATGGCCTACAGAGGGACTAGGGTAAACACTAGGGTAAACACTAGGGTAAGGGGCTAACACGAGGTGGGCGATAATAAAGTAGATATTAATGAATGTATCGTCTGCCTGCGCCCGGACACCCGTACCGTCACGAGGTGGGCGATAATAAAGTAGATATTAATGAATGTATCGTCTGCCTGCGCCCGGACAGCCGTACCGTCACGAGGTGGGCGATAATAAGGTAGATATTATTGAATGTATCGTCTGCCTGCGCCCGGACAGCCGTACCGTCACGAGGTGGGCGATAATAAAGTAGATATTAATGAATGTATCGTCTGCAGGTGCAAGGGCACCCGTACCGTCACGAGGTGGGCGATAATAAAGTAGATATTAATGAATGTATCGTCTGCCTGCGCCCGGACACCCGTACCGTCACGAGGTGGGCGATATTAAAGTAGATATTAATGAATGTATCGTCTGCAGGTGCCAGGACACAAGTACCGTCACGAGGTGGGCGATAATAAAGTAGATATTAATGAATGTATCGTCTGCAGGTGCCAGGGCACCCGTACCGTCACGAGGTGGGCGATATTAAAGTAGATATTAATGAATGTATCGTCTGCAGGTGCCAGGAAACAAGTACCGTCACGAGGTGGGCGATAATAAAGTAGATATTAATGAATGTATCGTCTGCAGGTGCCAGGGCACCCGTACCGTCACGAGGTGGGCGATAATAAAGTATATATTAATGAATGTATCGTCTGCCTGCGCCCGGACAGCCGTACCGTCACGAGGTGGGCGATAATAAAGTAGATATTAATGAATGTATCGTCTGCCTGCGCCCGGACAGCCGTACCGTCACGAGGTGGGCGATAATAAAGTAGATATTAATGAATGTATCGTCTGCAGGTGCAAGGGCACCCGTACCGTCACGAGGTGGGCGATAATAAAGTAGATATTAATGAATGTATCGTCTGCCTGCGCCCGGACACCCGTACCGTCACGAGGTGGGCGATAATAAAGTAGATATTAATGAATGTATCGTCTGCAGGTGCCAGGACACAAGTACCGTCACGAGGTGGGCGATAATAAAGTAGATATTAATTAATGTATCGTCTGCAGGTGCCAGGACACCCGTACCGTCATGAGGTGGGCGATAATAAAGTAGATATTAATGAATGTATCGTCTGCAGGTGCCAGGACACCCGTACCGTCACGAGGTGGGCGATAATAAAGTAGATATTAATTAATGTATTGCCTGCAAGTGCCAGGACACCCGTACCGTCACGAGGTGGGCGATAATAAAGTAGATATTAATGAATGTATCGTCTGCATGTGCCAGGACACCCGTATCGTCACGAGGTGCAGGCGCTCATGCCGGAATCGTTGAAGAAACCACTCGTGTGGAAACCTGGCGACGAATGCGATCAGGTACGTGACGTAGAACACGTTGTGCCGACGACAAGGGCACGCGGGAAGGTCATTTTAATTGGTTACGTGAATGAAAGCTTTACGGCGTATTGCACACTGAATGTATTAGCATTGATGACATCTCGGTTGTTTAATACCAATATCCACCCAAAACGTGTAACTATCGTGATTTTCCATGTCTTAATATTGTAGAAAACACAGTTTTGTGACATAATGAAACGGCTGTGCGGCAATAAAACAGACAAATAAATATTCAAGGCGAAATGTGTACGTTTGTCGTGTGCTCGTGCGTATTTATGTGCCCATGAGTTCGTGCGTGTGTACGTGCCCATGATTTTGTGTGTATGTATACGTACTCGTGATTCGTGCGTGTGTGTACGTTCCAGTGAGTTCGTGCGTATGTATGTACCTATGAGCTCGTGTGTGTATATGCCCATGATTTCGTGCGTGTGTACGTGCCCGTGAGTCCGTGCGTATGTGTGTGTCTATGAGCTAGTGCGTGTGCACATGCCCACGAGTTCGTGTGCGTGTACGTGACCATGAGTTCGCGCGTGCGTACGTGCCAATGAGTTCGTGCGTGTGCGTGTCAATTACGACGTCATCAACGACGTTGTTGATGACGATTCCTATTAAAAAGTACAATAGCAGCGTTAGTCGCTACTGTGACAAAAACGAATCCAGTATGCCTTGTATGACGTCACCGTTGTATCCACCCAACCCCTTTCTCCTCCTTCCCGCAGAACGTGAAGTCGCCGTGGAGCGACCGCCAATCGTTTTATCCGACCCCGACGAAAATGTTCCACCCGAGTTTACCGGAAAGGGACGACTCAAAGTGCATTGTGGGTAACATGAACGTCAGCCCGCAGACGGCGAACGCGACAAAGAACGTCGAGCGGGAACAGAAGGACACGGTGTACAATCGCTCGTAGGTGGTCTGTAGATCATCCACATCACTGTGAGGTTTCTCGTTCTGAGACGGATCAACCCGTTTTCACGATCACAAAATAATCAGATCAGAAAACAAACCCGGCCGTTTAGGAAAACCCATCGTATCAAGTTGTTTTATTGTTGAATTGAATTTTTTTCTAAACCCAAATCGTACTTCAAAGGGTGGACGTTCCCACTACGCAACATCTTTTACGTGAACGTGCGCGATTTCCCACCTTCCTCTCCCACAATTAACAATAATGTTTATTTCAAATAATGCACGGATATGGATGGTTGAAATAAAACACATGGAAATGTGTACCCCCGTTTCTTGGAGATTCAGGAGAGACCATGACGCCGTGACGCCGTTGGTGGCGACAGTTTGCTGGTGACAATTTGTTAGTGATAGTTTATTTGTGACAGGTTGTTGGTGACATTTTGTTGGCGACCGTTTGTTGGTGACATTTTGTTGGTGACACTTTGTTGGTGAGAGTTTGGTGTCTCCCGCAGGTTCACGGGAATGGGCACAGCCAACCCAATGGCTCTGGACAACCATGACGAGAAGATGAACAAGAAGGTCATGACTGGCTTCCTCGACGACAAACTGGTACTCACAGATATATATATATATATATATATATATATATATATATATATATATATATATATATATATATATATATATATATATATATATATATATATATATATATATATATATATATATGTATATGTATATATATATATGTATATATATATATATATATATGTATATATATATATATATATATATATATATACATATATACATATATATATATATACATATATATATATATATATATATATATATATATATATATATATATATATATATATATATATATATATATATATATATATATATATATATATATATATATATATATATACATTTGTTATTTGTATTGTCTTTAAAGGTACATAATCTGGCCGTTTTTTATCGTAAAAAAATCCTCTGTGGTGCGCATACATCTTTTCTAACACCACGACCGTCCAAATCTGTTTCGATGAAACACACTGTTTTTTTATTTAAATGTTCAAAGTTAAATAATATGGATTTGTTTCCCACAACTTCCATTCAACGTTCTATGTAAACATGATGTTGGTAGTGTTTCGTTGCATGTCACTTTACACGTTCGATGTATCATCAGCATTCTTCTGTAAAGTCTCTGTGCAAATATTACTAACAACGATGGTTAATCCCCTAAATATATATTCCAGTACCCGCGAACAGTGAACACCTTCGATCCTGCAGTCAAGACCGACGGTCGCATAGGCGCGACGGTCACGCCACTTCCACCCCTAGCGGGTGATATCCACAACCATCCAGAACCGGAAACGACGCTTGGCAGGTTCGCCTGGTTCTCTGTTGTTTCCGGGAAAGGGACAGGCGTGACATGAGCATAAATATACAATAAACGACAGCTAGAGACGATGTCCTGCCTGCAGTCTATCTGTGGGACAGACATACGAGAGGAGAGGGGTTTGAATCATCGATCAGCGTTCATTCTCTCCCCGGAGTCTAGCCCCACTCAGCTGTATAAACGAGAACCTGACCCTAGGGGCGGACATGTGAACTAATAGTTTTCGCGCAATAATTGCTGCGTCTAGCGGATTTCTTCAAAGAAAAGTAGTGTTTTAATTCATTTTATTATTTACTATACATGTACATAATTTATGCGTTTTCTCAAGTTAACCGCTTGCGCGTTTACGCCGTGTATTTCCCGAAACGTTCGGGTGAATCTTGCCTCTATATACTCTCAATTGAGAGAAATGGGTTTTGTTTGAAATCTAGCAACACATTTCCTCCCAGTTTGTCGAATGTGTTGCATAAACGAATATCTTCCAGTGGTCGAAATATGTGAACGAATAAATTTCGCGTAATAATTGCACCGTGACTTAATACTTCCCGTAGTTGAGCTATCACTGTGTTCTGCACAGGACGATGACGCCGAAGGAGAAAGCCGAACATCTGCTGTGGTTCGGCAAGAAGTACGCCACCTTGCCCGAGGGGTACGGGGAGCTGTGTGAGGACGAGGCCCCAGGAGCCCCCCTCACCAAGACCCCCATCACCCAGGAGGAGCTGGACGCGGAGGCCGACCGGCTCACCTTCCCGTACGCCGGTAAGGAGGAAGGCCGAGGCGGTCTCGTGTGGCGGCAAAGCTGCCTCCGAGGCGGTCTCATAGGGCGGCAAAGCTGCCTCCGAGGCGGTCTCGTGTGGCGGCAAAGCTGCCTCCGAGGTGGTCTCGTGTGGCGGCAAAGCTGCCTCCGAGGCGGTCTCGTGTGGCGGCAAAGCTGCCTCCGAGGTGGTCTCGTGTGGCGGCAAAGCTGCCTCCGAGGCGGTCTCGTGTGGCGGCAAAGCTGCCTCCGAGGCGGTCTCGTGTGGCGGCAAAGCTGCCTCCGAGACGGTCTCGTGTGGCGGCAAAGCTGCCTCCGAGGCGGTCTCGTGTGGCGGCAAAGCTGCCTCCGAGGCGGTCTCGTGTGGCGGCAAACCTGCCTCCGAGGCGGTCTCGTGTGGCGGCAAAGCTGCCTCCGAGGCGGTCTCGTGTGGCGGCACAGCTGCCTCCGAGGCGGTCTCGTGTGGCAGCAAAGCTGCCTCCGAGGCGGTCTCGTGTGGCGGCAAAGCTGCCTCCGAGGCGGTCTCGTGTGGCGGCAAAGCTGCCTCCGAAGCGGTCTCGTGTGGCGGCAAAGCTGCCTCCGAGGCGGTCACTCACAGAATATCTAATACCAAAACAACATGACAAATTTAAGATTATGATGCATGCCTAATCAAAAAGGTGATTAGGCACAGAATTGACAGCGTTTTGTCTACACCAACCCGTGTTGGATACTTCCAATAATAAGCCACATTTCGCCACTGGTCACTACTAACAGTGTGGTGTCTGCTTCGTCTGGGCAGGAATCTGAAATATAGTTCGTGAAATTAGGATTTAAAAAGTCGAAGCCACGGCCAAAATCACTAATCCGAAGTAATATATAGCACGTGATATGATTTCATTGGGTTGTACGAATGAAAGTGTGCACATGGATATGTTGCTGTAAAATCTCATCATCGGTCTACGAAGATGACGGGCTCTATTCAAGAGAGACTCTTCACCGAAATCACTGTTGTTATCTTTATTCATCCGCCAATAGTGTCTGGGATGGTTTCGTAAAAAAATTTGGTTTTGTGTTCAGGTTTTGGAACAATTAAGTAAAAGTTAACGTTTTCTTGCACAACAGCATTCGGGAATCAAAGTAATAGCAGTGACCATTCGTTGACCGTTTACTGAAAATGTACATGCATACTGTTAAGAAGCAGTTTTATGGGGGGGGGGGGGCGGCACATACGCCAAAATCAACATGTGTGATAATTCCAAGCCATCGTTGTCAAAGCTCAACATCACACTGGTCGCAACTGAGAGCAAAAATTGCGGTCTGTACCCAACTAACTGGGTCCAGACCACATTTTTTATTATCATGCTCTTTTAACGCCCATGATCTCTGTCCCCCAGCCAAGCCACTGGATGACCCGGTGCTTATCATGGAGGCGCTTATACCCAAGAATCGCGCTCGGATTCAGCAAATAGAAGCCGAGAACAGATGGAAACTACTCGACCTGCAGGTGAGCATCTCAAGTCGCATTGTTCTCCGTAGATGACGGGTCAGAGTCCCGTCTTACTATGTGCCACGGAATTCCTTGAACATGTAGCTCTACTGAAGAATAGAGCTAATGTAATCACTCTGCGAGAGGTAGTTATAATTACATAACTTGATTTACCCGAACTTGGATAACTCGAATACACATCATAACTCAAACATTGAGCCTGGTCCCGCTGTGCGATTAGTGACTGGTGAACCTTATTTAACTCGAGGTCGGACGCACAATTTGGTCGAGACACGAGCGATTTTGATCTGATTCTGATCCGATTATGTCGTACGACACTGTGTAGCACGTGTCTAGACACGGCAAGTGAGACATATTGACTAGCGCCAATCCCCACAGAGTTTTGACGAAAGGTCAAGACGAGTCCCGCACAAATCGGTTGTGGCGCTCTCTGATTGGTCACTGCTTCACAAATCGAGCCCGCTAATCGGTCTTGCGATGATGTATACACGGACGATTTTGGTCCGAATGTGTCGTACGACAACGTGTCGTAGACCTATGACATACTCCAATAAAAGTCGGACCAAATCGTTCGTGGAAACGGGTTTTTACTGCCACTTAATGGCGTGATTCTTACGCAGTAGTGCAAACATAACATTCAGTTTGCACATCCTGTTCTAGACATTGCTGTCCAGATCTTGTTTTGCGAAATCGATGTCTTTCTCCGAGTATTCAACAAGTCGCTGTCGACGTTCCGAAGACAAGTGATGTCTTTCTCCCTTCTTTGTCGCGGTTTGCCTCTGCTTTTTCCGTGCCACGATTCCCCACTAGCATCGTCTTTTCCAATTTGTCATGCCTTTTCATGTGTGTCCAAAATAATCCAGTTGTTGACGCTTGACAAAATTGCACGTCGGTACACTACGCTATCCAAGGTATGCGCAATATATTGCGGTAGCATTTCATCTCAAATGCATTATCTTCTTATATACAATTTGCATAGTACTCATGCTTTGTGAATAGCAACGATACGAAGCTGCCGGGAACACGCGTGATGTCGTATTACGTAGATTCGATTGTCTAATTACGTATACAAATTCACGTCATCGGGTCGAATGCGGCGACTGCGCGAATAATTCACCGCCTGGTTTCTACACAACTTAACACATGGATGACGCGAAGTGTTTTCTCAGTCCTTCCAACTTCGAATTAACCGAAAGTTGTACTGACAGTAATCTAATCACGTCTGTTTATCACGCATATACACATGCGCTTGCAACCCAATTTCACACTTCGTGCCGTTTTAGAAATATTTCGCTTAATTAGGTTCGCATACATCGAACCCAAATAATGGTGTTCAAACTTCTCTTCTTCTTCTTCCTCTCTGTCTTCTTTCGTGTAGTTGGCTGATTGTGAATAATTATTATAAAACTTATTTAAACGTAGTTAAAGTGTAACTCCTCTTTGATTCGTGCCCCCTAGCGAATGCCAGTTGAGACAACCCCGTATGCCAACTGGCGAATATCACATCACAGTTCCGCCTCAAACTGGAAGAATATTCACAGTTCCACTTCAAACTGGAAGAATATTTCAATGTGAAAGAGTACGAAAGCAAAACTGTTCCGTTACTTACCCTGACATAATGCGACTCACATATCCCATTTATCCGTGATTACAACGATGAAGAATTTGTATTTCTTTCCTTCCCGAGTGTAAACTCTCATGGCGCTGGCAATAAATAAAACACCCCGTGACCTGCTTGATTCGTATTTTCGTTATTGGTTGTTCTTGTCATCATTGGTCACACCGAGAGCTTCACAAATACGCGCGCTGAATACTGTCGCCACACTAGTCTAACAGCTGATATACGATGGAGACAAACAACATTTACAAAACGACCTAGACAAATTTGCGAAATGGTCTGAAACATGTCAGATGTTATTTTATTTCGGGAAATGTTTACAAACAGGACCCGGAAATTGGATGTAAGCTATAAAACGGGAGAGTACTCATTCTCACAGAGATGTATTGTCCTCTCTGACAATAAATTAATGGAACATATCATCTACATGTTATATAAATGCTAGCAGTGTGAATATGTTTAAATACAAAATTGACAAATAACCCATTAGGGCGAGTTAAGCACAGATGAACAATTGTCGACGGCGTAATCTGGTTAAGTTTGTTGAATCTGGTTAAGTTTGTTGAATCTGGTAAAATCTTGTTAAATATTAAATCTGCTACGAGCCTCACATTTCTTGACTCCCGAACCGCCGTCCTTTTCCCGACAGACGGCGAGTCACGACATGGCCGCGTTGCGTCGCAAGATGGACTTGACATGCAGCACGAAAGAGCAACCCCAGCTGTTCCACGAACACGAAGGAAAATACCAGGTTCGTTAAACCAGTTACCAATTAAAACAGCCTCCACGTGCATTTTCTGGTGTCGCAAATATGATATTCTTATGCGACACTACGGGCGATCGTTGTTATGGGCGATCGTTGTTACGGGCGATCGTTGTTACGGGTGATCGTTGTTACGGGCGATCGTTGTTACGGGCGATCGTTGTTACGGGTGATCGTTGTTACGGGTGATCGTTGTTACGGGCGATCATCCACATCCGCCAGATGCTTGTCAGTCAGGGGCACTTCAGTCCCGGATCAGTTCAGCAAGTATATGTATAGCCTATTAAATTTACATATATATATATATATATATATATATATATATATATTATATATATATATATATATATATATATATATATATATATATATATATATATATATATATATATATATATATATATATATATATATATATATATATATATATATATATATACATATATATATATATATATATATATATATATATATATATATTCTAACACTTTGACCATCCACGTGATCTCTCTCTCTCTGTACGCTTTGCACGAATGTGTAAATATTGTCGTTACCTGGAATGTTTTTGATCGCTAGACGGGGGGGGGGGGGCTTGTATAAACGCAATGCATCGCGGGATCGATTATCGACGGAAGTACAACTTGTACTTAAAATTAGAGAGTCGGAAAGAATTCGTTTCAGCAAAGACTACAGCGCACCAACAATAACTCTTACTGATATTAATCAGAAATCACAATGCTAACATCAAAACGCACGAATTACGTGTTCTACTTTCGTCGACAGTCTTACGAGATTTCATCTTGATGTTAGTGTTACCTTATGCACCAGAGGCGCCACTGGTTATTCCGGGCAGCCTCTGTAGTGAACTAGCTGTGGGATTGATGAACAAGTATTTAATAATGGTCGTATTTAGTTGTAATGTGTAACCTAGTTCTTCGAAACAAGAACATTTTATATAAACGAGTTTAAACATCATATAACATGTTTCTTGTTGTTTCTTAGAATATACCACCCACATCTGCTGGTGACAATGTTTACAAATTAAGTGGAACATAGCGTTTTAGTGAATTTCCGTTCGAGGTAATGTCCCGAACGAAAGGGTACGTTTAATGGCCGAAAAAAGCACAAATTAAAACAGCCATAGCTTGACCAGCTGACTGGTCACTCTCTTGCGGAGGAGGGCAGGTTCCCATAGAATGCCCCGGACACTTACGTAATAAACAAACTCAGTTGCTTCGCACCAGTTAATTGATTTTGCCGGGGATTTTTTGAAGGGGTTTGTTCTACAAGCTATTTTTGTTTTGGTGAATCACGGGACATTCCCCCTGCACTTTATTGACCATACAATTATATAGTTTATATAGAAGAGGTAAAATAAATTAATTTTGGAACAAGAGGAATACGAACAATTTCTCTAGCAATCACTGAAAAAGGTTAACTTAATTTATTACTCTTATTTTATTATTTCGCCATCAGCGCGAGCGCGCCGGTTTGTATATGACGTCATACGATCCGGACAAGCTTCGCGGAGTGATGAACCACGAGCGGCGGCGCGGCTCGGAACTAATGTACACGGCCGACTCGCACGAGGGCGCTCTCAACCTGAAGACGGAGCTCAACCGCTCGATGGCTGAAGCGACTCGCTACAATCGCACGCTCGGTGGCCCGCCGGGTAGCGTGCCTCAGCTGAACCACCAGGTGGCGCCACACGAGCTTGTCATGCCCTGGAACGAGGCGGTGAGTTACGGGCCACGTTTTAGCCGGTGTCTGAATCAATAAGTCATTTTGTTTGTGTATTATGTGTGACCACCACTAGCCTTACTCTGTTTCCACTCTACCCGCTAGGTGGGTAACTATTGACTATTTTTTATAATTTTGTAAGAAAACATCGAAATTCCACTCAAGTATTAGCTTTATGGTCAAGTATTTTCTAACTGTATATTATATGTCAATCGACAAGATTTTAGCGAGACCTCTTTTCTCAACCCTATAACGAATATCAACTCAAAATTGACCCACCGTTAGCAGTTCATTTCTACATGGTCAGAAAACATAAGATGTCAAAAATTATCGCTTTGTTGTTGGGCATTACAGAGTAGTAACTGAATGTTTAGTAAAAGTAAGCTGGATAGCACTGACCAGTTACTGGCAGATTAATTTCACTTAGGTGGATCATAAATTTCAGAAATGCCCAAGTACACACTACACGGCGCCTCTAGCGACAACTAACTGGGCCTAATCTTGACTGAGTGTCATAACAGTATAATAATAATATATAAAATACTTCTATTGCGCTAAAATTCTCGGGAGACCGAAGCTCTGCAGCGCACCAAAACAAAAGGGGATAAGCAGTTCATAATCGATAAGCAGTTCCAGCTGTGATGTAATTATCATCAGCGATGTTCAAAATCTACCACGACCGGTCTACATTACTGTCAATCAGTCAACCGTCGCAGCCGTACCGAAGTTGTTATTACCGACCGGTGTCTTGTCGTTTTTTATGTGCTGCTTCTGCTGCTGGTGTTGTAGTTGCTGATGCTGTTTTTATTGATTTTGTTCCTGCTATTGTTGTTGCTACTTGCTGCTGTTGTTGTTGTTGCTGCTGCTGCTGCTGCTGCTGCTGCTGCTGCTGCTGCTGCTGCTGCTGCTGCTGCTGCTGCTGCTGCTGCTGCTGCTGCTGCTGCTGCTGCTGCTGCTGCTGCTGCTGCTGCTGCCGCCTAGTATGTTATTGCCGCTGCTACTTTCGTCACCATGAACCGTTTGTTCCGCCAGGTGGAGTGGCAGAAGGTAGAGCTGCAGCCGAACGTGATGACGTCAGACGTGCGCACACAGGAAGGTCGTATCGTGCAGACGGAGACGGAGTACGCCGACACGTACAACACGAAGACGTTCCTGCAGGAGAACCAGCTGGCATCGAAGGCCCGCAACGAACCGCTGGTGCTCATGTCGTTGGAGAACCAGGCTATGAGCGGCGTAAAACCCACCTCCTACTCCCGACAGTGCTGCCCGACGGCCGTGCCCGTTCCCGAGCCTTCCCCGGGCGAGCCCCACTACGTCAATCGTCTCCTCGCCCGGCCCTACACGGCGCCCGACAACATGCTCATCTACCTGAATGGCGCGCCAGACCAGGACCGCTCGGCCCCGACGACACAGCGAGGCGGTTCGCAGGTGTACACGACGCGCGGTGCCCCGGCCGAGTCTCCGGTGCAGCTGCCGGTGCCGCTGAAGCCGGAGACTTCGTCCTCCCTGACGGAGCTGCCCCGACAGTTCACACTGAAGCGTCACCAGCACAGCCTCCTCACGCCCGGCGCCTCGTCGGAGAACGCCTCCTGGCGCTATGGCATCTACGACTTCGACTACGGCCAGAAGCACGACTCGCGATTCGACTGGCGTGCTGGCTCCGGAGTCCCGCAACCGACGTCGAATATACAACGCATCGTCGACAGTTTCTCCAAGACCGACGCACACCGCCAGTTCCACGACAGGTTCCAGGAGATCAACCCGGACCTGCGCGAAAACATCGTCGCCGGAAAGAAGCACATATTCAATGGTTTCCACCAGATGGAGCTGAGGTGATCAGTGACGTCACAACATTCGTTTCGCGAAGCGCCACTGCGCAGATATGGCGTTCCGCCGTTTGATACATCAGTATTTATAGGTAGCTCGTTAACGTGATGTCATATACTGGGATTTTGAAAGACGGTCCGAACAGTTGACGTTTTGTGCGATTTCCTCGATGGGTATCAATCATCATGATATGTTGTTCAGCTGTCAGCATACTGAAGTATACGTGCTGGGAAATATAGTCCTCGTCTCGGATCATTTCACTCCCCTCCTTAATCAGACGTAAACCAACCGGTCATGCGCAGATTCAGTAACGTTTCAATTTAAAGGTCGACCTTATGAGTTTCTTCATAAATTCTGGAAGACGTTGTTCAACACAGTAAGTTGTGGTGACGACCGTTGATTACTTTACGTTGTGTCGAAACGTCGCTTTCCCGTCAGTGTCTGTCTTGTTAGTCTCTGCACTCGCGTCCTTTGTTTGACACACAACGAGCTCAACTCTACAGGATACTTACTTCAGTAATTGTTATGAGTGCCGTGGGAAATTAGCTGTGTTTTCCAAAATAGTTTTTTTTTACTAAAACTTAAATGAACCAATTTTTGTATTCGGAACTGAATCGCTTAACTTAGGAATTTAGAATTCTGCGGTTTGTTATTCTGTGATAACCTTGGTGGTGGGTTTCTGTATGATAATAATATTATTAAAGAGCAGTTCCTTTTAGCTGGCAGGGGGCACAGCATGTAGCAAGACACCACTGGCCAATCACATTCCCTCGACGTCGTAGCTCCGTGTCTGCCATTGCGCAATTGGAGTTAATTCCCTATTTTACAAATTCATACTGTGTTCTTTTTTAGTTTTGGTGTCTTATGCTATACCATAAGCGAGATTGTTAAGTCCACACACGTTATACCTTAAGTACGATGGCCTAGAACCGAGGGGGGGTTTATGTTGCACAGTTTGTGTTGTTCAAATGTCCTTTGTTGATGCTGGTACTATTGTTGTTTACGTTGGAACTGGTGTTGTGTTGTCCAGATTTAAAAATCATTCCTCCGCGTATGCGGCAGGTGTGATCAATATGTTATGCGTATAGAACTGCACTGGGGATTTTGCACCATTATTATATTGGCGGTTGCAACAGCGCCACTGTCTTGTTGCGTGTATGCCCGATAATGTAAATATATACAGTCAGTTTTACTAATGTGTTATTTGAGATACTAATTCTTTGACATGTTTCCTTTATTTTATTGTAAATCTAAACCTGAAGTATTCAAAGCACCGACTGTGATAACAGACTCGCACTGTCTGCGATTCCGCCATAATTTGTATGTACAAACGAATCTTATGCACTTGTGTGATTAATCGCGCTAGACATATTCTCGACAAACGACCATAAACGACCGACTGGTAATTATCTCATGCTAGACACGTCGTGCCGGCAATGTCAAAGACATGTTTGTTGACGTCGTTCTAGCACCTGGCGGCAACAAGCTATTTAATTGGTTTTGTTGTAAATACAGTGCGATCAAGTCTCGTTTATTCGTTCTTCGATAATCCGGTTTTTCAGTAATCCGAATGGTTTGTGTGGGAACAATCTCAATACACTGTAAATTGCTTCATTAATCCGTGTTTTCTTCTTTCTGTTTCCGCGCACCGTTTTGGGGGACCAAATGGCCGGATAACGCTGTCGTATCATTGACTTCGCTGGTTTGTTTTAGATCATTCAAAACTTCAGGCGTCAGGCGCACTAAACCAGTCCAATTCACTATGTTGGTGGTTGTTTTACGTCATAGATACAGTGTTCTTTGTTCAAGGTTCTCTCAGTTACTGGAGATCAGTACAAAAATAAAGCAATATAAACATCATTATATATTACACGTGTATTGCCGGTTGTTGAAGGAGATAGATGGATAATGGCATCAAAACTGTAGGAAGGCATACACTTGATCTAATGCCCGATATTCCAAGTGGATTTGTCACCTCTTCGAAAACGAAAACCATTTCGGACCTACGTTGATCCAAACGGAATGACCCATTTAGAAATGAATATACAGTGGCGCGTCCTGAAACGTTTGCCAGTGGTTCATTTCTTCAACGTTATCTTTATGGTAAGAGCTGTATTACAAATTATGAGTATACGTGTAAATGCACACTACGCGAGACGGTGACGGCAATTATCCGCTGAGTTCACGGGAATCCGTCCGGATAAACCCAAGAGCCGTCCATCTGCCTTGAGGACCATTAATGCCTTCGGGGCGCTGTGCATGTGACATTGTTACGGTTGTCAGTGTCTGAGACAAGAGGTTTTGTTGGATCACCAAAAAATGTATATTCAATGTTATGTACTCTTGTACGTTTATTTGTGCAACGTGTCCTAGTTACTGCATTATCACAAATTACACTTACGTGGAAAAGCGACGTTTGTACGTCACGTTGTTTCGAGAAACGAGATATTGTCGCAAGCGTCAGATCAGTATTTTGTTGTTATTTTTGTATACTGTTTTCGCAAAATAAACTAATACGCCGTTGAGGCACGTCGGTGTTGTCGCAATTTGTCGTTAGGCGAAATCTGTTACCCTCGGTAATGGAGTAATCTGTGGCGACAGTGAGAGCCTATCTGGACAGAAAATTCATCGTGGTTTGTGCAGTCGTGCTAGCGTGTCATGTGTATCGGTTACTGGCAATGTCATCGACGTTACGACGCGACTGGGAATATTAAAAAATAACACTGAATCAGTCAGTGCAATGTCCGATGCAAAAAAATGCGATAAATCTTGATAAAATAAGTGTTTGTTAATATTTACCCCACGTGCCTATAGATAAGATGATAAATTAGGTGTCATCTACCAAAAAAAAAAACAATAGGCGTTCCAAACATCGCCACATGTCGTCGCTCAGAGGATCTCGTTAACTGATTCGTGGCTACTCCGCTAGGAGCAACCGTAAGTGCCTAGTGGAGTTTTAGTGAACCAAATTGCATTGGCATAACCAGTCGCTATTAGTTCAACATGAGGAATGAACATGGTTATCAGGGTGTAAGGTGCTTTGCGCGGTCCTAAACACCGGATAACGTACTATATACATAAAAAACATGTTTTGAATAAAATGTAGCATTACCGTCACAAGTAGGTGCATAACTGTACATAAAAAAAAATGGAGAACACGAAATAAAGCTTCAAGATCACATTATTAATTATTCGCACAATTAAAATAATTCGTATTATAATCTAGTTTCAACATCACATTACGTAATTGCTGCCAAGGGACGCTATAACTTAGGAACACACCATCGAGTGAACACCAGGTTTTCGAACATTTTATTAGAATAGAAATGTACAAAACTCTAAATGCGGGTGTATGTAAAAGTAACCGGTGGGTCGCTATATAAACCCTACAACGCAAGTTCACAAATGTTTGACGTCTACGCAAAGACCCGTCTGTCGAGCGCAGAACCGCTGCGTTTCCAAACGAACCGTATCCTGAAGCGATCATCCGTATCATGTCCTGACGTGCGTGCGTTTTCAAAATAGATCGCCTCCCGTGCATAGTCATAACTATATACCATGTCTGGTCAAATATAAGGTATAAATATAGTATATACAACATATAAAAACTCTTAAAACCCAGAGCCGACGACCACGTCGACGCTGCGAATAATTACATTCGGTGAAACCAACAAACTGAACTCCTGCAAATACGTGACGTTGCTAGTAATCGCAAATTGTCCATGATTGTAATCGCAAATTGTCCGTGATCGATAATTGCATCGTTTAGAAGTAGGACGCCAGACGCGTGATCGACGAACCAGCACAAATGCGCGTGCACGTTTCCTGCTCTCATTGCAAACACGAACACACGTATCATCACGACTGAACTTAGCGATCACGCGAAAATGATATCCTGAGTCGAGAATCCGTGATCGTTGTCAAGGCACCGACCATCGACCTACGGAGAATAACTTCAAATGCTCTTAAAACAGCCAGTGAACTAACCACTGCACCATAGCACGATACGTGATTGTCTTCCTAGGCGCACTTGCAGCGTCTTTACGGAATTGCATGTCACGACATTAGCACCACCGCAACTATTGCGCTACTTCCACCAACCTTGCCCTCTGACGGACAGTTTTGTAAAATCACCTGCACCAAGCGCGTTGACCATTTGAATAGCACAATGCACGTGAGAACACGTTGCTGACGCTTTAACGTAGGCACTACATCGTATCGCGTATGCAGAAAACCTAAGCCACTCCTACAGCGTAATGACTTGTTGACTGTTAGTAATGGCACTATCCGACAGAGGGCGACGTTTCGGTCCACAAGACGTTAACAGCGTCGCGCTGAATGCCAAGACGAAGGCACAACTGGATCAAACATACCCCAACAGTACAACATTTTTGCATAGATCTGTAGTTATATTACTGTGAGTAACAATCCTGGGACGCAGTGCAATATAGATAGAATACAAAACTGCTCGCTGAAAATAATTTACCTCCTATGTACATTCAGCGTAGAGTGGTAAATATATAACGTGCGAACGCGACGCTAGAGCGCACTTAATAATACGAGACAATGCTAAATAAGCTCACTTACAGCACCATAACGATCACTGGTATTTATAAATGCAACGATTATAGAATACACGTATAATACCTTCACGGAAGGCTGCAACGCTAAAATGATTGTGCCATTTCGGTCAATTGTCAATTAATTTCTTAATAACGTCAGGCGGAAGAGCAATAACCACTTAATCGTCTATTTCACCTCCACTGTTAGACAAACCGTACAGTTTAGACAGCCACAAGTGGATATAGACAACTGCAGAACACTGTTCATGCTATGCCGCAGACCTAAACGTATTGCTAATATGACTAGACCCTAATTTATTAATTAAGATATTGGCAGCGACTGAGCTTCACGCAGAGTGAACTGGTCCTGGTCTCAGAAGTGAGACTTCAGCGTTATCTGAACAAAATGTCGCCATTACGCACGCAAAACGGGTGACAGGCTTCACATACAGCTAGGAACAACGTTTTCATGCATGGCAAGTACAAAGTCAAAATACACTATAAAATAGTGCATTTTATATAACTGTTGATACGCTGTGGCGTTAACAACGACAAGAATGGGATTCAGTTGCACAATATTGATTACAGTACGATTTTCAGAATACTTTGATTATGATCATAATTAAAATGCCACAAAATTACTTTCACAATTATGAAAATTCAATTACACATGCTAGCTGGTAAAATTGCCAGTAAAACAAAAAATGCAATTGAACTATATTACATTCCCAGTATTGGAATAAGAGAGTCTTTCCATTGAAAGGTTGGATGCATGATCATTCTGGTAAAGCTAATTGTGTAAAGAATATATCAATATTTGTTTGATCGTAATGAATTACATTTTGATGACTACATTCCATAAATTTATATTAGCGCTTATTGAATAATCAATTATAATCAACTGTAGTTATAATCATGATCAGATCTAAGTTCATTTAACTTTTGCGGAACGTTTCAAAACGGCAAATCTGTGACAACTTCTCTCCACAAGTGTCCTTCTGGCCTGGGTTGATCGGCTAGGGCGTGCACAGAAGGAGTACAGCAACGAGGGGGTGATCTGTGGCCCTGGACACGTCATTCAGTGGGGCGAGCAGGCATGTATGTCAGGGGGCACAGTGATCAAGAGCATGTGACATTCACCTGACATTCACCTGTCAGTGGCTGACACATTAAACAACAGTATTTCCAACAGTTCCTTTGAGATAATCACAGCAATGTCACAGTAAATGACCAGAAATTTTCACCTGTACAATCGTATCATGACTACCAACAACATTCATCACCATGACAACAGCTACACTTCCTGTGCCACCTCATTCGTTACACCACACAACAGTTCGGTTCTTATTCCCAGACTGTAGCCACCACGATCGCATGAGCACGTCATATCCACGAGAGAATATCCTGCTACCGAACTCCATTGGTCGCCGGTGCACCGGGGCCCCCGAGAATGTGTGACGCCGTCCCTAGGTGGCACTGCTTGTCCTGCTGCTCCATGTATCGCTGCAGCGCCCACTTGGGCAAGATGCGGCGACGGGCGTTCGTGAACCAGTAATTGATCTGATTGATGGTCAGCTTTGTCTGGCCAATCAGCATCTCCTTCTCATCGTCGTTTGGGTACGGGTTGTCCTGGTGCTGTCGTAACCACGCCAACATGACGGCAACCGACTGCAACGAGGAGATTCATTCGTTAACACATCCAAGCAATTTTGAAAAGCAAAGTGGTGTGGACAGCAATGTGCGGGACACCGATACCAAAACTACACCTCAACAACATCAACAGACATAGACAAGATGGTCTGCTGAGGGTTTGCCGCAAATGTGTACACAAAACAAGAGTTAGTACACGTCATATAGAACCAGACTTGGGTCAACTCTAAACATTACAACAATTCCAAATAACATCTAGTTTTACAGCTTTATTTAACAAAAGTAATTTCAAACATCACTGAGGTGACAGTCACGTTGGTGTAATTTAAAAAACCAATTACATTTTCACCAATTACAAATAAAAACGTCACACCAGTTCCAAACCAGTTCCAATGTAACTGACCAATGTCTGTACAGAACTGTCATTAAACAAACGGATACATAAAAATGAGTACACTGTGGAATCTGTTAATGCTGAGCGCAGCAACAAAAGGACCTAAAGGTATGCTGTCATTGTTATAATATAGTACCGATCTGAGCACTGCCACAAAAGGACCTAAAGGTATGCTGTCATTGTTATAATATAGTACCGATCTGAGCACTGCCACAAAAGGACCTAAAGGTATGCTGTCATTGTTATAATATAGTACCGATCTGAGCACTACCACAAAAGGACCTAAAGGTATGCTGTCATTGTTATAATGCAGTACCGATCTGAGCACTGCCACAAAAGGACCTAAAGGTATGCTGTCATTGTTATAATATAGTACCGATCTGAGCACTGCAACAAAAGGACCTAAAGGTATGCTGTCGTTATTATAATATAGTACCGATCTGAGCACTGCCACAAAAGGACCTAAAGGTATGCTGTCATTGTTATAATGCAGTACCGATCTGAGCACTGCAACAAAAGGACCTGAAGGTATGCTGTCATTGTTATAATGCAGTACCGATCTGAGCACTGCAACAAAAAGACCTAAAGGTATGCTGTCGTTATTATAATGTACTACCGGTCTGAGCACTGCCACAAAAGGACCTAAAGGTATGCTGTCATTGTTATAATATAGTACCGATCTGAGCACTGCCACAAAAGGACCTAAAGGTATGCTGTCATTGTTATAATATAGTACCGATCTGAGCACTGCCACAAAAGGACCTAAAGGTATGCTGTCGTTATTATAATGCAGTACCGATCTGAGCACTGCCACAAAAGGACCTAAAAGTATGCTGTCGTTGTTATAATGCAGTACCGATCTGAGCACTGCCACAAAAGGACCTAAAGGTATGCTGTCGTTATTATAATGTACTACCGATCTGAGCACTGCCACAAAAGGACCTAAAGGTATGCTGTCGTTGTTATAATGCAGTACCGATCTGAGCACTGCCACAAAAGGACCCAAAGGTATGCTGTCGTTATTATAATGCAGTACCGATCTGAGCACTGCCACAAAAGGACCTAAAGGTATGCTGTCATTGTTATAATGCAGTACCGATCTGAGCACTGCCACAAAAGGACCTAAAGGTATGCTGTCGTTGTTATAATATAGTACCGATCTGAGCACTGCCACAAAAGGACCTAAAGGTATGCTGTCGTTATTATAATATAGTACCGATCTGAGCACTGCCACAAAAGGACCTAAAGGTATGCTGTCGTTATTATAATGCAGTACCGATCTGAGCACTGCCACAAAAGGACCTAAAAGTATGCTGTCGTTGTTATAATGCAGTACCGATCTGAGCACTGCCACAAAAGGACCTAAAGGTATGCTGTCGTTATTATAATGCAGTACCGATCTGAGCACTGCCACAAAAGGACCTAAAGGTATGCTGTCGTTATTATAATGTACTACCGATCTGAGCACTGCCACAAAAGGACCTAAAGGTATGCTGTCGTTGTTATAATGCAGTACCAATATGAGCACTGTCACAAAAGGACCTAAAGGTATGCTGTCATTATTATAATGCAGTACCGATCTGAGCACTGCCACAAAAGGACCTAAAGGTATGCTGTCGTTATTATAATGCAGTACCGATCTGAGCACTGCCACAAAAGGACCTAAAGGTATGCTGTCATTGTTATAATGCAGTACCGATCTGAGCACTGCCACAAAAGGACCTAAAGGTATGCTGTCGTTATTATACTGCAGTACCGATCTGAGCACTGACACAAAAGGACCTAAAGGTATGCTGTCATTGTTATAATGCAGTACCGATCTGAGCACTGCCACAAAAGGACCTAAAGGTATGGTGTCATTGTTATAATATAGTACCGATCTGAGCACTGCCACAAAAGGACCTAAAGGTATGCTGTCGTTATTATAATATAGTACCGATCTGAGCACTGCCACAAAAGGACCTAAAGGTATGCTGTCGTTATTATAATGCAGTACCGATCTGAGCACTGCCACAAAAGGACCTAAAGGTATGCTGTCGTTATTATAATGCAGTACCGATCTGAGCACTGCCACAAAAGGACCTAAAGGTATGGTGTCGTTATTATAATGCAGTACCGATCTGAGCACTGCCACAAAAGGACCTAAAGGTATGCTGTCGTTATTATAATGCAGTACCGATCTGAGCACTGCCACAAAAGGACCTAAAGGTATGCTGTCGTTATTATAATGCAGTACCGATCTGAGCACTGCCACAAAAGGACCTAAAGGTATGCTGTCGTTATTATAATGTACTACCGATCTGAGCACTGCCACAAAAGGACCTAAAGGTATGCTGTCGTTGTTATAATGCAGTACCGATCTGAGCACTGCCACAAAAGGACCTAAAGGTATGCTGTCGTTATTATAATGCAGTACCGATCTGAGCACTGCCACAAAAGGACCTAAAGGTATGCTGTCATTGTTATAATATAGTACCGATCTGAGCACTGCAACAAAAGGACCTAAAGGTATGCTGTCGTTATTATAATGCAGTACCGATCTGAGCACTGCCACAAAAGGACCTAAAGGTATGCTGTCATTGTTATAATATAGTACCGATCTGAGCACTGCCACAAAAGGACCTAAAGGTATGCTGTCGTTATTATAATGTACTGCCGATCTGAGCACTGTCACAAAAGGACCTAAAAGTATGCTGTCGTTATTATAATGTAGTACCGATCTGAGCACTGCAACAAAAGGACCTAAAAGTATGCTGTCGTTATTATAATGTAGTACCGATCTGAGCACTGCCACAAAAGGACCTAAAGGTATGCTGTCATTGTTATAATATAGTACCGATCTGAGCACTGCCACAAAAGGACCTAAAGGTATGCTGTCGTTATTATAATGTACTACCGATCTGAGCACTGCCACAAAAGGACCTAAAAGTATGCTGTCGTTATTATACTGCAGTACCGATCTGAGCACTGCCACAAAAGGACCTAAAGGTATGCTGTCATTGTTATAATGCAGTACCGATCTGAGCACTGCCACAAAAGGACCTAAAGGTATGGTGTCATTGTTATAATATAGTACCGATCTGAGCACTGCCACAAAAGGACCTAAAGGTATGCTGTCGTTATTATAATATAGTACCGATCTGAGCACTGCCACAAAAGGACCTAAAGGTATGCTGTCGTTATTATAATGCAGTACCGATCTGAGCACTGCCACAAAAGGACCTAAAGGTATGCTGTCATTATTATAATGCAGTACCGATCTGAGCACTGCCACAAAAGGACCTAAAGGTATGCTGTCGTTATTATAATGCAGTACCGATCTGAGCACTGCCACAAAAGGACCTAAAGGTATGCTGTCGTTATTATAATGCAGTACCGATCTGAGCACTGCCACAAAAGGACCTAAAGGTATGCTGTCGTTATTATAATGTACTGCCGATCTGAGCACTGTCATAGAAAGGACCTAAAAGTATGCTGTCGTTATTATAATGTAGTACTGATCTGAGCACTGCAACAAAAGGACCTAAAAGTATGCTGTCGTTATTATAATGTAGTACCGATCTGAGCACTGCCACAAAAGGACCTAAAGGTATGCTGTCATTGTTATAATATAGTACCGATCTGAGCACTGCCACAAAAGGACCTAAAGGTATGCTGTCGTTATTATAATGTACTACCGATCTGAGCACTGCCACAAAAGGACCTAAAAGTATGCTGTCGTTATTATAATGTAGTACCGATCTGAGCACTGCAACAAAAGGGCCTAAAAGTATGTTGTCGACTTATCGTTATATAGTGTAGTACCGATCTTAAGGGCAGTCCAAACTTCTGTCAAACCTATTCCTACCAATACTGTCTCAAACGTCTCTGGGAACAATTCAGCCACAGTGCAATTACTGCAAGAAGGCCATGTGGTCACAATTATGTCCGAGAATCTAAAATGTCTTGTTGGTGGGATACGAACCTCCTTAGGGAGAACCTTGTTCTTCCCCGTTCCCGTTGACTCGCCACTGCTCCCGCTACACTTGCTGCCGCTGCCGTAGCTGAACTCACTCAACGTCTCCGCTGCAGAGACGTGGTGTTCGTGTGGCGTGCCTGGGCGCGACTTGCGTGGACTCGACGACACTCCACCCAGCTGCACGTTCTGTGGACGGTTGGCCATTGGTGGACGCAGCAAGGCCTTCTGGGATAGCTGATCAGATGGCTTCTGTTGGAAGTGACAGCTGGTGCTGATGCCGTTCGGAAGCACTGCACCATTCGGCTGGAAACATGCAATGGTCACTTGAATTTCAATAGGCAGCAATGTGCTTATGGTTTGTGTCAACAACCTGCAAGGAGTGACCAAACTCGTGTCCTTCAGCAGTGACAAGACTTTTGTTGAACGACAATTGGCCACATTTTGGGCAACAATTGGCAAACAGAACTGTTGCAGCAGGCCACATCGACAGCGGCAATGTTTGGCTGAATCCTAAATACTAAGTCATGAGAAGTTACAAAACGGAGGTCAATCGGATTTTATGTGAAAGTTTTAAAAAGATTTATGTGTGTTTATGGTATACATAAATCTGTTGGGCAACAACTTTGGGGCACTACACCAAGTCTTAGTGATATGAAAAGAGATGTGGCTTATGGGAGCCAACAACAGGCGAGTGACAACAAGAGTGAACTACTTACAGCAGCCGAGCTGTTCTTGACAGCTTTGTCGAACCTCTCACAGAATGCTTCAATAGCACTGAGTGGCTTCACGTGATCCTTGTATCCGACCTCCTCCTTCCGCACCCGGATCTTCTCTACACGCAAAGAAACATTCATTAATCAACACACATCAAAGAGGACTTATTTTCATAATTTGTGATCTAATCAAGAACATTCAAGATCAAATGAATTTGTCTCTACTTTTTGAAACCCTGGCCATTTACTCCCGTCAAACCACAGCACATCATTGTTGAGCTTCGGTAACTCAAATACCTATACTGATAAATACCCTTCATTACTCAAACATGTGTTTCCCAGGAATTTCAAGTTAATGAAGTTGTAATATGATCACAGATTTTACAGAATGTTACTGCTGTGTTCGCATTTACTACGATGCTCCTGTTAATTTCGCTATCCTTATTATACAATCGGAAATATTTTCTATGGAAAAAAAACAATTAGGCAATCTTGTAGAAAAACAACAGACTCAATACCTATCAATGCCTTGTGTGCAAACCGTAGGGCATCCTCGATGACCTTGCCGACGGCCTGGTTGCCATGCCGACCATCGCCGGCAGCCGGATTGCGGTGCAGATAGTTCTGCAGCAGCTTGTCAAAGTCGGTAGGCAAGTTTGCAATGAGCTGAAAGGGGAAGGTCGGCGAGTGGAAGTTCATATCGGCGATGATGAGGTCACGCAGTAGCGGGAACAGTGAGTGCGAGCGGAACGCATTCGTCTGGTCCGATATAATCCGCTGAATCAATCCCTGCTGGCCCTGAACAGACGTCGTCGACGCACCACTCGCCTGATGTGGCGGTGCCATTTGATGGTGCGTAGGCAGCTTCGGCGAATGTTGCTGCTGTGGCGGGCGGAATTCATTCATGATTGAGTTGAGCGCCGGGTTGCTGCCACCTGACGGGTGCGAGTGAAAGCCAGGCACGTTCCCCGCCAAGTTTGGCATGCTCGATGCAGCATGCATGCCACTGAACGAGGCACCAGTGCCGCCGGCTCGTCCACACTGGTTCCGGGACGGTTGGCCGGGCGACATCATTGCCGACGTGCTATGGAACTGATCGACAGAATTTGCATAACGCAATGCATTTGGTCCTGCCGGGGTTTGATAGCCAAAAAACTGACACTCGTTTGACGTTCTGCCGCCAAAATTTGCGTTTGGTATTTGCTGGCAGGGGGCAGCACCATGGTAGTTCTCCTTCTCGAGGCAGCCATTTTGGTAACTGGTGCCATAGCCTGATGCCGACGGCTGCGTTCCGTACGAACATGTTGTCCGGTCACTAGGTGGCACTGGTGTGAAGTTACACGAAGCAGATGAGTTCACCGGATAAGATGCCATTCGTGGCACAATGCCACCTTGTGGAACAAACGAGTTGCTGGTGACAAAACTGTTGTTAGTCCTCATTGGGGCAGGCATGTTGGAGTGTCCATATTGGGGCTGATGTTGTGGATAGCCCTGTGGGGTGCCGAGCACCCTCGGGTTACGTGGCGTTGCAAACCGAGCCATCTGTTGCTGTTGCTGCTGTTGCATCATCTGCTGCTGCTGCTGCATCAGCTGCTGCTGCCGGCAGTTTGATTGCATCGTCGCCGGTGAAACATTCATCGGATTTGGATTCACCTGCCCGTTCATGATGGACACCGGCGGGACGCTGCCGTTCATAAGTCTCGCACCGCTGTTATTCTGTGGGGCTGCTGGATGCGTGCCAGGCATGGCGGGTGTCCGAGCCTGCGCGAACATGTTGGCACCTTTCACGTATGAGTAGCACTCACGCACCTCCTCGAGCAGTTCATTGCCGGATGAGATCACACGAGCGCGCTTTGCGACATGCCCGACCGACTGCGGACTCTCCGGCTGCGAGTGAACAAGTTTGATTGGTGATGACATCATGCCACCACCGGCGCCACCGCACGGCACTGCAGCCGACAACTGCTTCTCGCTGTCCGTCAGAGGGTAGTTCTGTTGCATGGTGCAGTCATCAAGGTAACGTGCGACCTTGTCTCGCGTCACGGCCTCCTCCGCCACCTTGGCTGTCATAATCGATGAACCGCTACATACGCTCGGAGACCCGACTGAATAATAGCCAGGGTCAAAGGTTGACTCAAGTTTACATTGGAACCCGCTGCGTTTCTGACTAGTACTCACACTTGGCGGTCGACTCTGCGAGCCACTGGTCAACTCACCAAACTGTGACCTGCTGGCGCCACCTGGCGAGTGTACCATGGACGCACCCGATCGAACCAGATTTTGGATGTTTGTGTATTGCATATGCGATGAGCCGTTCGCGAAACCACTTTGGTTCCCGCCCGCCGTGACCATGGACCCGTTACCAAAACGATCGCGCCGGCATGGCGATGAACATTTCATGTCGGCTGCCATCGTTCTGCCACGTTTGCTGTCCTTGTAGTCAGTGCGTGGTGAACTGGGCACACTGGAAATTGAGCCGTGCTGACTGCCAACACTGGGGGGGTCGTAACACGTCATTCTCACACCAGAGGGCGCTGCATCGCCACAGCTGCCGAGATAGTCGGCGCCGATCGACTCGAGAGAACTGTCCAACAGGTTGTTCCTTGAGCTGCTACTTCCGGGCTGGTTGCTATGGCAACTGCTGTGCGACATGGGCGACATGACATATGTGTCAGCCGAGCAGCTCCGCGGCTGCTGTAGAAACTCGGGACATCCTGCTGACCTTGGCTGACCTGCATTGGTCAAATGACCATGTCTAGTGTCACCTGACCCTTCCTCGCGCTGCAGCTGACCGAATGGTATCGTCTGATCAAGGTCACCAAGGTCGTCTGCGAGGAATATCCCATCGTTCGTTGCTGCAGCATATTCGGCCCCGCATGCCGCGGTGGCGCCATCAAAGTCCAGGAAGTCCAGGTCAATCGCATCCTTGATCCCGATGTCGGAGCAGATCTCATCGAGGAGGTCATTCTGGATCCTGTCATCCTTGTAACCGAACACGTTAGTCGAGTCGATATCATCAAAGTCGAGCAGCAACAGCCCTCGTGGACTTCTGGAACGTGACGATGATGATGTCTTCGCGTTGCGGTAGCACATGGCCTGAAAAGTAACACCAAACTGCATCATAAGATGAAGAGAAACAGATGCAAGCGAAATGGTTACCATGGGGACAGTCACAAACTGCCGAATACTGAACACAGTAAATATTTATACAGTAGGAACACCATGTCCAATCGTTTAGATGTTTTTGCACATCATTTTGCTCATAGTAAACACAGTTCTGTACAGGGTTCATACACCTCAGCAACTGCAAATTCCGTGCCTTTTCCAGGCTTTTAAAGGTTTCCGTAAAAAAAATCCATGCCAAAAGCAACTTAAGCTTGAGCACGGCGGTTATACCAAACATACATTTTAAGCTTAATAATTATAATATTATATGACATATATTATTAAACAGGTTTAATTTCACCAGTTCGTGGGCTACGCTGGATCCGTGTATAACCGGCAGGCACTAAAACACATGGCAATACCCGGTGGATAGGGGCAGAATGGAAATCTGCCATTTTATTTTAGAACACTTAGAATTCAAGGCTTTTCCATGCCATTTATAAAAATCCAAAGTTTTCAAGGCCTTGATTTTGAACTAATGAAATTCCATGCTATTCAAGGATTTCCATGCCCCGTACGAACCCTGTCTGTATCTGCAAAATGTGCACCAATATTAAGGAAAACACGAGTCATGATCAAGATGTGCCACAACCACATAACTAACTATTAGACATACAAAGTCTGATAATTTTTATCATAAAATCATGTTAGATAAATAATAACCTACACAGTATAACCTACATCTTTTCTAACATCTTGACTGCCGCAATGTGTTCTATAGAATGGTCAACCACATTTTTTTATATCTAATTTGACCGTTATCTGTTTACATATATCATCCTTGCCGGTCTGCGCATTCATGAATAGTTGTTGACCATTATCTGTTGACCATTATCTGTTTACATATATCATCCTTGCCGGTCTGCGCATTCATGAATAGTTGTTGACCATTTCTAGTACTTGTGGACAAAGTTTCTCGAGGTCAGGCATTCATAGCATGGATGAATAAACATTTCTTCTCAATAATATATTATAATTATATACACACGACTGGGTCTTTCAAGAAGATAAAATACATCCCCCACTTTGATGATTGTAGAACTCTGATGATTGTAGCACCATTTCAAAAGAATGACTGCGATGTCCATGGATAAACAAAATGATATGTTTATCATTTACTTCATTTGATTTTCAAATTTTCAACCCAATTTTCGAAAACGTCAGCAGGTGGTCTCGATTGTCCCAGCACCTACCCCCCTCCCCCAGAGACAAAGACAGTGCGACCACAAAACCGGTCCTCTGGATTGACAGTCCAGCACCTACCCCCCCCTCCCCCAGAGACAAAGACAGTGCGACCACAAAACCGGTCCTCTGGATTGACAGTCCAGCACCTACCCCCCTCCCCCAGAGACAAAGACAGTGCGACCACAAAACCGGTCCTCTGGATTGACAGTCCAGCACCTACCCCCCCTCCCCCAGAGACAAAGACAGTGCGACCACAAAACCGGTCCACTGGATTGACAGTCCAGCACCTACCCCCCCTCCCGCAGAGACAAAGACAGTGCGACCACAAAACCGGTCCTCTGGATTGACAGTCCAGCACCTACCCCCCCCTCCCCCAGAGACAAAGACAGTGCAACCACAAAACCGGTCCTCTGGATTGACAGTCCAGCACCTACCCCCCCCTCCCCAGAGACAAAGACAGTGCGACCACAAAACCGGTCCTCTGGATTGACAGTCCAGCACCTACCCCCCCTCCCCCAGAGACAAAGACAGTGCGACCACAAAACCGGTCCTCTGGATTGACAGTCCAGCACCTACCCCCCCCCTCCCGCAGAGACAAAGACAGTGCGACCACAAAACCGGTCCTCTGGATTGACAGTCCAGCACCTACCCCCCCTCCCCAGAGACAAAGACAGTGCAACCACAAAACCGGTCCTCTGGATTGACAGTCCAGCACCTACCCCCCCCTCCCCCAGAGACAAAGACAGTGCGACCACAAAACCGGTCCTCTGGATTGACAGTCCAGCACCTACCCCCCCTCCCCCAGAGACAAAGACAGTGCGACCACAAAACCGGTCCTCTGGATTGACAGTCCAGCACCTACCCCCCCCTCGCGCAGAGACAAAGACAGTGCGACCACAAAACCGGTCCTCTGGATTGACAGTCCAGCACCTACCCCCCCTCCCCAGAGACAAAGACAGTGCAACCACAAAACCGGTCCTCTGGATTGACAGTCCAGCACCTACCCCCCCCTCCCCCAGAGACAAAGACAGTGCGACCACAAAACCGGTCCTCTGGATTGACAGTCCAGCACCTACCCCCCCCTCCCGCAGAGACAAAGACAGCGCGACCACAAAACCAGCAACACCACAACAGTTGATTTGTTTGTTTACCACGACAGCCTACTCAGGGTGTTAGCCATCACTATACTAACACGGCAGTTAGTATTTCTAAAGTACAGCAGCATAAATCAAGACCACTTTGTTAGTGTTAAGCACGTTTGGCAGGACATTGTCCAGGCTGCTTGATTTATATATCATTTGATGACTGGGAAGTTAGGGACTGTCTCAAGACATTAATGGTTGATACTAAGTGAACTTGGTTTCATTGGGGTGAGGGGGTGAGGGGGTGTGGGGGTGTGGGGGTGAGGAGCTGTTTCACATTGATGTTTTTTCCAACAAACGTTAGTAGTTTTGTGTAACATTGACTACTTTGAATGGAATGTGGTAGTTGCAGCCTGAAGGCCGCCAACAGCTACACAGATATCCACAGGTCAATATAATTCTTCAAAGTTTCATGTAGGGGGTCTGATGTAGGGGGTCTGATGTCTGATGTTAAATAACACTAGCTTCATTGAGTATCAAACACAATTCTTGTATACAACATGGCCACATGAAGCACCATGCAAGCCCAACTTATCACCAGTGAAGGGTTGTACACAACATGGCCACATGAGGCAGCATGCAAGCCCAACTTATCACCAGTGAGGGCTTGTACTCGACATGGCCACATGAGGCAGCACGGAAGCCCAACTTATTTCTACACGCAAAGAAACATTCATTAATCAACACACATCAAAGAGGACTTATTTTCATAATTTGTGATCTAATCAAGAACATTCAAGATCAAATGAATTTGTCTCTACTTTTTGAAACCCTGGCCATTTACTCCCGTCAAACCACAGCACATCATTGTTGAGCTTCGGTAACTCAAATACCTATACTGATAAATACCCTTCATTACTCAAACATGTGTTTCCCAGGAATTTCAAGTTAATGAAGTTGTAATATGATCACAGATTTTACAGAATGTTACTGCTGTGTTCGCATTTACTACGATGCTCCTGTTAATTTCGCTATCCTTATTATACAATCGGAAATATTTTCTATGGAAAAAAAACAATTAGGCAATCTTGTAGAAAAACAACAATACCTATCAAGTGAGGGCTTGTACTCGACATGGCCACATGAAGCACCATGCAAGCCCAACTTATCACCAGTGAGGGCATGTACACAACATGGTCACATGAGGCAGCACGCAAGCCCAACTTATCACCAGTGAGGGCTTGTACTCGACATGGCCACATGAGGCAGCACGCAAGCCCAACTGATCTCCTCTGGCAACTGAAAATAAAACTAAGAGTACGAGCGAAGGCTTTCTAATTGCAGCAATACCATGGAAAGGCCTGATCAAGAATTATTCCGCAAATAGTTCCAGCTTGACCCCACTTACACTTATCAGGGACAAACAACACACAAGTGCCAGGAGGAAAAAGACCAACCAGGGATTGCCAACAATGCCTGCAACAACAAGGGGAATGTGTGCTTCTGTGTGCACTGGTTCTATGCGCTGGTAAGCATGCCATCGCATCAACCTAACTACTTGTGGTGTGCCCGGACCACAGCAGTACTGATAACCTTAGGGCCCCTTCATAGGCGCCCCAATCTATGGCCTGCTTCCCTGGCCAGCAGTACCGTAGTGTGTCTAGGGTTATGATCTTGAGTTACCCTGTTACACAGGTTGAATCTTTGTCAGAGTACTCGACTCTGACATCTGGCACGGATATGGCATTTTCAAACCATCGAGGGGCAACGGGTCGAATCGAGATGATATAAATGTATAATACAGAGGCGCCAACGTTTATCATGCACATTCCAAATGGGATGCACCCAAAGGGTTGTTCCAGTGTACCCGCGACTCGGGTTACCCGACACCCCTGGTTGGCGACACGTTTTGACATCCAGCACAGCAATCGGAAATGTGATCATTTGACAGTGGACATGACGACTAGCAGGACGCTTTGTAATGAATCCCATCCCTGAAGGTTAGATAGAGATGCCATCACATCATACGTGTGTTATGTGGATGTTGATATAGTACATACACTGTGGTGCAGTCTACTCTTGCCAAACAACATGCACTGCGCAGTGTTCAACATGGCCCAGGCATTCTCGACTCTAGCGCACAAGGGTTAAACAAATCGGCCATGTAGGTTAAATAAATTGTCACAGGTTAAATTAATCAAGATGATAACACTGGCTAGTAGCTACTACTAGCCAGTAGTAGCTATATATGGATAGTCACCAAGTGACAACTTAACAAGATTTCTGTCTTCAGAATCTCGATCTCTGTAGTTAAAATGAAAGTCGAGTTTACTCAAAGGCAATACTTACAACATTAGGTTTTTGATCAGAAAAAACATGATAATTTATTTTTATTTTGTGGCTTAGCGAGCAAGCTTCTAGTGCTGCATATTATTGAATAGCTAAAACATAAAAGCATAATACAAAGTACAAAAACAGAACAGTAAAGGTTCCTTCTACGGTGGTTTGGTCTGTCATTTGCGTGGTGCCACTGTTTTGGTTTTAAAAAAAAACGTACTTAGTGACATTGTGACCTAGATATTTGACCTTTTAACCTCAAGGGAAAACTCCAGTGAGTGATTCACTGTACTGAGCGGTGGTAAATTTGGAAATTGTAGTTGCTCTGGTATAGAGTTGTGTGGCCTTTACTGCAATACTACTACTAGACTTGGTGTTAATAACAAACAAAGCAATGGCTTCATGTCTGGTATCGTTTCAACGATGGATGCAAACAAAGCCATGAGATGGTTGTGGGAGAAGTCCATGACAACAGTGAAGTTCTCGTACAATCTGCTCGCTAAACCTCTCTCATCTAAAGTGACCAGTAAACAGTAGCATGACAACAAAGGGAATACCAAATATGTCCACTCGAGAACCGTGACGGAAAGACACCCAATGAATGCACGGTAACCAGACATGGAGAAGACAGTTGGGCTCAAATACGCATTTGCATTTAAATACACTGACTTTGCATATTTGTATTGGACTTTTTTATTTCATAAAAAAATAATATTGATATTTAGCGTATTTGGTCAAATACATGTCAAATACAGCAACTTGTATTTCATGTATTTGACCTTCTTGAATAAGCACATTTAAGGATCTTAAAGCGAAACAGGTCATGGTTTTGGTATTAACTAAACATGTGCAATTAAATCAAGAGTATCATACCAGTGGTGTACTCAGAATGTGCTCTAAAATTTGAAGAATCCAGTCATTTCTCCAAATGACCGAGGGCTGACATGTTAACCAGTGCAACCAATAAGCGCATGCGCTGCTCTACGAAATCGGGGTGACCTTGACTAAAGGGACATGTTAAGGGAGGCCGGCATATGCAGAACAAATGCAAAGTCTCAAACAAACATGTTATTTTGCCAGAAAGAACACTAGTAAACAAAGGTCAAAACATGTTACATAAGTTGAGTTTGGATGCAAATAGCCTGGCCATATCCTATTGGCAAGAATAGGAATAGATGTATATGAATATATTTTCATTTGGCGAGTAAATATTGCAAGAATACCATCTTATTCCAGCAGTATGGCGCGGCCCATGAATTTAAGATGTGTGTTCAACAAGGTTTTTCTAGTAAACCACTGGCGTGATATTCTTGATTGTAGCTACAAATGGTTATGTTTTATAGGTGCACAGGCCGAAAACCATGACTTTTCTTTCGTTTTAAATAATAACTAATAAATGCGCACCTGCCTAACCCAACCCACTTTTTCACCATTTATTTCACCAATAACACTCTATAGAAACATAAAATATTACAATAGAATATCTGTAACTGCTGGGGGTTCTATTGCATATTTGGCCCTTCTGATGTAGCATATTTGAATCTAACTGTGTGTATAAGCATTTGAAATAAAAAAATGCAACACATTTGATCTACAAATGCATATTTGACCTGACACCAGACACAAAGTGTGATCAAGCAACGAGACTCTCACACAGAGACTGTACTGCGATGACACTAAACAGTTCAAGTTTATTGCTTCTAAATGCTGCGCTGCACGTTGGACATGCTGCACTGACCCCACGCAGCCAACGCGACACCACGCAATCACAATGCAATGGGGTTAACCCGCCATATCTCTTGTCCAGATAGTGGTAAGAACTGTGGCATTCAAGGCAGACTGAAGTGCGATTCATGACCTTAGAACAATTAATTTATATGTTTGTTCGAAGAGCAACTTAAAAACAAAAACTACGAGAACCATTACAAATCGTGCCTATTTATATTGGTTCCGCAATAAAACCAACCAAAATTACTTCCCCTAATTCTGCTTGGAAGATACTTTGTCTTAAGGCATTTTTTTCTGAGAGAGATTAGTCACTGACAGTGAAGTTGGAATTAGGGTAAAGTTCACGAGTCCTAACAATTATACTTTGCTCTGAAATGCTCTTGCTCTAAAACGGAATTTAAGGATGGATTGCGATAATTAATAGGTAGACTGAAACACATCAGACAGATGTGCATCCCAGATCGATTAACTCGCTAAATATCCCACAAAAAACAATCCAAATTAACAGAACTAAGTGCTTAATCACACATAAAGAACATATAGGTTATTATTACTAAACTGTGCAATGTGCCATATATCTGGGACCCGTTCATAGGTGCATACAGTCATTGTAAAAACATACCTGCACTCTTAAATATATATAGTTATACATAAAAATAAAAAATTAATAGTGTACGATTAAGAGCAATTTATATATAATAAATAATTATAATGAATGAAGAAATAGAATGTAAAATTAAGATATAAGTAAACATAATAAAAAAAAAAAAAATACACATTCATAAAAAGTCTAGATGAATGGGACTTACGTTGGAGACCATATTGGCGGCCTTGGCAGCATCTGTCTGTCCAGATCGGTCTGGTTCGACTGATCTTGGAGTCGACATGCACTCATCGTCCAGAGCGGACGCCATATTGTGATGTCACCGTGCTCAGTGGCGCCACCTTCTCAGCCATACAACTGCAACAGACGACAAAAGTAATTTGTCAAACATTATGTTGGGCCGCAACAGGCATTGATTGTCACTGCAATCAAACAAGCTGCTTGCGAACACAATAAAGCTTCATTCCCATAATGCTTTTAAGTTTATCTCATAAAGTAGAAACAGAAAACAATCTGAACACAGAAGCCATGTACACGCTAACAGATTATTCTCATCACAAGCATGTTAACACTTCTGCCAACATTTCTTAGAAATATCATTACTTTTATTTTGCTGCAATCATGAACAACCCATATATGACATGGTGAAAGAGTGCGTTACCAAAGACACATGAGGCCTAGGACAGCTATCAAGCTACCAGTCCTTGTGAAAACATCCCGACAATACCCACTTTTCCAAGTACAACATCCCTGAAGCAGAACCAGAATCCCCATTGACCCTGCTGCCCTGGACAGCAGGACGCTCACCCCACCCCACCCGCCTGTCACTTAAAATATTTACCCCACCAGCAAAAACTGCAGATACCGAATGAACGGTGGAGTTGCTATTAAGTTTCATGACCTGTAGTCTGTAGACGCTGTGCGCCTTTCAAAGAACTGCTGGCTGGGCGATTCCCACTCAAAATAGCAGCAGCCTGCGGCTCTAGTCACTGGCAAAACACTCATTGTAATCAGACGGAGCAAGTCTAGATGGTGAAACTGAACTGGGATGAGTCACAAGCGGCTAGGGCAAAGAAACAGAGGTGATAGACGTGGCAGGGTGAAGTGGGGGGGGGAGGGGGCTAGGGACATATAGAGAGGTGATTTATCACCATAGGTTTCTAGAATCACTTCCAGTGTTTTTTCATTTTCAGAAACATATCACGGATAAGCCTGCAAGCCAATAAACACAGCTGTATTCATTAATAACGATATAAAGTCAACACATGACATTGTTCAAATTTGCAACTTCACCAATATGTCAACATGGCAACATCTAAGCCATGTAGTCATGCAGTTAAATAAGCTATAATACTAATATTCTTACTGTAATATCCAAACATTTCTATTACTTTACAGACTTTTGCCTATCTTCACAAGATGGCTTCTTCAGTACGATGATGTCCTCATACTGAAGAAGCCATCTGGTGAAGATACGCAAAAGTCTCTACAGGTAATAAAAATGCTTGGATATGGTATTATTAACTAATAAGAACTGGAGTATTATAAAATGAAACTATGCATGTTTCCGAAGATTATTAATATATCTTCAATATTAACTATGGAGCGAACATCCTTAAGCATTGCTATTGTGTATCTGCATCAGATGTAATGGCGGCCCATAAAGTCAGTTAAAAGCCAAGAATTATCTCATGTTTCAACCAAGGAAATTACCTCAATGAGACATATTGAATACCAGGTACGCCAGACTTGACAGTTGTACACACATGATTTAATTCACCAACCCGAGTCCATACGATGATGCATTCGTACTTGATTCATACTTGATACACCATTCTTGCAAACTCTTGCGTTTACTATAACTCAAGTTTGTTTTACAAGAGTGCTCATTATGATGTAGTCACAATATCAGGTTTCTTGTGGTTTGCTAAGAGGAATCCCTGCACCAGATCCCCTTGTGTGCACAAAACATGCCTAACCATGTTGCGAACAAAAACAAACATGGTTTGTTTTGCATACAAATGTGCAACAAGAGCACTGCTATAATGTGTTATACCTTGTGGGTTTGTAAGAACGTCAATTTCGGCTACATCAAATTTGAAATCTAAAATACTGTAAAGTATTGTCAATGTTCATCTGATGAATTTTTTTGGACAACATTAAACATTCTAACCTACTGCTGCACGCTGGCACCTTCTTGTGAAAGCTTCAAATATGGTGATCTGAGATAAAAACAAAACACCCAAGTTGAGTTGGTTAGAATTTAAAAATTAATAGTAGACATTTACAAACATAAAGAAAACCTCCACAACCTATCACGTACATGACTTAGCCGAACGTTTCCACAGTTCCAATCAACAGACACCTACACCGTGCACAGACTTAACGGGACATACACATACACATTTCGGAAAGCAGCAGTTTTCCCACACAGCTGTTATGAAAGATGTAAAAAGAGAATTGTCCACCTCCAACTGGGCCGTTTACAGAGGACTTTTGAATAAAAGCAACTACTACCGCTAAACTGAACAGTGCATGGTGCGCAAAACTCAATAGACCTACAAAAATCCCCGATCGCAGCAGTGCAAGCATCAGGTGAAAACAATGGCGCACACACTGATTCAGACCAACAACCCTGACAATTACAGCAATTACACTGAAGGAACGGGGGACCACTGAAGGAACGGGGGACATGTCAAAAGGCTGATGTAATGCTGCTGGCCTATGATTAAAACTAAATCGAACAAATTGGCATTTTAGGATGAGAAATATGATTAAATACAAAAATAATAATGAAAAAGGCATATATGTTGCTGTCTCCAACTGGAGGTAGTAGTTTTACAGGCATGATCACCTCAGTATGACCACAATGCAGAGATCATTTCACTGAAAATAACTCTTGTATTGTTTGGCACCAGAGACGTTTGGTGCTGACTTGGAACTGATGTAAGTAATAGAACTATTCTAGTCAAGAATTTTACATCTAACTTCAATGTTCACTGTTGTCCATTTTGTTGATTTTCCCTTTCATAAAAACTACTTTTCACTTACTAACATATCGCAACCACTTGGAAATGTCACCTAATGTAACTTAACATAGAGCTATAACTTGTAAAAACTATACAATCACCAAAGAAGTTGCGACTGGTAACTTGGTGCTTGATATACCCTTTAAACCTTATACCGTGACTCCACACACATATTATGACTTGACAGTGTTTGACCCCGTACAGTGCATACATAGATTGTGACTTGCTGGTGTCTGACCCCATACAGTACATACAGATTGTGACTTGATGGTGTCTGACCCCATACGGTGCATACACAGATTGTGACTTGACAGTGTCTAACCCCGTACAGAGCATACACAGATTGTGACTTGACGGTGTTTGACCCCATACAGTGAATATATACAGATTGTGACTTGACGGTGTCTGACCCCATACAGCGAATATACACAGATTGTGACTTGCCTGTGTCTGACCCCATACAGTGCATACACAGATTGTGACTTGACAGTGTTTGACCCCATACAGTGAATATACAGATTGTGACTTGACTGTGTCTGACCCCATACAATACATACACAGATTGTGACTTGATGGTGTCTGACCCCATACAGTGAATATACACCGATTGTGACTTGACCCTACAGCTTCACACACAGATTGTGACTTGACCCCACAGCTTCACACACAGATTGTGACTTTACAGGATTTCAGTTAGTAAAGCAGACATACAAAAGAATGTATTGCATTCAAACTAGTCCCATTATAGCTACTTTTTAAATTCTAGTTCATGAAGGAGCAGGAGGGGAGCATTAAGTATTTAAGGTTGCATTGAGACATTTAGACAACCAACGTGGCTGGTGATTTCGTGAAGTAGCGAGCATGGCCATCCTCCGGACGTAGCCCAGTGCGAGGTAACAAACATAACCGCTACTATGAGAAAACATGCTCATGATGAGCCCCTCATTCCAGTCCAGCAGATATACAGCCGAAACTGCAAAACTAACATCCAGTCATCTGGACTTTGTGACAAACATTCCTCGCATCCATTCAATGAAACATATTCTTTACTATCAAAGGCATCTGCATTTGTCGAATCTGTCACACAATGAGAATATAATTGTATTTTACATTGAGTACAGTTAACGGGCGTAAACCAGCAGGCTGATTATGGCAATTACTGCAGTTCTTGACAGATGACAGAACAGTAACCATGGCAATGCTGATGACTGGTGATGTGATATTTGCCTTATGACTGATTTCAAACCCAAACCTGTGTTACAAGTACACCCTGCTAACTACATACAACTAGCGTACACCCTGCTAACTACGTACAACTAGCATACACCCTGCTAACTACGTACAACTAGCGTACACCCTGCTAACTACGTACAACTAGCATACACCCTGCTAACTACATGCAACTAGCGTACACCCTGCTAACTACGTACAACTAGCGTACACCCTGCTAACTACATGCAACTAGCGTACACCCTGCTAACTACGTACAACTAGCGTACACCCTTCTAACTACATACAACTAGCGTACACCCTGCTAACTACGTACAACTAGCATACACCCTGCTAACTACGTACAACTAGCATACACCCTGCTAACTACATACAACTAGCGTACACCCTGCTAACTACGTACAACTAGCATACACCCTGCTAACTACATGCAACTAGCGTACACCCTGCTAACTACGTACAACTAGCATACACCCTGCTAACTACATGCAACTAGCGTACACCCTGCTAACTACGTACAACTAGCGTACACCCTGCTAACTACATGCAACTAGCGTACACCCTGCTAACTACGTACAACTAGCGTACACCCTTCTAACTACATACAACTAGCGTACACCCTGCTAACTACGTACAACTAGCATACACCCTGCTAACTACATGCAACTAGCGTACACCCTGCTAACTACGTACAACTAGCATACACCCTGCTAACTACATGCAACTAGCGTACACCCTGCTAACTACGTACAACTATCATACACCCTGCTAACTACATGCAACTAGCGTACACCCTGCTAACTACGTACAACTAGCATACACCCTGCTAACTACGTACAACTAGCGTACACCCTGCTAACTACGTACAACTAGCATACACCCTGCTAACTACATGCAACTAGCGTACACCCTGCTAACTACGTACAACTAGCATACACCCTGCTAACTACATGCAACTAGCGTACACCCTGCTAACTACGTACAACTAGCGTACACCCTGCTAACTACATGCAACTAGCGTACACCCTGCTAACTACATGCAACTAGCGTACACCCTGCTAACTACATGCAACTAGCGTACACCCTGCTAACTACGTACAACTAGCGTACACCCTTCTAACTACATACAACTAGCGTACACCCTGCTAACTACATACAACTAGCGTACACCCTGCTAACTACGTACAACTAGCGTACACCCTGCTAACTACGTACAACTAGCATGTACGCTGCTAACTATCAGGGCTTGAATTTGGCAGCAGCCATGCGGCAATTTGCCACAACGCCCTGGCAACTGGCCATAGTGCCTTAAAAAATAAACAATGGTTCATGGCCAAACAGGCCGTGCTTTCTAATACACTCCATTTCAATTTCAACATCGTCAGCTGAAGGTAACGTCATCAGCAGACTTTATATTACCCGGATTTTTTTTTACAACGACACTAATTTACCAACATATTCACTGTATTGAAGCAATTGTGATAATATGGCATATTCTACTGGCCTCGGTGCCCTACCTACTGGCCTCGGTGCCCTACCTACTGGCCTCGGTGCCCTACCTACTGGCCTCGGTGCCCTACCTACTGGCCTCGGTGCCCTACCTACTGGCCTCGGTGCCGTACCTACTGGCCTCGGTGCCCCCTAAAATATATAAAAACCAAGGCCAATTGGCCTTGCCCTCAGGTTTGCCAAATTCGAGGCCTGAATTATGTACAGCTAACATACAACTAGCATTCACCCTGCTAACCATGTACAAGTAGCATACACCTGCTAACTATGTACAACAAGCATACACCCTGCTAACTACAACTGCTGAAAGGCCTTCACTGGCTGCCAAAATAGCATGATCAAGATTGATTTGATAAATCTATTTATTAGTTACATGTTTGAGGGTCAGAAAACCATCAACCATGTCTATTTTGTAAATGTATGTACAACTGTGTCACTGTTGGTATAGAAATAAGTCAAGCCGCTTGACAAAATACTCTCACAGATGGTTCAGTAATTATGTGCATAAATTTATCCATTTCAATGATTTCATACACTTACATGGCTACTAGTCAAAAATTAAGTAAAAACTTGGCAGAATTGGGATTAACTAACTGGGAGATTCATACATTAGTACTGTTTATCAACTCTGTAGGTTGTAATGTAAAAATTTAAATCTTCTGCATGCATTAATATATTGCTCAATCAAGAAAACAAATTATACATCCACGAAGCAACGATAATGAACTGTATATATTACAATGTTATGGGAAAGAGGTGCTAGTGTTGGCGTACCAATGCATCAATGGTTTGGCACCGACTTACTTGGGCGAACTTTTACACATACAAACTCCTGACGGGTGTCTACGCAAGGACTATGCGCCAACACTGCACCAACGCATCACTAAGAAGAGCATTGGTGAATCTGCATTTGGAACAACAGAGCCTCGACTTTGGAATTCATTGCTCGCAGACATTCGTAATTCCAAGACGGTAATTTTTTTTTAGGAAGTCTTTAAAGACTCACCTTTTTATTAGTCACTTCAAATATATGTAAATGAAGAGAATATTATGTGATGGACGCTATGGATGGACTGTTTGTGATATACATATAATTTTGCATTAGAATTCTCACCAGATTTTAAGTTTTTCTAAATAATTTTATTTATTTCTAAATAATTTTATTTATTTATTCAGTGTTTACACGTGTGTTTATATTTAAATATTATTTTATACCATGTGAATAGTATTTTATACCATGTACAGCGCATTGATCCATATAGTGGGAATTAGCGCTTTTAAAAATGCTGTATTATATATTAATAATATATTATTATATAAAGAGAAATAGTGAACTTTGAAGAGGCACGTTTTCAAAACTGAATCACATCAATGCCTGATAGATGACTCCGGGATGTTCCACACATGTCACTACACCCTGACAGATGACTCTGGGATGTTCCATACATGTCACTACACCACAGTGACGGGAAAGAAAACTTCAAAGAAATCATCTGTAGGTTGAACTAGCTCCTAAAATGAGAATAAAAAACGACAATGAAATGTGACCCCCCCCCGTGCATATGCCGCAGTATCGATAAACTGGCAATTATCCAGCTTGTACATTCAACATGAAAGAGTTTTCTAGTTAGCACCAATTATTGCAGTTCGGCAGACATAATACTAAAGCCCGTTCGCAGTCAATTTGAGATGTGAATCTTGCACGGTGTGGCACTAGGCCAGGTCGGGTCCAAACCACTCCTCCAGTGGGTCGACGCTACCGGCATGCCGAATATAGCAGTACCAGATGTTAGCCAGTGGTCTGCTGTCCTAACCGCTGGAGCCGAGGACATCACAGATGGTGGTCCCACGGAGAGGTCAGTCTGATGGTTCAACTCCATCTCAGCCATGGTGATCAGGCAACGAAACTTCATGACCAGTCAGATCTGTGCAGTTAACTTACAGCTCAATTCATTCAGCCCCTTGTGTGCACAAACTGATGTTTAAATTTAAGTAACATATGCACAGTCGGTTTAACAAAACACTGTGTGCCTTTGTTCAAATCATTGAAACAATTGACTTCGATTGTCAGATTGGGTGTAAATTTGCAAAAGTGTATGTAGCCTTATGTTATAGCATATGGGGGGGGGGGGGTGGGTGGGTGTGTGGCTGGGGCCAACCTCCCATCTCCCATCTGTTCTGGGGGCCAACTTCCCAACTCTCACTTCCTGCCACATCCCCTCTACACAGGCCGAATACACACAGCCACATTCTACCTTTTAAATAAGAGTGAACTATCATCCCTTGATATGATGCAATTCGAATTAACTTTAAACTTTGATTACATTGACACAACAGTCAGACTGAAAAGTTAGATCAGGCAAAACAACTTTATTGTAGAATCTTGATAACGACGCCTACACAAAATGGAGTGGTTACAATGGGTAACAATGAGACCATGCCCCTGAAGCCCCACTCTATTCCCGGCAGACGACACGAAGGTGAGCGAGAGAAGGATAAGCGAGACTACCTCCTACATTGGTCTGATGGCAAAGCTAAAGGCTTAATTAACCGGAAGCAGTACCTTTGACAAACACCAGCGAACATCGCTGCAGCAGGGAACATCGGTGACAAGGCATAGTGAACTTATTGCGGGTGCAGTAGCATGTAGCATGTAGTCTTCTGAACCTCCAACTCTTAATCAAGAGCATCCTTGAATCCTCTTGCTGCTGTTTGTTCTGTTCACTCCATCATGCCTGAGTTCACTCAGCTGCAGTGGTGGCAGATGTGAACGAACAACTGTTTGTGCAGTAATCACAGCATGGCTGAATACTTCCCAGAGAAGTCAAATTGGTGTTGGAATGAACTCAACTGATCTGCCCAGGTGTAAAGAAGTTTCTTCATTTTTCCATACACCACTTTGGGAAACCAACTGACCGGATAATGCTGTGATGATTCACTTAACTGGTTCTTTTTAGATCACTCAAAACATCACACCAAATCAGACAATCAACAGTCATAATGATTGCTTTAACATCCCAGCTACATTGTTTGTTTTTGTTCAAGATCCTGTCTGTTAATTACTGGTGATCAGTCAAATAACAAAGCAATATAAATCTCATGATACATTACAAATATATTACCGATAGTCATAACATGGGTGATAATAGGGTGTTTAGTTAATCCGCACCTTCAGTAACCAAAATGTGCAGATAAACGAGACATGACTGTATTAACAGTTGATCACATCCATGTTCGGCTGATAAACATCATTTGGTGGCCATACCTCATGTAGTGAAGCCCATTAAGAACAGGACACGGTACCCAAACCAATAGGTTCTTATCTTTGGCAGCCAATACCACTTCCTTCCGCTCATCGCAATTGGGAACCCACCGGAGCGCGACCAGCGTTCACTTTCACAAAACCCTGCATTCCGGTGCACAGTACGACACTTATGTCGCGATCACGTCACCACCCTGGCAACATCTGCCTACCCACTGCACGCCAACAGACGACGGAAACCGACAAAATACCTGCGCTGGGGAGATTGCGATCTACACAGTGACCAACTACGACACACACGCGGGGGCGGGGCATGGCACGCTCTCAAGGTCGCACACCGCCCCACCGTCACCAAACCCCTGACAGATGAGTTAACAGCTAACTCTGTCAAAGTCCACAATGCCCCCCCTTTGTGCGGGGTTAACAGACCGACAAGGCCATGGAGGGGTTTGTGAGGTTACTAGAATGTACATCATCTCACACTACCAGGTGTGCAACTCCTCTAAATCCACACAATGTTCAGTTTCTGTAGCTCCGGCCTCCATTTATTTTTTTTAATGGAAATTAAAATGCGATTATAACACCTAGCGCAACTGATTCCCAATGCTACCTAAACAATGAGGTATACAAGCCTAGTGCTTGCAACTAATCAAGTTCATGTACAAGTTCTCAAGTAACGGCAGCTAATCAAGTACCCCTGTCTTCCTTTGTTAACCCGACTACAATACACGCCCCTGCAACCAGAAAAAAAAACAAGTGCAAGGAAACTGGATCCGTCAGTGCCCAGAGGTCGGGTTCTCCGAATAACCACACCATGGTAGAGAGAGTAGGGAAGCCCGGGGCTCACTTGGCACAGGTACAAAGTACGACCAGGGCACCAACAAGTTGACAAGGCCATTTCCTCATGGCATCACAATTCTGTAAGTACACGCCTAAAGAACCGTCCCCAACAGAACTATATACTGACACAACGTCCACAGTTAGAGCACCAGAAACACCACTGAAGATTCTTCCTTACTTTTTTAGTCTTAGAATCACTTTGTGAGAAATCAAACTGATCTAGAATCCACAACGACACACTAACTTGCTTGTGCAAATGTGCTTTTTAACATGGATGAAATCATTGAACAAACAATTAAATTATATTTGGTCGAGATATTGCGAAAATGGGCAAAACTGGCTCAGTTTCTATATACATTATAACACAAAGCTATTCACACATTTGCAACAAGTCAATCTTCAACCGACTGCGCATACTGCTGATGCTATCCACACACTACAGATCTAAACATCGATGCACCTGATTCGCAATAGACTAAATGAATTATGGAACCTGCTTTAATGCAACGAGCGAGGGAAGAGAAGGCGCCTACAAATTTACAAGCGAAAAACAAGTAGAGATTCCAGGAACTGCTTGCAACCTATTAGGATGTAACCACAACGGTCAGGAATGTAACCACAATGGTCAGGGATGTAACCTTCAACTTGCCACAAAAACAGACATTTTGCTCCCACACTAACCGATGTCTTTTTTACTATATATTTCTTACATAACTTAACATAAACAAAAGAACCGAATCACGCTCAGGTACAATGTATCATGCATTAAACACATAACCTGAACCGTCCACATGAAAGCCAATATCTATAAATTACGCCTGCTCCCTAATAAAAACGTAGCACAGCAATAGCATTTAGAGTGGAGAATGTCGGTAATGACAAACTGTCAACTATGTGTACTATGGCGCAGGGGCCGTAAACTGAACCAAGTACACTGGCTGCTCCAGACAGTACTAAGTGTTCGCTACAGACAGTGGTCCATTATAGGCAGTGTTGTTTGTACTTTGTAGTCCAATATTGGCAGGTGTTGTTTGTACTACTGAATTTATAAGAAGTTGTCGAGTGCCTTGTTATGGTCTTACCCTTCTTTTTAAAACAACCTTACAGGTGGTTTCAACATAAAGTTGTCACATTTATCATCAGCATTATTTCCTTTGCCCGTAGCATGACCCGGATGTTGGATAAAACTACAATGACAGATTTTGAAATAAGGAAACATCGAAACCATAGTTTTGATATTTAAAAGAAAATTTGGATAAACAAATTCCTGGCAGACACGGGGGGGGAGTTCTAGACTGGTCCAAACTTCCCCTGCAGAAATCGTAAGCAATGGAAGTTTTGGGTGGCCACATCAGACCCCTAGGTGCCAATAGGTCTACACATTATCGCTACGTTCATACTAAAAACCAGAGTCAAGAGTGACGGACAGATCCACAGCCTGTTTCTGTTCCAGTGGAATGTAGCACCGAAAACTGCCTGTCTACGTAATTCTGTGGTTTGGGTTTGTTATGCAGGCTCAGATAGGTTGAATAATGGGGCATATTCTAAGACATGCTTACGTATTATAGCACATTTGTATTTAGCAAAGATTCAGTTCACTGGCAGTACGCCATACCTACAACTTATTTTGAAAAAAAATCAATGAAAGCCAAGTGCCAGGCATTCATTCTTAAAGAATAAGTGAATGGAAACAAATATTTATTTACTGATTGTCTTTACAAACGCCAATAACAAACGTGAATAAGCTTAAAACCAAAATTTACAAATATCTCATAGTGCCAATGGTTTCCTTGTCCACTTGCTTTGGGTGGCAATTTGTTAAATAAAAATGTTCCTGTTTCGGTTTATTTGTGTATACTTAAATTACTGTGCTGCAACATTTTAGCCTAATTTATTGATATTTTCATCTATCCCTCTTAATTTAGTTTTTAAAGCCAAACAATATTGTTTTAACAGTATGCATGTGTGCGTGCGTGCGTGACTGTGTGCATGCGTGCGTGACTGTGTGTATATATATATACATACATACGTTATGCATATTTTATATATAATTATTAAGTTTTACCTTCTTGTTTATATTTGTTCTAATTTACTGTGTTGATTAATTAACTTGCTTTGCTGATTGATGGTGATATTTATTTTAATATTTAAGGTAACTTGCTTTAACCTATTGATGTTTATACAGCTGTACTATTTATTCTTACAAAAGAATGGGGCGCGGTAGCGCAGTGGTTAGAGCGTCGCACTCTCATTTGAGAGAACCCAGATTTGAATCCTCTTGCTGCCATTTCAAAACTTTGGCAATTTTGTTCCTCCCACGTTGCCACAGTTCACTCAGCTGTGTGAGTGCCTGGCTACAGACAGGGGTGGATATTTGAACGAATAGTATTCGCGCAGTAATTGCAGCATGGCTGACTGCTTCTAAGAGAAGTAAAAAAATTTCCCAGCCAAATATCACAGTAATCAGAATGTCTTGGCACATTATATTGTCAGTTGGATTGCCTGCCTCCCTAGTATGAAGTAAATTGTCGTAATATCCTTCAGAAATAGTCAAACTCTACGATTCTTGCAACTTCGTCCGCCATCTTTGCTTCTGTGTTTCCCCAGCATTCCCCAAGATACTGACGTCAATAAATGCGAATCATCCAATAGGCATCCATGTTACAAATGCCAGGGCTTTCCCTTGCATGTGCGGACTACGCCTTTGCCTTGACACATATAGATGCATCGTATCGCTCACGAATGTATCGCGATATTTACTGATGCATCGATTAATCGTCACATGTCTACTACTTAAGCATTAGTTGTTTGTACAGTGCTACCTTTTATGGATATGGCGGTATATAAAAATAAATATTATTATTATTACATCCAACCAAAGGAATGTTCACTGGTGGAAACCATAACTGTGGTCTACACCCACACATCGACTGATGCATTCTCTCGCGGCTGTCTAATGCATCAGGTGATAGGAAATACCTCGCAGCATTTACTCCGGATGGGCCGCAGCGATTTACAGGCCGATCAGTAACTGAAGCCCGAGGCTGTGGGATAACTCTCTGACCAAATGGCAGACAAATTTCCCTCTCCGCACCACGAATGTCGGAGCACTTTTTCCAAAGCTGTTTTCAGTAGCTCTATAACTGCCATCGACAGATTCGACACAGCTGTTTAAACATATGGGCCTCATTGCAGAATTACAATCTGACTGAAAACTTGGAAGCAGGTTAGGGGGGAGGTACATGTCTAAAATAGAAAACCACACCTAGTTCACACGGCGCTTTATCCGTGCAACAACTGGTTTGTTTTATCACTTAGTTTTATCACTTACTTAGCAGTTTCTTAATTGTTTTATCACTTATAACTTGTACTTGGTATGGCAGTTTCTTAATTGTTTTATCACTTATAACTTGTACTTGGGATGGCAGTTTCTTAATTGTTTTATCACTTATAACTTGTACTTGGGATGGCAGTTTCTTTATTGTTTTATCACTTATAACTTGTACTTGGGATGGCAGTTTCTTAATTGTTTTATCACTTATAACTTGTACTTGGGATGGCAGTTTCTTAATTGTTTTATCACTTATAACTTGTACTTGGGATGGCAGTTTCTTAATTGTTTTATCACTTATAACTTGTACTTGGGATGGCAGTTTCTTAATTGTTTTATCACTTATAACTTGTACTTGGGATGGCAGTTTCTTAATTGTTTTATCACTTATAACTTGTACTTGGGATGGCAGTTTCTTAATTGTTTTATCACTTATAACTTGTACTTGGGATGGCAGTTTCTTAATTGTTTTATCACTTATAACTTGTACTTGGGATGGCAGTTTCTTAATTGTTTTATCACTTATAACTTGTACTTGGGATGGCAGTTTCTTTATTGTTTTATCACTTATAACTTGTACTTGGGATGGCAGTTTCTTAATTGGCGCCAAGAATGGGAGTTTCTTCACCAGCACCAAAGTTGGCAGTTCGTTTCTAGCATGAAAGTTTCCACACAGAAGAAATACCAAAGTTTCACTGCAACTAATTCAGATCTAATTATTTCTCAACGCACACAACTGGCAACCAATCAATGCCACAACATCAGGCAGTCGTCAGAGTTAACCACCTTGTTGCCGTCTTGTTACGTAAGGCTCAAACACTTGTTCTGCATTCCACTCACTTGTATTCTGTCATATCCTGTGTCATTTTATTGTTATTACCTTTGGTTCACTTACTTAACAGTTTATTCTGTGGTATGCAACTGCACAAAACTGATAGTCTGATATTGACAGAAACATGACAGAATTCCCAAAGAATTATGATACTGGAGTCGCCATTTTATCACTTCATATTATCGGTGTGTTTTCCCACGAGCACACAAGTTATTTTTACGCTGCCTATAACGACGTAGGCATGAAGACTTGGCGCCCGCAATAATAATTAAATTGACAAAAATAAAACTCAAGGCTTTTCAAGACTACTTGGCAACATTCAAGGATTTCATGACTCAGTATATGTGTGTTTATACATAGAACTTCTAAAAATATGCCAACTGTCACTGGTATTCCATGATGCTGCCTGTAATCTGCTATTTTTGACCTAAAAAGCCTGTAACTGCCAATCCCACAAAACACTTACGCTGTTTAACATTCGTTTCCCTAAGCTGTTTAACATTCATTTCCTTAAGCTGTTAAAAATTTGTTTCCTTAAGGTGTTTAAAATTTGTTTCCTTAAGGTGTTTAAAATTTGTTTCCTTAAGCTGTTTAAAATTTGTTTCCTTAAGCTGTATAACATTTGTTTCCTTAAACTGTTTAACATTTGTTTCGTTTTCCTCAATGAGCAGGCCATGTGGCAGAGCTCAGCTACAACCCAAGTACTGCCAACATGCAGCAACCATCTCATAACCAAAGCTAAGAAGCCTGATCACATCTAACCAACGCCTCCACTGGCTAACCATTAAACAACCGCTTGATTACAAACTACGGCTAATGTTTCACAACAAACGTCATCAGGCGTTAACACTGCAAAGTTAATGATGTAACTGGCTATGTATGTAAACAGAGCGAGACAATGCTCATAGCCAACAGAAGAAAGGTTATTAGGCAGGCTTCATCCCACCGGGACTACCATGATGACCAGTGGTCAATACAGGCGGTCAGCTCCATGCAACCACTTGGGATAAGATAACTGAGATGCTAACCCTAGCACTGGCGTCTTCCAGAGGGCGTGTCCCGTTGCTAAGACATGTCAACACGCCTATGTACATAGTTGTTTCTAGTGGCTTTATGCTAGATCCTTTCAATTACAATCACAAGTTTTTTGCAGGGAAGTGGCACCACTGAAAAAAAAACCTTCACTACTCCGGTGCATTTATAGCCTAGCTACAGAAACTCAAATTCAAGGCACAAAGCAGTTCATTCGTTGTCAGTCTCCTTAGACCACCCACCTTTGGAAGCGCCCTGGGGTGGGTGTTAGGCCCACATACAGTTTCATTCCACTGTGCCCCCTCGGCTGAATCAAACTTTACAAGCAGCTATAACAATTCTTCATTGTGTTCCTAGCAGTCCATTCAACCCCCACTCCCACAAGACGGCTCAGGCCATGGGGCTTCATCACAACACAAAGCGAATCTCTGTCTTGTAACAAAAGCAGTGCTCGTCATATCTGGTTTCTAATGAGTAATGTTGCAGGCAGACATTTTTGTCATGTCTAGATAAAGCAGACCTCACTCCTTGGCTGGTCAAGGAGGCAACCCAACGCAAATGTTGCACGCGTTGAGAAAAAGTTCAATTCGAACTTGGTTGTTTGTTGATGAAAAATCCTGTCAACTACACAAGGTCATTTTGTCCAAACCTGAGTGGTGCATTGGCTTTAAAGTGCACAGGATATAAAATAACCAAATACTCAGCACAATTATTATGATTTTCAAACAACAAAGTTTATAAACGCGTCCCCACAATGACTGATTAATGGCCCAGATGTTAACCTGTCAGACTTTCTGATTTACAGCTGTATTGTATAACCTTTGGATGTGGTCCCAAGTTCAAGAACCATACAGATCATTTCTCATAGGCAACCTCCCCCCCCACTGACAAAGTAGCAGTACATTGGTGTACCAATAGGCATAGAGAATGGTGACAGATGTAATCAAATACTAACAGTTAGAACGCCCCAGGAGTTGACTATTTGGTGTGGCTCCCTACAAATAGACCATTCAGGGCATATGTACCCCACTGATGCCACAGGGGCAGGCTACCTTATATCGCCCTCAACTTCCACAGAAATGCAGGCAAAACAAATTGGGACAAGAGTAAAATACAAGAACATTTTATCAGTGTGTGGTCCAACAAACCCCGCAGTGGGTCTGTCAGACTCCACATAGCTCTCTCCAACATGGAGGTGGAATTTGAGAAAACAGAAATTGCATGTTGCAAACATGGCATCCACTGTATGTGATCATTACAGTAATCGTTGGAGTTAATAACAACCGGCCGGCCAAATGTTGTCGAGTTAGATGGATTCCGTTTCACCGTCACAATTCTAATGCCTTCCAGTTTCTTAGTAATTCTTATATTCATGCGATCCAACACCTCCAATATGATGGCTCGTTTCACTGAACTGTACATAATAATGAAAAATGCCTTTAGGAAAAGGCTAGCATAGCAACTGAATAATAGAACCTAACCTTCATCATCTGTTTTATTGAGTGTTTACAGGTCTAGACACAGCAATGCTAGCTGTCTCCTGCTTGTTTGACGTGTCCTACCTGACCTTTCTCAAATGCAGTCAACAAGTTATTCTTTGTCAATAATTGGTAGCAATAATACTTATTACATTATTAGTCAATATATTTTTAATTTCGCAAATAAAACTACATAAACAACACCAGCAGCCCCTAGTGCATCTGTCCATACATCAATAAATGACGTTGACACAACGCAAGCTGCACTGATTCAGATGTTTTTTTTATTCAAAACACACTACTTGTGTATCAAATTTCAAGTTTTTCTACCCGGATAATTATGAAATCTGGACAGTTGTGCTCGCTGACAAAGAGTGCTGTTTGCGAACAAGAGCCGTTAAATGTTTCCAACACTGGTTTCAACACCTGCCTGATGCCACAGTGCTGAGTGTGCGCAACAGATTACAACGTGCACATTACCTATGCACGGGGATAACGTGTCACTGATGTGCTTCCCGGGGTCTAACATTTCCCGTACACATTGCCAGTGGGTGATGGAGTTACCAGACCAGAATCTGCCTAACGAGAAACAGCCCATGTTATGAGCACGAAGGGGGTTCCTGCAAACAAAACTTTTTTAAACTAATTTAAACCGGTGTGGTCTTCTAACACTTCGTCAGCCCACGGTGAATCAAAATAACAGACGAAAAATCTAATTCTCACTAATTAGCCAGAGTTGAAACAAACATTGGAAGTAGAACTTTCTCGGTTGCCATATCAACTCTTTGTGGAATTCATTCCCTGTTAGTGTTTGATCAGCAGGAAATTTTACCATTTTACCATCATCTCAAAACCTATCTTTTAACCGTGGTTATCCTCTGTAGCTCCTCAACATTTATATTCATCCATCTGTTGACAACTCTAAAGTTGTCTACCGATAAAAAAAAATTTGCGAATGCCGTAACCATAAATGGTTTTGACGAGCATCTGAGCTCGGGTACAGGAGGGTTTTGACACAACAGAAGTCTTTGTATTGTATTCAGTATTGTATCGTATAATAAATAATACTTGCTCACCTCCCTGCACATCCTCGTGGTTCACCCGCTGGCTGTGAACAAGCTTCAAGCAATACAAAGTACAACTACCTGGTTGTCAGTACAACTACCTGGTTGTCAGTACAACTACCTGGTTGTCAGTACAATTACCTGGGCTTGGTGCGAGATAGAATCATGATCTACATCCAACAGCTTCGTTCCAACACACAGATTTCCCATAATCCTTCCTGACGTAGTCACATAGGTTAAGTTGTTACATACACTGAGGGCAACCTTAAGGTCACTGAGGTCACACAATATGATGGCGTTCAATGGTTCTGAAACTTGTGCAGTGCCACAGTCAGTTACCGACAAGAACGAAAATCCAAACCTTTGAGAACAAAAGCAGGTGCTATGGACACGTTCTTAAAGAAAAGCTGATTTCAGGTGAGAAAGTTATGTAAAAAAAAACTTACAAACAGGGCAAACCCTAAAAAAAAAAGTTGTTTTAAAATGAACAAATTTGCTTATTATTATTGGTAGATCACCGTTAACTCTTTGAGTGGTTACTTTTGCATTGAAAACTTCACCTTGGCATTTCAGCCCTACCCCACAACCATGGAACCTCAGATCCACCAAATCACTGAGAGCTTACACACCACCAAAACACAACTCCCGCCTCAAACTAAACTGCTAAGAGAAACAAGAGATAAGACTTATCTAGCTCAGATTACAAGTCTCTGATAGTGTAATTTAGTATGCTAAAAAAGTATTGGTAGTGTCCTGAATGCTGAACTTGGAACAGGCAGCAGGTGCCGAAGATGAAACAGGCAGTGTATGCTGAACACAGAACAGGCAGTTGGTGTTGAACATGGAACAGGCAGTTGGTGCTGAACTTGACAATCAGACATCATATTTTCATTAATCAAACAGATACATCTCATATGTATGTATGTAATATGTATGTTATATATATATATACATACCGGTATTTATATATTAACTTAACTAGCACTACTGTAGTAAAAAACATTTCCATCATAATCACATGACACTATTATAATGAGATATTTGTAGCAATATAGTTAGTCCATCTGCATTCAACTATTGTCGAACCTTTTAGAATGTTCAACCTGAAGTAAACACTTAATATATTACATCTGGGTGACTGTTAAACATTTTGTTCTAATGTCTAGGAACTGTGTTACCTGATATAATGATACAACAAAAACACAAATTTCTCGCTACTTTGTGAGATTATTATAACAAGACATATCTCTCACAGTGGCGTATCTAGGATCTCGCAGTGGGGGGAGGGGGGGGGGCACAGGGGGAGCAAGCTTAGTTACCCATTAATTTACCATGCTATCATGCAGTGGCACAACAGTTTGTATGCGTGTGCGTGCATATATGTGCGTGTGTGTGTGTGTGTGTGTGCGTGTGTGTGTGTGTGTATATGTGTGCGTGCGAAAACAATCAAACATTTAAGCCCAGGGGGACCATGGCCCTAAACAGTACACCGTTTACATTTTCACTGTTATCATGAAATGGTCATGCAATGCTATATAATTTTCTGATCACCTGGTCAATAAAGGTATGTAAGAAATGCAGGGTTCAATATTAGTTTCCTTAATAAATATGCAATTCAAACATGACAACATAGATTATATCTACTTGGTTACATAATTTACAAAAACCACACCCACTTGCAAGGCTCAAGTGCATGCTATCGGTTATGCAATCCTCGAAAATCACAATCATGCATCTATATGGAAAGCACAGAGATAACCTCTCCTGAATCTGAAAACATACCTGTAGAAATATATATATATATATATTGCAAAAACGATTGAAGCAGTTTTATATGTATATGTGTGCACCAAAGTTATTGACATTATGAAACTCTTTTCAAAGTTACCAAGTTTTGTTTACTAGTACGCTGCATTAGTTTTGGTCTGTAGAGTGTGTAGTCTGAGTACACCACCAAATAAACTAACTGTTCATAGGCTAAAGTTCACAGTCCTAGACGCAGCATGACGCAACAGTTACAGGTACTTACTCAAGCATAAAGAAAACCTCATTTAAACACACGTTCAGCGATTACATTGCAACTTACTATGCAGCGACTATTCATTCACATACAGTATTCTACACCACTGTCTCTATAGGCAGGTACTCATTTCTATAGCTGCACAAACTGAGGCAATGGGGAGTGAACAAAATTGTCAAAGATTCGAAAATATAACTTCCATTTCCCATACTGCCCTGTGGTAGACCATCACATCATTGCCACCTGACTTACCGTCTGCTCCCAACAATACCAGCCACAACATATTCCCCAACCAGGAATCCCGCACCGCCCGGGAGACTGTCCTACATCCCATCCACCCTCCAGGAGACAAAAAATGTCCTGACAAACCAGGATACAGCTAATTCAACAGGGATGCTTTCAATTTCTTCCCTCAGATGGCAGGCCAGGACACCACGGGCTACCTGTCAGACACCAGGGAAAGAGTCACTGACGTTGAAGGATAATAATTAACTCCCTACTGTCCCACTGATAAACTGTCTACTGGGAATACAATATTACGCCTAAAATGTTCTCTGTGATTATGCCAAATAACCTGTTTTAGAAGACCAAGGCAGGTGGCATGTTCACATCATAAAGTTTCTATAATAGTTTTTTTTACATTTTTATAACAATAACCGTTTTCTAAATCACAAATAATGATAAAAACTTAATCTACGTAGTGAAGACAAATTACAAAATTGCTTTCTGAACCACACTATACTTTCCTGAAGAACTGCACAAATTCACATTGAATATCGTCACATGATGAAAATTACATTTTATCAGCTCACGAGATAAAGCCAAATTTTCAGTTGATAGCTTTTTCTATACTGCTTTTAACCTATTATTACTATTATGACTAATATTCCTTGAGAGGCAAACACTGTCATATGAATATTTTAATAATTTAGTAAACTGTCTTCTAGGTGAAACCAGCACAGGGCTGGGTCCAATTACACAAAATTATATCAATTACAATTACATTTAATTTGTAATTTCAATTACAATTACAGTCATAAATGTCCAAATCAATTACAATTACACTGTTTCAATTTCAATTATAATTACATTATGCGGAACCAAATATATTCACAAAATCACTGAATTTCAATATTTTGTACACAATTGATAAACAAATATAACGGTAATGTTTTGACATTTTGTTGAATTGTGATTTTGTATTATACTAAATAAAAAGTTAGAAGTTTTTTAAACATATTTTCGTTATATCAAAATACAATGCAGTATCCAGACATAATCCTACAGGACATATTTTTTACAGACAAAATCACAAAATATGAAAATTGGACAAAATCCCACAGGCCATAATACAATATTTATTTGTATCTCTAAGCACCTTTCTAGTTTTATAGACATTTTTCTGTGTGCAATTCTTACATTTTTCTTCGGAAAATACTAATAATAGGGTATGATGTGTTTACTTTGAGGTTGTAGCTCCTGCTCTAAGCTAACATTCTTAATTGGTCTGCCCTTTGCTTTGTGTTGGGAATAGGAGAGAGGCCATATAAACGGTCCTTGCCACCTGACCTGTCTCCATTCCTCCACAACACAAGGGGTGTAATTGGCTTACTAACTCTGCAATGTTTCACAGAGCTGATATTTTCTGAAGCAATATCAGACTACAGGTCTTTACATGTTGTTTGAATACCAGCTTAGCCTTTGTCTGACAATGTCTGTGCATTGTTTATTGCTTCCTGGCTGTTACCAACTTACTGAAAAGGCTAATTGCTAAGGCTACCCACCACTAGCACCATGAACCCACCAGACAGTGTATACTTAACTGTAACTTAAATATAAATATATAAGCAGGTGTTATTATTAGTCTTGATTTTCAACTCATGTGAGACTTAAATTATATTTTTAGTGACAATTCGTTCAGGTAGTTTGTGGTATAAAGCGTACTGTAATTGATTGTAATTGACATTTTTTTCAATTATACAAAATATAACAATTACAGCAAAATTTCAAAACCATAATCAATTACAATTACACAATTTTGCTGTAATCAATTACAATTACATAATTGGACCCAGCCCTGAACCAGCACCATGAGTATTTCATGTGAAAGCTGGGTGGATATTAATATTATACACCCTCCCAGGGAAACACCTGCCCTACTGGCCTCATTCCCGACCATCCCGTGCCACTTCCAAACCCTGTGGGGTAAACATACTCCTCTATCACAAGATTACATTTCGCTGTCTCCTAGAGATTTCACAAAACCGGAACCGCGCCATCCAACCACAAACGTAAGGACAAACATACACACCTTCGGCATCCGAATAAATACCGCTGGGAAAACCGCCATGACAATATTGGACTTGACAGAGTCGAGCTAACAGGGCCATATTAGTGATTACAGGCCCAGATCGCACACGTCAATGCAACTGTGTCTGACAGCCGCAGATACTGTGGGGCTATGGAACCACCCTAGTGGAACTAGTGGTTATCGTGGCGTCTCGGCAGGGGGATTGGGCTTATCACCTGTCTTCCCACGAGGTATGCAAGGAAGGCCCACCGGATGCTGCCTCCCCTGAATCCCCGCCGGTCGCAACCACATATAAATTTCCCAACAAAGTCACTGCAGAGTGGAAAAACAAAAAACACTCCGGGCAGGCCTGAGACAGGCAGCAGGAATGGGCAGTCGGTAAGCCAGTTACTCGATGGATCTACAGCTGTACAGAATTAATTTTGGTACATCTGACAACATAACTTAACATGGTCATGTGGAAATAATTCTGAAGGATTAATGTATCATAAGACATTTTTTTTTGGTATACATATATTCAAAGAATGATGTTTTTTTAAATAAAAAATAGTAAGGAATTTTGTAATCCACCATTGCGTGCAAAAGTCATATAATTCCACACGCAATTACAAGTGCATAACTGGAATACATACAGAGAAACACGCTATAATCTCTGCGCATGAAGTAATTTAAGCCAAACAGGAAAACCACACATAGATACTACAGTGTATGGACAGTTAGGGGTATTCTCAAAACACAGATACACAAAAGACCTGTCAACATCTGATTACTATCTAAGGTATACCCCTCTAGTATGCAATCCAAACGGTACATATTCTGCATTATGAAAGCTCAACTGGGTAAATGGAATGGTCACTGATCCTAAAATTGGCGTAAAATGGCTCTGTTGACAATAATAGAAACCTTGTTAGATTTGATAGGTTAATATACTTTAAACCAAAGACAAAGTGTAACTCTAGTACCAATGACACAGCCCGAGCTGTCAATCAGCAATATCTGTTTATCTGCTTCATGCCTGTGCAATCATAACGGTCAGGGCTATTTACAGTCGGAAAGTCCTTAAAGTTATACTGGAAGCAATTTCGAACAAAACCCCTCCCCACTCATACATTAATTTTGTGTATTTAAATTGCATATAATGGTGACAATGTGTTGTGCCGTGATGGGTGTGCTTACACCAAAACAGTTCAGAAGGAAGCAAGCCTTTGAGCATAAAGATGCAACTTCACTACAGTTTGCTGCATTTTGTCCCGGGAGGATTTTATCTGAGGGGGCATCCACCACCAGGGGCACAGTAGACAAAGTGATGGCCATTGAAACATCAACAACTGCAGCGCTGGAGCAAGTGAACGAGTACATGAAAGATACCAGTACAAGTAGAATTTTAATAGAGTATCCGAATACCACATTTACGAGTACGAGTCACAAGTTTATTTATACAAACACAGTTGTAACACATTTCAGTCAGTTAGTTTATTATGAAACATGCTATTTCTGTGACTGTGCAGAATAGTACCACTATACATAGGCTAACATAGCCGTTGACGAGTGCTTGACATTAGTCAAAGATGTGTTACTTCAGGATTACAATATGGTGTTTTGAATTGTGACTTTTACAGTGTACGACATACCTATAGTATAAGATACTGCATTGATAACTCAAGTTTGTGGCATTAATATGCATGGATCAGCACATAGACGAGATGTGAAATGTTACATACTGCCAGAATGTAAACGAGACAAAGTAGCAAACACGTAAACAAGACCAACATTTTGATGCCCTAATTGTTTACGACCCCGGAAATAACATCATCCGTGGAACCAGTCAAAATATTCCTATTTAGAGATGGTATATTTTACTACTAAGTACTGAAGAAAAGTGGTCTAACTTCTGAGATGGACTCTTAATAGTGAGACAGACTATCACTTGGAAGTTTCAGGTTTTTGGTCAGATACGTTACCAGCTATGTAACATGATAATAATACAAAGCCTGCATTTTGCATCATCACTTTACAACACCACTGACATCACAGCCAATTTGCACTCGAGGAGGAAACGATTCAGTAGCAGATTTATCTGGCAGTCTACCAGTTAGAGTGCCCCCACCGGCCCACGCAGTCTACTCAACTTTACCACTCTCACAAACATGACTGAGCTGTAACTAGTCAACATCAATGTAAACACTATCACGACTCAACCAATCAAGGAAACGTTCCTCGGTCACGCAGAGTAGTATTTAAAGAAACATGTGCCAACAGTGTTCGAACAGATACACCTCTGCCCTTTCATATCCTCTAAAACAGACACTTATTTTGAATTATATAACAAAATAAAATACTCAGGGCGGTACAGTGGTTTATGAGGTTGACCTCAGAGTCTCAGACTGTTTTAATACCGGCATGTTACAATACTCCTGAGATGGCACACAGTAATTATGATGCATGTATACAATTTGTATCGTGTTATATATGTATGTATAGTTGTATATATATATATATATATATAATATACACACAATTTGTATCATGTTGCAGTCAGTCATTTTTCAATGTGTATCCATGGTAATTATTTCTGGTCTCCATTTCTTGTCACATTTCGATAAATCATACATTAATTTGAAGGTATTTCAATGCAGAATGTGAAAATACCAAAACGCCAATTTTTTTATTTTGACATTTTGACTCATTTTGTTGTGATGGGTCACATATTAGCAACTTTGACTGGACTAGTAATGAATGTGTTAACTGAAACTGTTAACTAAAATAAAATGTGCTAATTGGAAAATTAAATTTTATGTAATATTATTCATGCTTTTGTTGTTATTTCTCTGCAAGATAATAAACATCATACATAAATCAATAGGAGACATATACTGACAGTTTTTGACATCAGAAAGTAGTTTCTCAGTGTCTCATTAGAAACAGCTTTCTGACTGTCAGAAACCCAACCCTGAATGACTGATGTATCTTCCAATCTACATAATTACATTATCAAACAATATAATGAAATGATTCTGTATTACTAGTCTACAGATCCAGTAGAACATTAGTGTGCCGCCACACATCATCAGGGCCATTCCACAACAAATGTGGACAGACTTAAAATTTAAATATCGGGTATTATATTATGACACCACAGTGATAAGAAATTTCTAAATAGTCAGAGTGATTAAACATAAAGTAAATGTATAATAAAATACCCATACTTTTGCATTAGTGTGTAATTTTTATAGATATAAATTTATAAGCAGTTATACTCTTTATGAAACCGCTTTAAACATTACAAGAAGGCCCATACCAGGTTGGTATAAGTGTATGTAAGTCTACAAATACAATCACGTGTATCATATGTTTAGTACTCAGATAAACATAATCTTGATACCCCAGTGCATTTAACATGAAAGTTTGTCGGCAATAAAATAACGCATCTAATTTATGTAGATGACATTATTTCACCTAAAATATGTTAACATGCACTGACGATTATACCCTACCTTATGACGATTCTGATTGCAGGATCCAGTTGATTCCTCCATGATCAGATCTTCAGAATCAAATATTTTTATATCATATACAAAATCTAAAACGAACACGGGTGTCAACTGAAGTTGTAAAAATGTCAAACCCATCTTTGGTAGCACAGGTAGCCCTGACCGTTTGACTCCATAGGAGTGTTGGCCAGTAACAATACAAGACAAGACAAGACAAGACAGGTTAAACTGGTGGGGGCCAACAGTTTAAAAATAAATTATATCTGAGTGGCTGCTATGGAAACAACCCATTTGCTGTCATTTTACACGCCTTTGTTCCAGGTTTACCTTCAATTCGACCCAGAATGCTGACGTCGAAGTTACGACTACTTACCACGCAGTTATTTGTTTTAGAACGCGCCACATGGTTTGCTGAAATCGTCACCACCACGCTCTCGACACCAGCAGTGGCTACTGTAGAGGAGACCTAGTTTCGGCGGTGGTAAAGTAACCGGGTAGAACTGTCGGTGACCCGATCTTTTTGCGCTGGCCTTTTGAACCAGGCAGACCGCAGAGCCCACGGCCTCGCCAGCACGCCAACAAAAACGAAATCCGCGCACCGACAAAAACGCATAACAGTCCACAAACAACCAATAACTCACCGCAAAGTACTAACTTTTGTTGGCTGACGTAGGCGTTCAACTTCGACAGTTACTAGTTTGTGAACCCGTTCGCAGCAACGTATCATTGGAACAAGAATCGCTACAGAAACATCGATATCAAGTTTGTAAACATTCGCAATGAGGATGCGTGTCATTCACTGGATATATCCACGTTATAAACGATGCATCTTAATCGAAGTAGCGATAACACACCAACCGTTCCGGGTGAGATCGCTGTACTATAAGTCTGGTTGTCCGTGGAATTCAGTCTACTTGCTGGCATTTAAAAACGGCACACTCGCTCTTAGCAAGTTTTGAACATGGCCGCCGTTGAGTGCAGTTAATGACGTCATGTCATCCCAGGATGCATCGCGCAGTGCCCACTTTTGTGTAGATGGCTTGTCAATCAAGCAGGAACCCGCGAAACATTACATCAAATCGCGGAGCCTAGTTTGCAACTCGCATAGCAAAACACCGGTAACTGACGGACGTATTTAGGAAAACCCGTCCCTTGATTATATTAACTTTATAATGGTGCATCATAATGTGAGACCAAAAAACATTATTATTTTTTAATTACAAAAATACAATGTATGCCTATAGACACTAAGTGCGGATCTAGATCTATTCGGTCCGTATTTTCCACGAACCAAATAAATAGGCATCAATTTATTTTAAGGATCGAGAGAGATGTGAAGAATAATGTCCACAAAATCACAACTCCCAAATGTTAAGGGGCGCTCAAGTCTTCCGCTGGGTGCACTATATGATAGGGCAATACGCCCACCTTTTTTGAGAAATTGGCTCCTGAGAAACTCTATCTGTATCTCTGCTATATTGGATGCCTCACATAGTCCATTGTCATAGCTATCTATCGTGTACAGAGGTTTTCAATGTTCAGTGTCACATACCAAAGTTATGGCAATTTTAGCGGTCCTCAATATGGGCGTTTGCCCCAGGGGTGGGACAATACGCACACCCTTGGGGTATTATGTATTAATGATTCACATTAAGTTATTAGCTTACTTATTTCATATTACCAATGTTATGTTATTATTTGTAGTCTTGAATATAGTTGGCAATGGCTGCATATCATGGTCAAGGTTGTTATTATGATCTTCTTTAAGAACCGTGACTGGAATTGTTAATTCAACAGCCTCTTATGTTAAATTTAACAAGTGCATTTAATTTAATATATTCATTATCAACTATCTTGCATTGGGAATGCCTCACAGCTAACTTACTAAGTTCCAGACTCACATTTATGACATATCTATGTCCCACTCTGTACGTTATTTGTCCATACTAATTAATGTTGGTCATTTTATCCCACACGTTCAATAGTTTAGCGACGTAATCCGCGCGGTGCACCTGCGAGACATTAATTAGCCCACACCAGGCGCGTATCAGAACATTGAATTTTGCCAAAAGATTCTTTGGTCTTTCGCCTCTAACTCTGATGCTCTAACAAAAAGAGGTGGGAGGTTTGCACCGCAAACAGCGGGAGTTGGGAGGTTGGCCCCAAAAACCGGTGAGAGATGGGAGGTTGGGACCCCTGCCACGCCCCTCAGATGTCATAAAAGCTGATCAGACTGAGAGGGTATCGCTGTCAACCCTTTTCATCGGAAGGCTGAATTTAACAGTCGACTCCTCCCCCCCAAAAAAAAAAATATTGATAGAACTGAAGCTGAAGCCCTACCGCCTGTTATGCCCATGTAAGTGGCATGCAATATGTAGCCCTTCTTAGTTGCGTTCTCCTCTTTCTTCTATTATTTTTTTATTCCGTCGTCGCTTGTTTAATTCTTGGCCACCGACAGGCGTTCTTGCGTAGAATGCGGTATCAGTAGTGTATAGTTTGTGACACGTAGGCCTATAAACGTCAGCGATTAACACATGTTTATTTTAGTCGAAAGAGTGCGGGTGCGCATCAAAATATGATTCGGATTGTTCAGTGTGTGGAATAATATGGGACAAAGCGCACGCCTTTACAACAGTGCCCGATTAACACGGTACAAATGGTATACAAAAAGGACCCCCACAAATCAACCATAATCCATATGATTAGGCGCTTAGAGTCTCTCTTCGCTTTTCGTATTCGGATGTCACCCTTTGTTTTCTCAGGAGAACTTCTACGGTCTATTTTACACTGTGTCTTCGTATATTATACACTGTGTCTTCGTATATTATACACTGTGTCTTCGTATATTATACACCGTGTCTCTCTTATATGTGTGTGTGTGTGTGTGTGTGCGTGCGTGCGTGCGTGCGTGCGTGCGTGCGTGCGTGCGTGCGTGCGTGGGTGGGTGTGGGAGTGGGTGGGTGTGTGTGTGTGTGTGTGTGTGTGTGTGTGTGTGTGTGTGTGTGTGTGTGTGGGTGTGTGTGTGTGTGTGTGTGTGTGTGTGTGTGTGTGTGGGTGTGGGTGTGGGTGTGGGTGTGGGGGTGGGTGCGTGCGTGCGTGCGTGCGTGCGTGTGTGTGCATCGTTTGGTTGGAAGATTACGCCAATGGAAGTAGACACAAGCAAGGTGCGCTTTGCCCCGGGGTGACCTTTGCCCCACAATACTCGATGGATTTGTAATATCTACCGGTATTGTTGAACATCAGGTGCCCGGGCACCCCCCTTATTCCAACCAGATTTTTTCGTCGCGCCAGAATTAGTTGTCGAGACACGTCAGCACCGTCACTAATTAGTAGACAACTTTCTCTGGTGTGAGAACACCCAACCTGCCCAGACAACAGCTGTTGACATGCTTGCAAACCCGTGTGAGAGACAGTCACCTTCAGAGGCAATAAAGACGACAGAACACTGCACTGAGAAGCCATTGCGATGACGTAACACATCTCGATACTAATGAGAATCACGATAAGTTCAATATTTTCCTCAACTTCTGGGTTGATGCCTGCGAAGTGGTTCCGGAGACGAGACGCACATCACGTCACAACACAAGATACGCGATAAAGAACGAACTGACTGCCTTAATCGGGGGGGGGGGGTCAAATTAACATGAAAATAGCACAAACGCATTAATCCAACATAAGGCCTGACTTTTTCAAGTAATTACCACAAACGAAATACTTATCAAACAAAATATATCGTGTTAGTGATGTCTACTGTCTGGTTGAAGATTGTACAATAATTGAAAATCATACTACCCCATCTAGCGTAATGTCCGTGTTCATCAAGTTGAAACCAGAACCATTCATCGTTATTTCTATTCCACTCTTGCATTTGACACAGAAGTATTCTTAATCCACAACCCAATAATCAGCAAGACAAGGCCAGGTCTCGACTGCAAACATAAAAAGGTCAGACATCACCTGGATGTTATATGGGCTTTATTTTCCTTGGACTTCTGAAAGATAAATAATCGTGTACTGAAAGTATGCATCGAGAAGGCTTCCACCACGATTTCATCAGTTATAGTTTCTTCAATTTCTCCTCAATGCGGCAACGGAAGCACGAGAGTATGACCGAACAGTTGGTGTCCGAGACTAGTCGCAACAATACTTTGATGGAACTTTGCAGGATGCGCTGCGTTAATTGCTACGATGCACTGGAGGTGTTCGCACAATAATTTGCAAAAAGGAGCATGATGAATTTGAGAAATAGTTAACATATATAATTGTTCTCTGCCTCCTTTGTTCCCTGCTGAACAGGGGTGAGGGACAAGTACAGATACAGTATTGTCGAGAAACTCTTTCTGTTCTTTCTTTCCATAGTTTTCTTTCGGCAGCCCCTCTCTCCAAACTTCATCCACCCCCGATCTTCTCATATTCATCATCACGCAGTCCTCCCATCTGAGCTGTGTCCTTCCCTTTTTCCTGCGTCCTTGCTGTTTTTCCACCTGTGATCTCTTTGCTAGTTTGCCTGCACCCATCCTTACCAAGTGGCCTGCCCATCTCATTCGGTTTCTCACCAATCTTTCTGTTAGGCTGCATTGCACCCCAACCTCTTTCCTGAGGTCGTTCATAATTTTTCTGCCTACCCTCCTTGTTCTTTTTATTCGTCGAACTTGCAGCTTCTGTTGTTGTTGTTCTGTCAACGCCACTGTCTCCAGACCATACAGGCATGCCGGTGTAACACACGCTCTCAGGACTTTCCCTTTCAGCTTTTTTCAAAATGATCTGTCCAACATGACTCCCTCTACCTTTCTCTAAGCATTCGCTCTCGCTTGTATCCGACGTCGCACTTCTACCTCTGAATGCCCATACTCCGAACCATTCCTCCAAGGTACACAAAGCCATCCACTTGCTTGATCTCCGTATCTCCCAACCTGATGTTCAACTCCTCTCTCTGGTGTCCATCTAATCATGCTGTAAAATAAAAGAGTATTAATGCGATCTGGTTTATATTTTCGGATGCATATTCTAATGTAGTCGCCGCCCGCTCGCCCAATTTTTCGGAGCATTGTTACATCTGAGCTTTTGTTTGATTGCAACGAACGGACGCTGACGACTCGCGGCGCGGTATCGTAGCGGTCGGAACGACGGGCTCTCAATCGAGAGAACCCGGGTTCGAATCCTCTTGCTGACGTTCCGAAGCTTTGGCAATTTCGTTCATCCCACGTTGCCACAGTTCACTCAGCTGTATGATTGAGTACCAGGTTACAGACAGAGATGGATATCGGAATGAATAGTCTTCGCGCAGTAATTGCAGCGTGGCTGAATGCTTCACAGAGAAGTCGAAATGGCGTTGGAATGAACAGGTCTGCCAGGAGTGAAGTGTAAAGCGATTTGAAAAGTCATAAGGACTGGATATCGCGCTATATAAGAACGTACCTTTTGATCACTACACTGGCTTTTTTGCAGAACGCACCAACATTTCAAAATCAGTCACTGGGCTTCTTCGAAGTTGAGGGATATCAGCTTTGGGTGCGTTTATCTATCACTTTCACGAGTTTCGCACAAGAGGTTAGCTAACTGACGTATAATATGCTGTAAAAGTTTAAAGAAAATCGTAGGATAAATTTCTCACTGAGCACAGCAAACGCTATTATGGTGACCAATGTAAAACTTAATGGTGGTTTCACCCCAAAATGCCGAACTCTACATAAACGGTGGCACATTTTATCATTACTCATGTGCTGCTGCACCATGGCCAGGGGTCTAGCTATATCCATCTTAGCAGAGTGGACCGCGTGGTAGATGTGGCGCCATCTACCGATCATACTCGTAGGCTAGAATTATAGAAAACTATTTGAAGGTTCCTCCTCAAATCGATTTTTTCACTAGTCTCATTTCAAATTTAATTTTGCGAAAAACCAAACCTACCTAGTATCATACGCATGCTAGCTCGTTTGTGCAACTTTTGTATGTAGTTTTTTTGTGTGAAATCATCAGACAAACTGTTAAGTTTCTTAATGTTTGGTCAAACATTAATTGAAGTGAAAATGTAAATGCTGAAAACTCAGGAATTTCACCCTTGGTGAAATATCGTAACTTTGCCAAGTGATCGGCGAGAGGATGGAAATCGCGGCATTGATCCGCACAGTACTTGCTTGGATATGCACTATTTTGAGCCTTACCAAATCTAATGACTTGAGTAAATTCGTTCGATGATTTAACCTATTAGACCCCACAACGGCCGCGGCCGGCCGCTGTGTGCAGTCGCGGAACGGCCGCCGCCGGCCGCATACTAGTCTCGCTTATCCGACTCTCTCTCGGCTTCGTGAATACGCCGAGAATAGCGTCTGGCAACAGAAGCATGTTTTGACTGTTACCGTCGTTAGGTGGGACACCACTTGTATAAAAAAAATTATGGCGTCATCAATCTTTGAAGTAATCTGACGTATTGCCGCGTTTTCGTGATCTTGTGACCAGTTCTGGGCTTACCTTATAAAAGGCTTATTATCTGAGTTTTCTCAATAGTTCGCAGTCCTATTTTTAGACAGGATGCGTGAGGATGCGTGTCAAATGGAGACGGACGCAAACATTTTCAAATCATATTGGGCACGGACCACAGTCACTTTTCCCATAGACGACCATTATAACATTCTTGCGCCTACATTGAAAATTTATCCTACAATTTTTTTTTTAAATTCACAGAAAATGACAGACCCACTAAGACACCCTGGTGTGTAAAATTCGTGAAAATTACATACCTCCTTTTCGCACAAATTGCTTCAAAGCATGATGCCCCTGCATTTCTGCCATGAAATTCCCCAGTTTCCAAAATATGAGTACATCCTGCCTAACAGCCACTGTTTCCTTACGCAACTGGTATACCTAATGGAAAATGGCATAATTTCAAAGCTTAGATGCTACTGTGCACAAGAACATCACTTCACTCCCTCATCCACACAATTTCTGCTCTCACAAATAAACCCTATCTGGACAATGAATTTTTTCCTTGGGATTCTTTATGTATGTAATGGCGGATGGATTCTCACTGTGGTCCGTGCCCATTTAAACATTTCGGTGTGATAAAGCATGTTGTGCAGTGTATAACCCTTTTTTGATTTTGTTTAATATTTATTATTTGCGAACTTTTTTAGTATCATAAAAAGGGGCATTTTTTTACACTAGGATTAGAGTCCATATCTTGTGATCTGGATGTTTGTGGGCTGCACTGCCACTGAATGTAAGGGCAAACGGCATAATCCGTACTAATGGGGTAATGAAGATATTGAGGTGGAATAAAAAGTTTTAAGACCTTAAGTTAAAGGGGAACTGAAACAATTTTGTGTTATGCCGTATATTTAAATATATATTATCAAACTATGCTTTAATGTTGACAGATACCTGCTAATTTATGAGATAAACTGAAAAACTGATTTTGTTCGAGACAAAAATCGACAAAATGCATCACTGCGTATCGCCATCTTGTTGTCGAAACGAGTGGTTTGAGTCGCGTATATCTAATCAATGTAAATTTTCGATTTTTTGCGATTTATTTCCTAAATAGGCATTCTGGAGCGAAAAAAAAAGATATGGGTCTCTGTTATATATACAAGTGTTTACACACGTGAACAAAATAGCGTTTTTGTTCGTTCCAAATAAAAAAAGTTAAAGAAATTACAACAAAACACGCAACAAATCGTGGAAATCGCCACACTTCTCGAACGCACGAGACGCTAACCAACGAGAATATGCGATAACGTAATACCGGAACTATTTTTTATTTGTTGACAAGATAGATGCATCGCTTGTGACAGTTTTACCAGATCTGCTACTAGCGATTAGTGGTTTACTGAACTTCCGTAATAGTTGTCTATCTTTGGAGAAATGGAAACCACAGACGAAGAGTCTACTTCGACAGGCCACACGCTCCAGACTCCAGGTCGGCTTCGCCTTTGTTGACGTTGGATTCAGGAAAAATTACAACAGCGCTTTGACTGTCAACGATTCCTGACTAGGTAATGTGATGTGGTGAACCTGTGGAAATTGCGTCCCGATGTCTGCGCACGTTTAGTTTACGTTGAGTCATCATGCTGCGCCGAGGAAGCTACCATGCCTAGGGCTAGGCTATGGCTATGGCTATGCAGCACCGTGTGCCCGACCGCGTTGGTGCTTGCATCACCGTACAAAGGCGAAGACGATGATTTTGTAGTGATATGCACAAACAGAGCAGTGCTAGATGTTGGTCTGCTGTCATTGCATGATTTGCGTGCCGACTCATTGATTCGTGGGCAGGTCAGTAATTCAATTGTTATCGAATCATTGCCATTTTAATAATCATATTTTTTCTGCATATTTCTTTTACCTAGCCCGAGGGCGAGGTCCGAACTACAATGGCAATGCAAGCAGGCTTTTCTCTTTCTTTTGTATCTAATCTAATGAAGTGTACCGTGACTGTATTTTAATATTGTGTTTGATTTTGTGTTGAATAACATTGATGACAATAATAACATGAGGGTTTATTTAATTCATTATGTGAATATATATATATATATTCTTAAATGTTACCGTAATCGTGATTGTAATAATGATTGTAATCATGACTATATTAGCAATTGTGATTGCAATAATTACTGTAGTCATGATTACATTAATATTCGTACTTGTAATCACCCCTCTCTGTAGCACACCACAACACCTTGTTGTTTGGTGCAATGTAATAATTTAAATAACAATAATTAACTACTGACAGTATGTAATGTTCACAGTTTTGCAACTATTATGGTAATTATGGAATTAGTGCTATCAACTAACCCTGACAAATTATATTTCAGGCTCAGGAAAGGCAAGACAAGTAATCCCATCCTGCGATGTGGGAAGGATCTGTGATGTCTATTCTGAACCGAATTGAATTGATGGAAAGTTTAGCTATGGAGATTGACCTGACACAGGTGAGTGTACTAATAGTCTGTTATAGACAAATTGTGAGGCACCCACAGTATGCAGCAGGTCGAAAAACAACCTGGAAAACTACAAAAATTCCCACTAAAATATTAATAACTGAATGATGTGAATGCCTTCTTATCTATATCCCATTTCTGTCAACAAAAATGTTACCTGCAGCATCTTGCATGTCACTACACACAATTTCATTTATATTGAGACCAAAATAAAATATATCAAACGTTTATTCACATAGTAAAACAATTACCAAAGAAATAAGGCTAACTAGAACGACTGAAACCAAGACTAAACATTGACCTGAAACAGTTACTTCTACCACCGGGAAATACAACCTGGAACATGGATATCACAGTTACACACATCATTATTATGCCACAACATATCAAATATACTGGTAGTTTAGCTTAGGAAATAATTAATCTTTATAAAGCCAAGGCATTTTAACTGTTTCATCATCATCATCTGTACCAATGGCAATAGACTACTTGTTTTGATTGGACAGTAAATGCACACCAATCATGTGTAACAATATTACTTGTTCTGACTGACAGTAAATGTACACCAATCATGCATACCAATACACTATTTGTTCCTACCAACAGTAAATGTACACCAATGTTCTCATTCTGGAATCTGCACCATTTCACTACTTCTTCTGACAGTAAATGTACACCAATCATGTGTATCCAATATACTACTTCTTCTGACTGAATCTACTACTTGTTCCTACCGACAGCAAATGTAAACCAAGCGTCTCATTCTCTACCAAATACACTACTTGTACTGACAGTAAATGTACACCAATCATATGTATCAATACACTACTTGTTCTGACTGATAGTACTTGCACACCAACCATCTGTTCCAATACACTACTGGCAGTAAATATACACCAATGCACTACTTATTCTGACTGATAGTACATGTACACCTAACATATTCAATACACCTTTCACTCATCCAGGGGTAGAAATCAGCACACTTTCCTCTGACAGACACCCTAGTATCCGAAAGACCTTGGCTGATAGATCAGACATGAGTACAACCTGTGTCATAGTTTATGGCTGTTTGGTGTGTGGCAGGTGCAGAAAAGTGACATAAGTTTTTCTCACGAATGACAAACTTCTTCTCTTTCTCATAGGTGTCGGAGCTGCTTGAGTCACCCTCGGTTATGTCATTGTTATCACATAGTGTGCATCATCTGCACCAATGTCTTTATTCTCACTGAATCTGATGGAAGCTTCACATAGGAGTAGTCATGATCAACGTTCATTGGTGCAATAATGTCATCCATGACTACAGCAGCATTCGCGAAGTGTCGCACTTGAAATATCGTTACTGGATCGATTTGCATTTCAGCATCAGTTGTATGTGGTGCCACAGCAGTAGTAGCAGTGATGGCACTAAAGTTGACATCCGTAATGTAAAGATTGACGGCATCACCCGTAGCGCTGGACGCTTCAAAACTAGTACCTGTACTTGTACGAACCAATGGTGAATCCTTCATCTGAAAAGATTACACATAGTGACTTGAAAATTTTACAAAATTCATCTTTTGCATAATAAAAATTAATCACAATGTGAGAAACTTTCTCTTGTATATATTATTTTTAGAATATAAGAGTGCCAGTGTCATATAGAATATATAAAGTAATCAACCACAGGGAAAAGCATTTTCCCTATGGAGCCATGTTAATTCAACCAATGGGTCTTTCACTGATCTCTTAATGTTTTTAATGAATCTGTTTGGTTAGTTTGACGAATGCCACTGGTAACATAACCAAACGCATGTAACCAAAATTGTAGCATCCTAGCTCCAAAGTGTATTATATTATCTAATCAACATTGCACTGTTTTCAATGGGCCAGGGAGGTCAAAATTCTATAAGGGGTCCAAATTCCATAGCAAAATATGGACCCATAGGTATACTTTCTATGGGGTTACTTATTTTATATCTGACACTCGATTTAGATAACATAATGCATGAATATTGTTAATGGACCAAATGCAGATCTATGCTTGTGACATCTTTACCTTATAAATGCTGCACGCACACACACATACCTGCCCACACGTATATATATATATATATATATATATATATATATATATATATATATATATATATATATGTAAATATATATATAATTATTAGGTATTATACTGAAAGCATCTGCTAGATAGTATGGTGCATGGACAAAAGCCCCTCCCGACAAAAGCCCCACAGACAAGCCTGTTTCAATTCAATTATACTGTTCATGACTGTTGCTGTAGTACACAGAGACAAGATATTGTCATGAATATACTTCAGGCATGTGGTCAATTCCATTCCAGAATTGGAACTGACCCTCAATTCCAGTTCCGGAATTGGAATTGACTTAAAAAAAGTTTTTTAATTGGAATTTATTTTTTTCAAAATTTATTTTTTGGGAATTGGAATTGATTTTGTTGGAATTATTGACTTGATACTGTTAATATTTACCCTTATATTTACCTATATTACTTTTAAAATCATATGTGTCTGCTATTAGCATGTCACCCTGAATCTGGTAACAGCCAGGAAGTTGTCAACATTACAGCATAGACACTGTCTACTCTGGTATTGAAACATTGTGACCAAGAACAATATAATCAAGCATTTGCATCAAAAAGAAATACTAAGTTACTGTAACAGACAGTAAAACCAAAATCAGACCATTCAGGCCTCATTTTCTTTCTCAGTGTACAAGGTTTATTTACAGAGATTGCCAATTAAGGGCACCTGCCTGCTCATTCCCTTTGTGTGAGAGAGGAAGCCTGCCCCACTTGAATGCAGCCCCTTGTTTATCCAAGCCTAAAGTTCAGCCCACAAGTTTCCCATACTAAACATGTCACTGGTCACCTGTACAATGCTGTTACATGTGGCTGTAGGGTTTGCCCTTTGTAGTAATTAAAAATGTCCCCATGGAGAATACATGTTGGAGATTAGGATGTTGAAGACTCGAACTTTCCAGTAAATTTGATGAAATATCAATGATACCACAACTGAGAGCGATATAAATCTGCCTCCTAGTATATTTGCTCCCCCCCCCAGGATATCTGCCCCTTTTTTCTATGATAGTTGACAAGTGAAAATCAGTTTGCAGTTTTATCATTATTACTACAATAACATAACATTCAATGACAAGTCGAAGTCACTTTAGCCTAATGCAATGGCCTATCCCCTGGAGTGTGTATGAGATGATCTTGTTACCAGTTGTCTTCCAGGTATCGTTGATAGTCAGATCAGTAGTGGAAGATGGGTTCTTTGGGTGATGCTTCCACAAACTGGTGGACAGCAACGAGTCAGAGATCAGCTGGTTTGGAGTGCCCCTGGTATTAGCTGCCTTAGTTTTCAGGTCCTCACGGACCTTGGCAGCTTCTATCTGTGCCGTGTCACCATCATGGTTGCAGGCAGTCTTGTTGATCACATTCTGGATCTGGAGATCAGATCAGTGACCACAGCACCCTTGCATGATTAGGATCGACGCTGGCTTCACTCCCATTGAAGAGTAATCTTGTTGGTCCCCCTTCTTGGTGTAGGAATGACACTCAAAACATAGCTTCTGACCTCCTCAGATGCTAGTAGTAATTTCCATGATGAAGTTATAAGTGTTTTCTGACAACTCTGGCTTGTGCATCCAGTTTTATAGAAAAATGGAGTCACTCCAACTCTCCATGGTAAATGCAATTCAAAAGAAACCTTGTTGAGATGGCTTCTTTCAAATATCCTCAATTGTCCTAACATGTCCTGGTCCTAATGTCACTGACTTCTTCCACAATTGCAATAAAGATAATCCTTTGATTACAGGATCATCTCCAACTACATAAAGTAATTTACTTGGCTGATCTGGCAAAAAGAACATTAATTGCAATTAGGGTAATATATATCTTGAATTCATGTTCAGAAATAAAAAAAATAAGTTAAAAAACATTTCTTAAAAAAACTTACAAATAATCCAGAAGCTACGGACAGGGGGCAAATGTCCAGATTTTGAATAAGGCAAGGGCTAATGTTTGGGGGGCAAGTGACAAAGGGGCAAATGTCCGGGAGGGGGGCAAATGACCTGGACCCAATATAAACAGGGGAAACTGTTCAAAACTCAGATTAATGACCCAACTGTCCAGGGCTGTCCAAAATGTCTGGTTTTGTTAGCAAAAATCCAGGAGAGGTGTCGCAGCAGAAAGTACATATGAAATGGCTGGATGCCATTTTAAAGTTTTTTATGGCAAACCTGATATATATATATATATATATATATATATATATATATATATATATATATATATATATATATATATATATATATATATATGTGTGTATGTGTGCATTTAACGAACAATAATTTTTTAATCATATCTAATTAAATATGATTGTGCACACGTGACAAATAAAGCTGTGTTAAAACGAATTGGATTTGAATTTTTCTTTAGCCTAGGATTTTAACAGTTGGAATTGATTTTTTGCAAGGCGGAATTAGAACTGATTTTTTGGAATTGACAAAACAGAATTGACCCCATGCCTGATATACTTCCTTCATTATGTATAGCTTGTACTAATACTATTGTGGGTTGCCGACAGTTGCCCCCTCCCCCACGATATTCATTACAGTGTTATCAGTCGTGTTAGAATAAAATGTAATTAATACATCTCTTTATGAACTTCCGGTTATTACATGTGGGGTTTAATCTGATCAATAAAGCAAATTCATTTTATATAATTTTGCCTTATTGTCAAGTCACAAGAATTCAGACAGAAATTGTAAAGTGTCATTATAGAAAGCAGACATGTAATCTGACAGTGTTCAACTGGGTAGATGACGATGCCTTAGTTTCCTTTCCAGCTAGACATTGCATGGGTGAAATGCATTTTACTTAAATATTTAAATACTTTAAAAAAAAATTTGTAACTGCATTTGCACTTAATCACAATGAAAGTATTTGTATATTTAAATATTTCCATAAAGAATTTGAAATGTAAACAGCAACAGTAGGCTTCTGTTGCACTATAGTCTATACTGTCTTTTCGTCGTGTTTCTCCCATGCATCTAACCCCCCCCCAGGCTTAGCCTTACGCTTGCCGCTTGCTCTCTAGGCATTTAGAACACAGGAGTATGAGACTTAATTATTATGACTGTCAATAAATAATATAAAATTATTTTCTTGAATAATTTTGCCTAGTACATACGCCATGGCCCATGTTACAAGGCTACAGTATATCCTGTAGCACTTACTGAGTTATTGTTATTGTTTTGAGTACGGCCACGTATTGACGGTACATCTGATCACGTCGAAAATAAATCGGCGGATTGGAAAACACTCGTAATTATATCAAACTATTAACACTTACTCGCACTTTATTGTATTCGTACATTTCGATTTACTGTGGGTCATATATATGCTGACGTTGAAGCACAGCTGTGCTTATTGGGGTGGAACTATATTGTAATCGTAGTGATAAGTCACAATGGTAACGGTAATCCAATTTACTAACCTGGTTTCGGCTCGTCGCTTCCTACGCATCGCTCTGCCCTCTGATATCTGACGTTTCCTTGTCGCAGAATAGTCTGTAGATGCAAGGTCATATGCGGAAAAAAAGATCTAAGATGGAACGGTGTCTTTGACCAAGAATGACATCTTCATGCTCACCGTCTGTCCATGCTCATCACATACGTCTTTTGTCTTGTAATCTGCATCGGAAAAGTGGTCACTCGCAGTGCCTGCGGCTGGCGGACACGGCAATTTTCGCAGTTGCAACCACCTTTTCCGCTGCAAATTCTTCCTCGAAAGTCGATCAAAAGTTTTTTCCTTGCATTTGTAGTACTAGTTGATATATCCAGGAGCCATCCAGTGCACACCAGTTTTCTTTTTATTCGATTTTCCATGCGTTTCGGCCGTTTTTCCGAGAGGTTTTTACTGTGTGAACGTGGTGCCAGGAGCTCGTACCCAAACCACTCTGCCGCTGAGCCCCCCGCAGAGCAATATGGCGCCGCCCAGCGAAGATAATGGCAAAGTTTAAAAGGATATTACAAAATTACCGTGGCGTTGCGCCCATCATATAAGGGTGATATATACTGTAAATGGTATGTTATTATGTTTGGGCTATGCATGGTTGTTCGAGTGCTTCACCCCCCTTTAAGACCTAATAATGTGTGAACTTGACATAACCTTGCAATGACCTACTTCCTTGACCTACAATGACCGTTGACCTATTTATGTTAAAAATGCCCTAATTAAGTAATCATGTATGACTTTTGAGATCAGTAAGCTGAGCGAGGAGTGTAAGGTAGAATGTATAATTATACACATTGACCTTAATACCCATTATTGACTTTACGTGTTACTGAATTACGTGTGTTAATTATCTATTTATTTTTAATTAAGTATGGATTATGGTGATATCATGTCAATAGAGGTTGTAATTGTTAACCATAACACTAACCTGATTATTTGACCTCCATTGACATATTTACATTGATAAATTACCTATTTTAGCCATAAATAATTATGCACGACAGTGGTGTTTACAAATGTACTGGGCAAATGGTGTACACAATTAATTTTACTACAATGTGATCTTTTGGAGACTGAATTATGTATACTTAAAGATGCCTCCTCAATAAAATGTTTTTGCTTGTCTGTTTTCAAGTTCAAGCCTACCTAGTATCCACTACAACTCCACAATTAAATTACTTTATCATGTAATCGGCAAGAGGATGGAAGGCAAGCCCATGATCGGCATTGACTCGCACAGGGTTTACTATTTTGGATATCCACTATTTTGAGCCCTACCAGATTTATTATTATTAAACATTTATAACATGCCATGTATCCGGGTGAAACACCTGCTCAAAGGCTCTAGTTGTACAATATAAGGCTTGAGTTGTACATATATAAGTAAAATACATTAAAATGAGTGAAAATAGATAAAAGGAATAAATTAAATGACTAAAATAAATTAGGTGCTTAAATTAGTTAAAGAAATAGGTAGAATAAGTTAGTTTATAAAACATCAGCATATACATAAATCAAATGTATAGCTAAAATGCCACTGGAATATCACTGCTGCAAAGTGCAAAGTTGCCTGCCGGAACAAATGAGCCTGCATTCCTGTCATGAGGCAGAATCAGCACAGCCACCAAGAATGAACAACTAAAGTAAATTCTTTCAATGATTTCAACAAAAACACACACTTTTTAATTAAACTGATTGCGGATATTACAATTCACACACTACGTATTAGAACATCAACAAACCAAATACACGACGGGCAAAATATGTAGAATGTGTAGTGTTTACTGTATAATTATAAAGAACACCAATATATTATTGCATATGGAAATAATTGTTTGAAAAAAACACAATTTATTATACATTTTGTAATTTCCTGCATGCATAATGCAACAATATTTATAGTCCAATGTCAAAACTGGTTTACAGTACACCGCAGGCCCAGTACAATATTCATATTTCACTGTGTCAAGAAATAATATCCTGTACTTCAACATGAAGTAATGTTTATTTATTGTTCACTGTAGGCTGATATGAAGACATGGAAAAAGACAATACCCAAAGTTGGCATCAGCCCGTCATGAAAGGAACTATAAGAAGACCATAATAATAGTACAATGCAGCAATATTCACTGTTCACTGTTTCATATATCCAATCCATGCCAATGTTCACAGGACATTATAGGATCATTGCAGCAAAGTGCATAAGTCTATATGACACTGTCGGCTAAGTATACACATATTCACAGTTCACTGTTTCGTAAATCCATGCATGTGTAATAGTGGATTTCACAGCCTGATATACAATATTTGGCTGATCTAGACATGCCAAAATTTCTAGTGAAGCTGTCATGCAAAGTTCATTCTGGATGTTGATCCTCTTGGCTGGAGTAACTGTTGCAGCACATAATCTTCATGGAAGTCACTGGCCCTACAATAACAGGAATAGGAATGTAAAATAATTAAATTAGTAGTTATTACCGTATGCACTATTTACTACAAGTTATGGTCATAGGAAGTTACTCGAACATGTCTAGTTCTAGTACCCATTGTTACATTATGTAACAGATGAATATCAATATTGATGGATATCAATATTGTTCATTGTCACAGGTCAAAGTGTGATAAATTTACAAATGTGTAAAATCAGCCCAAACGAGATCTGACTGATTGAAACTTATAGGTGTTGCAGACAGTAGACAACCAAAACATGTTTATAATGTAATTTAATCAAACAAAAACATGCACAAATTGGCCACCATTAATAATTGCCTACTTTAAAAGCAGCCTTGTCACAGTCGTTTTTTCAAGAATTTTCAAGTTAATGACATGTTTTAAATTAGCTGTTGTTAGCATTAGCATAGTAAATTGACTAGGGGATGGCATAGGTAACTGAAGTGTGTTTTGTGTATTGTTGGGGCATGACAAATGTGAGTTGTCACGTTCAGCAGGAAACAAAGACGAATTTTGGAACAACAATGCCACATGTACACCACTAATACACTAAGTATTTGGAGAAGCCAAAAACGTTGCTCATCTGCAACTGCCACCAAACCCTGTTACAGGGACTATTATTGTTAGTAAATATCTGTGAAATGGATTTTAGTTGCTACATTGTTGTGTTGTGGAAAGCAATACTGATCCATTGTTATTTCTTATTTAATTAGGCATGTTGAGCAATATTATTATTCATGTGTATTGTTTTACATCAGAACATCATAATTTATCATATTTTATGTGTGTACAACATAACAAGTGCCCAATGTGTTAAGTTGGTGGCATACAGGAATTAAATTATTAAAAACAGATCTTGTTATGAAGTAATACTTGCCATAATTGTTATGCTTTTTTCATAATTGTCTATGTAGAGTACAGTTAAAATCAGACTTTTACAGGGGTTATGATTTGTGAATGATTTTCATTGAAAATCAAGTTCTCAGTGAAACTTCGCATCGATGTTAATAAGCATGACAAATGATACACATTCATGTGCACAAACACAATGCCAAGTTTGGCATGGGCCAACCTTAATATTTTGTATCTGCTTTTAATTGTAAGTTGTGGAACTAAAGTTCTCTATCATGACAGTAATATCCCATTTAGTAGTTATATCAATATAATGAACATTGTAAAAAATATAAATTAAAATAATGTAAACTTAATTATTAATGTATGAAAAACAATGAGGAATTGCATAGTTAGTGTTTTTGTTAATACATTGTGGTTCAAAGAAATGGTAGTATGATACTGCTGATATAATTATGAAAGTTTCAATTACCATTCGGTAATGCAGTGAGCCTCAGCAACTACAATTGTATGTAGTCTCTCCTGAAAAAGCTCATCTGACATGATAGCCCTCCACTGTCCTGCAAACAATGCTTTGGGACTCGGTAACATAACTGGAAAGTCCCCATTTCACCCTTTCCCTTGTCTCTGAAAGATAAAAATTGTCATATTCAGAAGATGCTATTAAAATAATATATCAGTATCTAGGCTGCTGACTGAAGTATTATGTCAATAAGCAGACAAAAACTATTGACACAGTAGTTGCTTTTGTCACCGGGCAAGTACAAATTCACTATGCACAAAATAGTATAAACACGCACGCACTGTATATGCATGACAGCTGCACAGTATGCAGCTGTCATGCATATACAGTGCATGCGTGTTTATAATACCATGTTAATATTTTTTTATAATATATATTATAAACATGGCCAAGGCTGCATACAATTACACAAAATCAAATCAATTACGTTTCATTTGAATTACACTAGTCCTGTTTCAATTACAATTACATATGCGTTATATGGATCTCCCCACAGAAAGGCACATATGTATGCAAAAATGGCACACACCAATGAATGACAAAAAGGCACATTTGAGCATGGTATAATTAAGATTAATCTAACCTTTATTTCTACACTTCAGGAACAAATGTAAATCTGAACTGAAACAAATAAGAAAAAAAAAATTAAATTAGAATTGAAGTTGCAAAGTGAGGTGCATTCAGATGAGATACATTTTTCAAAAACTGACAGTTAAGTTTCTTCAAATGGAATGCCCCAGAAGCCATAAAGAAGTGCTCATCTTTTCTCTGGTCAGCAAAATTGTGTACTAGTTGCAAGTTCAGGCCATTGTCCATTTGTGGGTGCGTTTTTGGACACTTTCACATTACATATATAATTTGCATGTAAATGCTTATTTCTTTTGCTGAAGTGCTCAAATATAGCTACTAATCATCGGTTAAAATTTAAGCAAATTCTGAGGCATCAACTTTAAAAATTTCCTGATAATTGGTCGATTTGACACGGATTGACCCATATATCAGTCAGCATGGGAAAATAACTGGTTATGTTTACATACAAGAAACAGACTACAGAGAGGAAAAATTTGCTACTTTGGTTATTCGCGTTACATTTATGAGGGAGTACGTCTATCTTTGGCTGAGAGCTACATCAATACCATATTATATTAGTAACTGCAATAGCCAATACCAAATGGGTGTACCATGGGGTGTCGGATGTTTCGGCCCATGACGGGTTCGGCCCATGGGCCGAACCATCCAACGGCGCGACCAGTGACCCGTGAAGTGTTTTCGCTCGCATGGGCCGAACCATCCGTGTATGCAACCGGTGCCCGCAGGCGCCGTGGGCCGAAACGACTAACGAATTCTTCGCTAGTTTCAACTGTTTGCATGTCTTAGCGAAATGCTGTTGACTTGTTGTGCGCTACAGTATTATTGTTTTTGAGTCAATTGTTGTTTATTGAGTGTTGTAATTGCGAAATGTTATACGCTACAACCGTCTCAGTGTTTTAACGAAACGCTGTGCGCTATTTGTTTAAAAATTATTAAAGTAATAGTGAAAAACATACAAATGCGCGAATAATGAAATGGTTTTTATTAAACATAAACATATATATATATATATTTGGGTGACCAATATATTTTACATTAATTTATTTATATACGCGTAATGTATATATATATATATACTACTACTACTACTACTACAACACGATATATGTGTGTGTATATACATATTATATATATATATTTATATATATACATACACATAATAAAATAATGACCCAAAATTAAGTATGCATTATGTTATTTTATGAAATTATTGTTATGTTAGCGTGTAAATATGTTTCTGTGCGCTATCATATTAAGGATTTTTTCCTGATTCACGCCGTGGGCCGAAACTACTATTCTTAGATATCAGCTACTAACGTGGGACAATAAAGCCGAAAACATTCATGACACCTCTTTGCAACTTGTAATATGCTTAATTGACCTAAGACGATTAATTGAATAAAGGGCTTGATCACATATAATGTGATCACACAAACAATGAAGTGATGCTATCAAACATTCACGTTAGTAAGTTTTGCTTATGAAACACCAGATAGATTAAAAGCATAAAATTTGCTCACACAAACAATGAAGTCATGCTATCAAACATTTCAGTTAACATGTTTTGATGATGAAACATCAGATAGATTAAACACATAAAGGGCTTTATCACATAAAATGTGCTCACACAAACAATGAAGTCAATACATTATATATTACAATACAAACTCAAATAGTTATTACTTTTATTTGTGGACGTTTCTATTAGACATTACTTGAATTTGGTTCTTCTTCTTCCTAAATTATTATGTCAACCACTTTCTTTCAAAACAGTATTTTCGATACATTATAAACCTACCAGCCAATGTCATGTTTTTCCATATATCCTGCATTATGTCAAACTCATGACAACTTCTGCTCCATGCCATAATACAAAAAGGCATACACCTTTGAAGCAAAGTGGATAACAAAGCTATGGAAGCCGTCGAAGGCTCAATGCTGGAGGTCTGGTACTGGGTGAACAGCTTCCTGATGTCTTTGCACAGGGTCTTGTCCCTCACCAGCTTTTCGAGTGTGACTGCAGCTTTGGAAGCTTAAACAAATAAGGTATTCAACATCAGGAATTAAGTATTCAATGTTCAACATTACTCAACAGTTTGTGCAATTAAATATATAATACGCTTTGTAATAAAACATTACATAATTATATATTTTTAGTTAAATCTTATACATAATTATATATTTTTAGTTAAATCTTATACATAATTTTATATTTTTAGTTAAATCTTATACATAATTATATATTTTTAGTTAAATCTTACATTACTTTATTAATGAAGAGATTATGTACCATGTGATGATGGTTGTTAGAACATACGCACACACACACGCAAATATTAAAAGTAGTAGTATCCATCAGGCATGAGAATAGGGTTGGTGGTTTTTAAAAAGTTGTTCGCCTAAGGGTAGCAATTTTGTGTGATGGCCAAAGACGGGCAGTGTTTTGCTACACTTTCACTGAAATAAGCCATATACGTTTCCCCTTGATATCAATCAGTCAGATAGTTAGGCCTACCTGCTCTCTTTGTCTTGGAGATGACTGTTGTTTGTCGCGACTTGGTCTTGGGTGTACGTCGAATATTCGACGCAGAAAATGTTGTTGGGATGACATCTAGCTTGAAGGAACGTCTTTTACGGTACGATATCCTATGCTCGGCCATCAGATTTATAGCTGCACTTGATGTGCCCTATGGACAGAATGAATCAGTTATCTTACAAAAGGTAGACATGCATGTTCAGATTACCCAGAAGCAGATAAAATCATATTACACAGAGGCCGAGAAAAATGTTGCCATAACTCCTGTCTCTCTACTCCCTGCTGTCCTGACACAAACAACCGTTAATACAGAACATGCAATCCATTGAATCCAATTCTTGGGATACCCATCCACCTTAATTCTTCAATATGTTCTAAGAGATTAGAGCAAGTGCGAACAGCTATAGCTATTAATAATATTGCATTAAAACGTGCGTGATCATTTCACACACAGGTGTGGCTAAAATGCCATTGCCATTGGTAAAAAAAAACAATTATTAATTCTACTGTTATTATTCAATATTGTATTTACACTCACCTTGGACACATGGGGTTTGTTTATTTCCTTTGCTCTAGAGACCTTCACATCAAGTTGATCATTCATTTGAGAAAAATGTTCCTGCACACACAGAAGCTAAATTGTCATATATTAAGGAATGAGTCATTCAATTCCTAAGCTACTATTACTAGGTCTATAGCATATTTATTAGCATATACTCAAACGCTGGCTGAGGCTGAGATGTCCCCTGCTAAAAATCCAGCCGCCTCAAAGGCATATCATTTAATAAATTAGCACATTATTTTCTTGAAAGAAAGATATAGTAAAAAAATGTAAACTGTACAACAAAATCAACATTTAACTTACCGCAAGAATCGCATCGATGTCAAGCTCCATGTTGCGAAGTGAGACCGGAAGTAAACAATACAAACTGTCGAGCCGAAGCAGCTAACACAAACTCCACCAGAGGCGCAACGCATGGCACGCGCAAAGCTGGCAGTCCAGTAAATATATGTCCATGGTTATAGCATGGGATCATTGTCAAATGTCAGTCGCAACTTTCAAAGTTTTAACAAATGTACTATTTTGTCTTTGCAAATTGTGATCAAATGTCAACATTTTATTAATATATCCTATTTCTATGTATACATGCATGTGGAGAAATTACTACTCTTCAAAATAAACACAACTTGCAATTGTCAATATTGAAGTTTTCTACAGATTTTTTAACACAAGGTCAAGGAGGTAAAAAATCGCTCGAAATTTGCCAGAAATCCTGGGAACATGGTGGCATGTTTTAATAAAATCCTGGGGCCTAATGGGTTAAAAAAATAGGCATTATTAAAATTAAATCGACTGCGGATGTTACATAAACTATACACACAATAGATATTTGGACATCGACGAACCGGATTTATGATAGGCTAAATCAGTTGAGGATGGAGTTTTTAGAAATATGCTGACAATATCTCTTCTTATATGAAAGTGTTGACAGGTGACATATTGATGGTGATATGCTAGCATCACCCAACGGTAGGACACAGTGTTTGAAATTATATGACTATGTTCGTATATTTGTGGTTGAGGGCGGGTTGTTCATGCTGCGTCTCCCGTCCAGGTTTTCGTTAACCTTCCAGTACTTCCCTAGTTAATGATGCTGAGGATACTGATGTCTTGGTATAACCGAATCATGGGCCAACACAGACATAACAGATGCTGAATTAGGATTGACAGGATGCGTAATGTTTAGGAGAGATCGAAATGGGAAGAAAGGGAGGGGAAGTTATTTTATATGTTAAAGAATCTATTCAGGCTTATGAAATAAAATTAGAAAGCGAAGCAGATTATGATGAAGCTGTTTGGTGCAAAATAGTTTCAGGAAATTCAAAATTAACTATTGGATTAGTTTACCGAAGTTCAGACATAAACGACGAAGATAACACAAAAATACAAAACGCTATAAAAGAAGTTAGTAAAGGGGAATGTATCATAATGGGAGATTTTAACCATGGACATATACAATGGAAATCTCTAGAGAGTACAGGGGGTGAGGACCAACAATTTCTAGTTTTAATTCACGAGAGTTTCCTTACTCAGCACGTGCTGGAATCAACCAGGGGAGAAAATGTATTAGATACAGTTTTATCATCACAAAAAGAATTAGTGGACATTGTAAAAATACATGAACCATTGCCTTGGGTAACAGTGACCACAATGAAATACATCAATGTAAAATCAGAAAGTAAAAATAAAAAAGGTATAGGAGAAACATCCACAAACGTAACTATAAAGATATGAGAAAATACTTAGCAAAGCTAGATTGGAATAAAATGCTGATAAATAAGACCGAAATTGAATGTTGGAATATTCTAAAATATGAAATTGAGAGTATCATCGATCAATTTGTTCCCTTGAAAAAACAAGGAAAACGGTCTAGAAAGAAACACTTGTCAAAAGAAGCTATTAGAAAAATAGTGTTTAAGAAAACTATGTGGAGGGTTTATAGGCGTACCAGAAAGGATGAAGACTATGCAAATTACAAAGAGGCACTTAACTTAGCTACAACTGAAATTAGAAAATCTAAAAGAACCTTTGAAAAAGAATTGGCAGGTAATATAAAAAATGACAGCAAGAGTTTCTATGCTTATGTAAAAAAGTTCGAGATAAGGTCGGACCATTGGAAAACAACAGGGGAAACATAATTTCAGACGGGTTTCAAATGGCAGAGGTCCTGAATGAGTATTTCAGCTCAGTTTTTACCACAGAAGATATCAGCTCACTTCCAGTTCCATTTACTATATTTGAGGGCAATACATCAGATCATTTAGGGCAGTTATTTGTAACTCCTGAAATGTTAGCAAATAAAATTAAGAAGATGAAAGATAATAAATCACCTGGAGTTGATGGGATACCGCCAAAACAGCTTAAGGAAATTGTTGAGCAAATTAGTACACCACTTGCAAAATTGTTTAACTTGTCACTAGAAGAAGGAATAGTTACTTCAGAATGGAAAGAGGCAAACATTACGCCGCTATTTAAGAAGGGATCGAGGAACAAGTCAGAAAATTACAGTCAAAACATTAATTAGAGACCACATGGTGGAATTCCTTGTAAAACATAAATTAATAAATACATCTCAACATGGGTTCCTAAAAGCAAGGTCATGTCTAACTAATCTGTTATGTTTTTTTGAAGAAATTACAAAGTGGGTAGATGACGGGTCACCAGTGGATGTTGTCTACTTATATTTTCAGAAAGCTTTCGATAAAGTGCCACATCAAAAATTGTTACTTAAACTAAAAGCCCATGGCATAGGTAATAATGTAATCAACTGGATAGAAAAGTGGCTTACACACAGAAAACAGAGAGTAATAGTAGATGGTGAGATTTTGAAACTGGAAATCTGTTTTGAGTGGGGTACCACAGGGATCATTATTAGGCCCTATACTGTTTATAATATATACAAAGTACTCAAATTTGCAGATGACACAAAAGTATTCAGAAAGGTTACTAATGATACAGATAAAAAAAGTTTACAGGATGATCTAGATAAATTAGTTAAATGGTCAGAAAAATGGCAAATGTCATTAAATTTTGGGAAGTGTAAATGTATACACATAGGACATGGAAACATGGACGAAGAATATAAAATGGGGGATGCTATACTAGGTAGAACCACACAAGAAAAGGACTTAGGAGTAACATTTAGTGCTGACATGAAAGTTTCAGAGCAATGTGGGATTGCTGCTTCGAAAGGAAATCAAATTCTAGGGCTAATTAGGAGAACTATCATGTACAGTATAAGGAGAAACAGCTAATTGTACCCCTGTACAAAGCAATAGTTACACCACATTTGGAATATTGTATTCAAGCATGGAGGCCGTATCGTAAAAAGACATAGACAAGCTAGAAAGAATACAACGAAGAGCAACTAAAATGATTCCAGAAGAGACCTTAGTTACGAAAGTCGCTTATTACAATGTGGTTTGACAACACTAGAGACCAGGAGATTAAGAGGAGAACAAATAGAAGTGTTTAAAATTGTCATTGGTTATGAGGATGTTGACAGGAATATGTTCTTCAAACTTAAAGAAGGCAGTAGAACCAGAGGACACAAAGCAGCATTAGTTAAGGAGCAGTGTAGGTTGGACATAAGAAAGTACTCTTTCTCAGAGAGGGTGGTAAATGAATAGAACAAACTGCCAAATGATTGTGTTAATGCTAGTAGTGTGAATATGTTTAAAAATAGAATTGACAGATATTTGATAAGGGCGGGCTACACATAGATGAGAAAATGTTTGGACTCTCGATAAGCCAATGGCTTCCTTGTCCACTTGCCATCTGGAACTTGTTGTTTGGGATGGCAATCTTGTTAAATCTTGTCTTCAAGTAGCTGGTGATACCCGAACAGCCATTCTCTTTACTGCGGAAGTAACGCTTTCCGCCTGGGAGACAATGTTAGGCGAAACTAGCCGATAGAGGGCGAAACAGTATACCAGATAATGGTTCGCAACTATTCACAAGGTGGCACCACGACAACAGAATGAGCATGTGCGCGTACGCTTGTGTGGATGGAAATAATTAATGCATTTTCGATGATAAACATGTGTGCGTGTAGGTATGCCTTTGTCTGTACCGGCAGTTCAGACGTGTGTGTACGTGTGTGATGGCCGGCGTACCAAGAGGCGTGCTTGTACTGCACACGTGCATGACTGTGCCCACCTATCCTCTTGCTACACTCTCATGGCATAATATTATGTCTAACACAATGTATGGAAGTGCGCCGAATCGTGTATACTTCGTTCTAAGCTGACCTGGTCGGGCCTGTTTCTCCACTTTCCAGGAACAAGGCGCGCGCTCGTGCTCGCGCTCGCGCTCAGCTTAATGAATCTTTCCAGTGAAACAAAATACGCATTGATTATTTGGTTGCTTAAGTTACAAGATCTCGCTACACGTTTCGTATTCGACCTAACAAGCGTACAATAAGCTTAAAAAAAATTGGGCCATGGAAAAATGTCAAGGAATCTCTTCTTATATTTATAAGTGTACACCAAAATTTGTTTTGTCAGACAATAAGGTAACTGTGTGTAACACTAGTGTTGTCCAGGGGCGTCCGCAGGAATTTTTCTACGGAGGGGCAAGAAACATAAATATATATATATATATATATATATATATATATATATAGCAAGACAAGGCGTCTCAACTGCAAACATAAAAAGGTCAGACATCACCTGGATGTTATATGGACTTTATTTTCCTTGTAACTATTCACACAGATATCTCAATGAATGCCGCTTTTTATATATTAATGAACATTATACATTTTATACACAGTAGTTGGTTTAACCACGTACATGCCTAATGCCTACACCGTAAAACACAACCGTAGCCATTAGCTGCAGAATGATCAGTGTTGGTGTCGTCAGAACAGTACACTACACCAACGGTGCCATAAAACAACACACATTTTATAACTGTTGTCAACAACACACATTTTTATAACTGTTGCCATTTAATTTTAACAGTCTACATTTATATGTACAAAACCAAAATTCTGTGCGTTTTCGCTTACAGACGCGAGGTATGTTATCAATCGAGAAACTCTAGTTCACTCTTCTCGTCAGTACATCTACATACATATGCAAATAGTTAGTTAAACTATCAATAATTATATACACAATATCAATTAATAAAAACATTTGTTATCCATTGGATAACTGTTTCACCACAGGGGAGGGTGGGGGTTAATTGTAACACCGATAAATTGCAACAACGATTATTCTATGAAGAATATGGCAGCAAAAACAGCAACGCGTCCAATCGAACAATAAAGTGCTTGTATCAGCTGCAGGTTTTGAGTGCCATTCCTGGGAAAGTTTCACAAAAGTAACACCTTCACAATTTACTCCATTGCAACTAGTCCCCATGTCCCCTGCAAAACACAACCTGCATGCGTCATGACTATATACAAGCAGCCATCACTATAATAGTTTTATTAGTGACACTATGGAATATTTACAAAGACCACAATCATGATCATTTAACACAATCAAGGTATTAATAATTTAAACATTGTTGCCTAGCTGACATTAACAGGGGCATTTGACCTTTTCTAGAATCATGTCAAAAACGTGCATCATACAAATTACTTTGGCCCAGCTATTATGTAACTCGGCCGGTATTTACTTGACCAATACCTTGTGCAGTCACTACTGTCTACTTACTACACAGACAAAATAACATCTGGCTGTGTGGATGGAGGGACGCAACTCGTAACACCCAGGCCACTAGTAACACCCAGGCCACCAGTACTGTATATATATATATATGCCACATCTCACACTTTCATTATTGTCTAAATGTTAGTTTGTAACAGAACCATTTGTAATGTCCCTTATGTTTTCTTTGTACAAGGGTGACACATATACATGACGGACACCTGTCCACAACCGACATATTTCCCTCAAATCGCATCTGATCATGATGGAATTTCAACATCCATGTAACTTCCATTTCCATTATGTCAGCTGCATAATGTACAGTGAATGTTAAGATTTTTCTGATTCGGATTTTCTGCAATCACGGAAACTTACAACGGCCGCCAACCAGAACATTTGTAATGGTCAGTGCCTGCCACAACGCGGTCAGAGCACCATGTACAACTGCTGACCAGTGTCCACTCACAACCAGGGTCAGGGCAACGCTACAGTGTGACGGATGACATGTGTTTCTGCCAGTGATAAAAAGTGTCCTGTACCAGAGGTGACACTACAATTGCAGCACTCCAGCGGTCATACATACAATGCAAACAGTGACACAAAGTCCGACACATTGTCATGACTGACAAAGTCACACAGACAGTTATAATGTCGTACCACTGACCACCATCGAGCTGACCAGACCCTGACAGGGCAGTGACACTACTAATCAGCATCAGGCAACACAGTCGATGACACGTCACCAGATGTGCCAACAAGTGCACTCTTGCAGTTATGCTGATGAGACTTGTCACATAGTCCAACTGCGCACAGTCTCACAGACTTGTCACATGGTTCATCCGTGCAAGGCATCAGAGACTTGTCACATGGTCCATCTGTGCCCGGTCTCAGAGATTGGTCACATGGTCCATCTGTGCAAGGCCTCGCTGTGTGCTTGTCACAGCTCCTGTCACCATCCTCCAGTTTCTCCTTACATGCCACATCCTCCTCATCATCATCCTTGTGTTCACCATGACAGTGGCCATGTTTCTTCTCGAGGTAGTTATCCTCGCACGCGTGGTCCGTGCACAGCGTAGGGTGGAAGTCGCTGAACTGTAGACTCATGAGAGGATTGTACTGCCCTGAAGTGCTTGGCGTGGCGCTGGCTGAGGCAGCGTGCCGGTGTGACGAATTTCTAACTTTGCCAGCTTTCTTGGGCAGAGTATAAGTTGCCAACATCGTACCACACCATTCAGATTTACTTTCTCTAGCCTTTTCTGATGCCGTCTTTTTAGGCAATCTTGTAATTTTAACTGGTGCAATGGCAGCAACTGAACTGTTTGTAGCCGGAATGTCTTGTAAATCTAACAGCGACTGTGCGGATGTTTTCAGACAAACATCAACATCTTGAAGAGACTTTCCCACTGAGAATGTATCATCCTTCTCAGTGGCCACCACCCTCTCTTCCAGCGACTTCTCCAAAGTCTTTGATAATGTTTCAGTGCTAACATTACTGTCCTTCACAGACACACTCGTGGTGGCACCCGGGCACACCTCATTCTTCTGGCTGCCTTCACGTGCTGCCACCTGTTGGTCGTTGCTGGTGTTCTCATCCGCATTTGCTTGAGATACAGCGACATCCTGCACTGGATCAGTGGTGAATCGCCGAGGCAGTTCGCCCGTCAGTTCAGCCGTCACCAATGTCTCGATGACTTCACGGATGTTCTCAGGTTTGTGTCGAAGCACCGGGAACGAGCGCAGCACGCCCTGCATGATGTGCGACACCTTTGTCTCCTTGTCATGATGCAGTGATTCTGCCAACGTCGTGGCCATCTTGGAGTCGGAGTTAGCCGTCTTGACAATGTCCTTCAGCAGACTTTGGGCCGTCAGTTTGGCTTGCTCGTCCACCATGGTAGCTGCTTCATCTACGCTTGTGTTTTCTGGCTTCACCTTCTTCGACAACTGCTCGGTGGCTGGTATCTGGTCTGCATCCAATCGCCGCTTCATGTTCTGGTCTGGTTTGGCTGCACTGGCTGCGGGATTTGCCATGTTGACATCATCGTCCTGACTGACATTACCGCTTGGTGTAAACACAAGCGCTGGCGGACGGGTGGGAGAAACATTGGTTCCATTCACGACAACCTTTGTCTCCTTTCTGTCCTGTCCCTGTGGTTCCATCCTCTCCATAAGCATCTCCTGTAGTGTCCTCCCTGTGGGAACGTGGCGGGACATCATCGGCTTCCATGGCAATGCTGATGTGTTTCTCGCAGCAGGCTGATTTGAACCGTTAACAATAACAACCGGATCTTCAACAATAGTCAAATCTGGATAGGGGAACTTATCGACATCTGTGTCAGGGGAGGCGTGTTGGCTTGGCGGCGTCACAGTTGGATGCATCAACACCGCCTTGTCCTTGATTCTTTTCGCAACAGACAAGACATCGGTGTTCTGGTTGTCGTTTGTCTCGTGGCGTTGAGTGTGCAGTATCAAATCATCATGCACAGCAAAGTACTTTGGGCAGTAGAGGCAGCGGTATTCAACGTCGACGCGTTGCCCGGCCACGTGTGCCGTCTTCAGGTGTTTGTTGAGCGCGCCGATGTGCGTGAAGCCGATGTTACACTTGCGACACATACAAGACGTGATACTGTGCGCTGTCGACATGTGCAAGCGGCGCTTCGCTACATCCTTGAATCCAACCGAGCAGACGGTGCACTTGTAGATGGCGTCGGGCGTCAGGTCGTGCGTGCGAACGTGCCGACGGAACACGCCCCAGTCACGCGTCGGAAAGTCCTGGCCACATTGGAGACACTTCATCATTGACTTCTCGCTGCCGTCAACGGCGCTGTCTAAATGATTACCACTGTCACCGTCGCGTTTCACAAGTATCGCTTTCGCAACCTTTTGTGAACTGCGCAACGGTGACAGTGCCTGGCAGTTTTTTGCATCCTGGTTTCGTTTTGTCAGTTTCTCTCCTTCCACATCCTCTGGCGGCTTCTGATCCGGCTTCCTGCACGGATCGTCATTGCTCCGCTGCTGCTCCGGAGGCGTCTTCTTTTTTGGATCAGGCTGCTCGCCACCGTCGCCGTGCCACTTGGCAGGTTTCTCCCCCGCCTGCGAAATGGCAATGCGCATATCCGATATCGTTTGGACGGCTACGGCTTCAGGTGTTGGGTCACGGCCGTGCACCTTGCTGAAGTGTTTCTTGATGCTGTGCTGGCTGCCATATGTCAGCCCGCAGAGGTTGCAGCGAAGGAACAGGATATCACTTGGTGGATGGTTCCCGAGGATGTTCACCGTGCCGTATCGAAAGCTCGTTTTCTGCATGCCGGTTTTCCCTGGTGGAAATGCGGGTGTTGGCAGTGGCACTAACATCTTCACATCTCTCGAGTTATGTCTCTGGGTGTCGCTCGGGTACTCCCTCTGCACGTCACCTGGTGGCACATGCCAGAGTGGAGGAGGCGGGCGATGTGTGACGCCACCCATGTTTGGGTACTGCTTCATTAATGGACTCTCTGGACTGACGTTCTGTCGGCGCAGCTGGTTTGGGTGGGTCGGTGGGTCAGTCCTTGTCCCCGGCTCGTCTATGTCCTGCATCGTCCTGTTGATGCTCTGCTGAAGCTTCAGTATGTGCTGGCTCATGTTCGGAAACTCTCCAAGGTTGTTGCCCCGCTGAGTGGTGCCAGCATCACCAGCAGGGGTAAGGTGTTGGGGGTGCAGGAATGACCGGCCAACTTCTCTCTTCTTGTAGTGTATGTCATCGGGGCGCACCGGAGGTGACGGGACGGCCACCGGCACGTTCTTCACGCTCAGGTCAAGTGGAACATTCACATCGGCCGTGCCAGTGCATTCCTGCACCTTAAACTGCTCTTTCCTTTCGCTCAAGTCCAGGGGAGATTCTTTTTCCGGCTTCCCATGTTGCAATGGTTTCAGACCACCATTTCTGTGGTGACCCTCTGTCAGGGAGTGGCTACGATGCCGGAACTCCGCCGGGTTATACATGGCTTGTGACGCGGTCAGTGGAATCAACGGTGGCGGCCCCTTGACGGGAATGGGTTGAACTATATCCGCCGGCTGCGTCAGTTCAACTACAGGAGTTGGTGACAAGTGGTGACCTATACCACTAGGCGACTCCCTTTGATGGTATGCTCGGACAGGTGACGCCATCTGCTGAGACATCCTGCCAGGCGACTCATGTTGGTGGGTGAGTTCCCATCTAGTGGTGTCGTATCTAGAGTGAGGCCGGCTGGTGACGACTGGCTGTCTGAGACTGTTGACGGAACTACATCCATGGCAGCCCACACCACTGCAGCCGTGACCTCCAACATGGTGGTACATACCAGGTGGACTTCGCTGCAACTCGGGGGTACGTGATGGCACCCGACTCATGGGGCTACTGTTGGCTCCACCTGCTGACATGTACGAGCCATGCAGCTGACTGGCGATGGGATGTTTTAACATCTCAAATTTACCAGCCTCGTGGTTCTGCCTTGCACTGTCATACCTCAATGAGATCAACCTGTGATCGTACGTCGCCTCACTTCGGTTACCTGTAGGCTCCTGGTGTAGCATTAATGACTTTGCAGCAGCCATATCTGAGCAACCGTGAGTCAAGCTACCGCCAGCATGCACCCTGTAGACGCCCCCTGGTGGCTGAATGTGAGGTGCCACAGCATTCTTGTCTACTATTTGTGGGCATATATTCACATGGCCCAGCGGGACTTCCTGCGATGCCTGGCGACCTTCAACCCACTGCACATCCCTCAGATGACCTTCAGCAAGGTGACCTTCAGCCGGACGGAACTGCTCGAAGGACTGGCGTGTGTGATCAGCTCTACCCATCGACATGCTTCTGCTTCTGATCCACAATGTACTACCAGGTGGCGCTGCTGCATTCCACTGACCAGTATTACCACCTGTTCCTGCCTTTGTGCTGGGCGGACTCCTCTGCAAGGTTCTGCCTGTCGATATGCCAGCGGACTGGTACTGTCTTGCTTGACCAGCAAACTGTGCATGTCCAGACATTGCCTGGGAAGGATGAACATTGTATGCAAACTGTGGCCGGCTCTGCTTGGTCACTTCAGAGGGAGGCACATTCGAAGGCATCACAATGCCTTCTTTAGCGTACGATCCACCACCACCACCAGTGCTCAACGTTTGACATTCTCTGTCAGGGGAGATAGAAATGACCTGCTCCTTAATCAGCTGGAGTGGTCCGGTGTGCTCGCGCATCGCGGATGGTTTCGCCAACTGCAAAGAACTGTCCCCAGAGGGCGAATGCGTATCCATGGGCAACACCTTCTGCATCTGGTTCTGAATTGTCTGCGGTTCTAGGGGCCGAGGACTTCCCTCCTCCGACACAAAGCTTTTCGCGTCTATCGGTCTGCTGGCTTGTGTCGAAGCTGGAAGCCGAGTGTCATGTTCTGGGCCGTCGTATTCCAGATGGCGTCGGATAATGTCCGTGTTCATTAATGTCTCGATAATGTTGCGAATGCGCAGGTTGTTTGGTACGGCTGTTGGCAAGGACACCCCCACATTGTTTGGCAATCCACCAGGTGTCTCTGGCATGCCACTACCACTGTTGCTATGCGACTCCAGATTCACGTCTGACTGTGTCAGTCTGGTGGCGTCGCTGCTGCTGTTGCTGCTACTGCAGCTGGTGACGGAAGGGGGCACTGCCTTAGTCTCACCATCTTTACAAACACTCATGCTATTGCTATGGTTTCGGAATCCATGCAGAAATTTCTTCTTCGGTGCAACTATGTCCGAACAGTGACTCCGCTTACGGTTTTCCGGCAGGCTGTCAACGGACGTCTGACTCAGTTTAACGTCCATTTTATCGTCTGACCTGCTACAAGACGTCTTCGCTGCCTCTCCCACGTCACTAGGCATTCTCTCACCACGAGCACTGTCACCATCTGATGTCTTAGTGGCATCGTCGCAGCAGTTTGATGACAACTTCCTTGTAACATCACTGTCACCACTCTGCGGGGATGACGCTGATACGTCAGTTTTATCCGAGGCAATCGGTGTGCCTTCCTGTGAAACTACTGCCGGTGTTGACGGCATATCACGGGACACTGACTGCCCCTCGTCTTTTTCATCATCAGTCGATGTATATTCCTCGAGCAGTAATGCATACAACTGTTGTTTTGTCGGGTCCTGCTGGCTTTGGCTACGAATCGCTGAGCGAAGTCTTGTCAAGTCAACGTGGCCATTTTGTGTCGCCTGCGAGTTGCCTAGCAACCCACTCTGTGCTGCACCCATGCTGTCAAGAGCCAGGTCTACTGCAGGAGGCTACGGTTCACGTAGTTGTCACAGCGTTTCTCATTGTGTGCTGTGTTCACGGCAGGACGACTGTCTCAAATCGTATTGTTCTTAACTGCAACAGAAATGTATAAAATTAACTCGCGAATTCAACCGACAAACTCAGATGCACACATAAAACATGACAACATGGCTATATATCAGGGTTAACTGTAAGGTACACTCAGGAAGACTAACAATACGATGCATTCACCGTTTGTGCAGCGTTGTGTTCCTGTGTACATGTCTGAGTATAATCCCCATCATGTACGCTCATACACACACACATACACAGGTGTACATGTGAGAAATTAAACAGACATAAGTCATGTGTAAATAAACGCATCCAATCTGAATCTGTTCCACAGCACTCACCCACTACCCTAGAAAAACTATAAACAAGCACGAACACCCCACCTGTTCACAGTACCAATCCTGTTGCAACCCTGATGACAAACACGCATCAAAATTCACCTTGTTCTATGCCTCACACAGTGTATGCAACTAGACAGGAATGAGGTCAACATTCAGCTGTCCTCAAGCACCACCCTTCAAAGTCCTGACTTGACTTCGCTATGTACAGTGACTTCTTGTCAAGACTACTTCTAAGGTCCAAAGACAACTGCGCCAGCATTGTAGCACATATTTTCTATATTTCTTACCAAGTCACTAACGTCACTAGCACTACGTCCTTGCCCTCCTTACAGACCATCCTACATAAACACTGGCACTGACATAAATCTCCCCTTTTTTCTCACCTGGCTGATGGGTTGTGTCCAAATGAAGTACATACTAAACACAGTAGCACTGGCCAGCACATAGACACCTGTTGCAATACATGTGAGTGAGTACAAAGGGCACCTAACTGTGGACACCAGAGCTCAATGACACACCAATGCAGTGTCCCAGGCCCACTATCAACTAGGCCATCAGCAGCGACGAATGCAAGGCCCTGCAACTTTATTGTCAATAGTATTCTCTGAAAACTAGCACAGATCCAGGGGAAATGACTACTTATTTACCCCACCCCGTCTGCTCCACAACACTTATTGCCCTCTGATTCCAGTTGATTCAGATTCAATTAACGCTTCTGCAAATAGTTCGACCAGATTCAGTTGAGGTTTCTGCAAATAGTTCGACCAGATTCAATTGAGGTTACTGCATATAGTTCGACCAGATTCAATCGAGGCTACTGCAAATAGTTCCACTTTATACACTGGAGGTGCAAGCAGTTTTGACTTTGTACTATGGACCAGTTTTTTTTTTACAAGATTAAGTCACCAGATTAATATCACTGACATCAACCACAACTGGCAAATAATGAAAGAAACATGCTGAGTAATAAAAAGAAATGTCCACAAGTTATTATTTGCCATGAATACATTTGTTCTGGGTTGTGACAGACTTTTCATGGGCACCTGTTGATACCAACCCAGCTATAAATCAATTCGCTACGTGCACTTGAAACCATGGTAGGTCAGGACAAAGTCTGTCATGCAGTTTGTAGAGGACATTTTCATTTGTAGAGGACTTTTTCGTGGAATTTAGCCTGCATAAAGTGACAAAAGTATGTCACGTTGACATAAGGTATAAACAACCAACACACTACACTGTGCTAAAACAAACACGCAAGGACATTTTAATGACACAATACAAACTACCTTGTTACAATAGTCCTTGTGCCTGGATACAGCGATCAGAGTTTTTCGGTGACCTCAGATTGAACTGTTCTCCGGTGTCATGTGACCGCACTGGTCATTGTCACGTAACAGTAGTTCCATCATAAAACAGGTGAGCGAAGCCAGCAGTCACCGGGGGGGGGGGGGCAAGATGGATAGAACATCCCATGACCTTCATGGAACTGCCGTCATGTGACAACTAACTATAATTATATTTCAAGTATGTGTGACCCATCCCCGATAGGTATCTGCCAATTCAGTCCTTAAGCATATTCACACTGCGGGCATTTATTATTAAATACACTCAGCAGGTTATTTGTTTGAATAAACTGAAACTTTTATCATCTTCTGTGTGAATGAGTACTTTCCTATACCCTGTATATCAAATCTGCACGTTTTTTTACAACGTACTGCTGCTTCGTGCCCTCATGTTTTTAAACTTTCGAAGAAATTGTTTTATCAATATCTATATAATACTACACAATCTTTCTCATGCGTTTCTCTATTGATCGGGTAGAGCTTAAACAGATTTCCTGAAAAGGATGCCATGTCTTGGTTAAGTTGCCTAGTCACCCTTATAGACTGTAGATCATATCACTTGCATCACCAGATATGCAGTACACAAAGGCCAGTCTTCATATCAGCCTAAGATGTTGTCAAAGATTTATTATTTTACCATGTCAGTGCATCTACCAGCACCATGGTCACGGTTGGGTGACATCACCCAGATCCCAGCAATGTGAATAACATTTCCCAAGAATCTACCCCACGTGACACCTATACGTCATGATGATGCAGAAAATCGCATTGTGGACAATTGACACATGGTCATACTGTGCCAATATACATACATATGTCTCTATACATACATACGTCTCTGTACAATTACAAGCTTGAAGAATAGATTTCGTCGTATAGTTTTAAACTGTCCTTTAAGCCAGTGGAGTTGCAAAAAATTGCTAACATCCCATTTTCAAGACATGTTTTCGACTTACATAAGTCACACTGCTGTGCCACCTATTGTGTGTCTTGTGAACTGGTCGTCTATGCTTACATTTTTTTCATACAATTTCTTCTGCCTAGATTTTTTGATGAATGTTGCCAGAACAAAGCCGCATTGCTAACAAAAACAGATCACACCAGTAGCTTGAACAATGTAGTTGTAACTCGATGAAGGAATGCTACATCAGTACTTGTTATTGTACTTAGCAGGAGCAACCAGACACTGAGTGTACACAACCTGATACTGTGTATGCCACTATTCACAACCTTGACCAGTGATTGAGTGTCTTATACAGGCGAGCACCTGGTACAAAGCAGGAGCAACCAGACACTGAGTGTACACAACCTTGACCAGTGATTGAGTGTCTTATAGAGGCGAGCACCTGGTACAAAGCAAACCTCATAGAAACTCATTCATGCACATCCTAGTCTTTAGAAGTCCACCATGATGTTCTATAGATAAAGTCATACAGCTCTACACTGGTAGACATCTTCAACAGCAGGTCACTGTCTGCACTCGTCAGGCCAGGTGGCTGACAGTGATTTTACTAAACAATAACATTATACAGACACCAATATGTCAGAATCCGCTGTCAGACTAGGCTTTCTGCTCTAGTCCACAGCACTTTTTGACAGTAATATTACATCATTTATGTTCCCCTATGGGCACTCTGAAAGCGTGTCACATTTACAATCTCTGGAAGTCTATTTGTTTCCAACATTTATATTGAATCAGTAAACAAATGCGTAGGTATAACAAGAAAGAAAAATATATGAATTCATTTTGCTTGTTGATCAATTATTGTTCATTTATTATTTTACCATGTCAGTGCATCTACCAGCACCATGGTCACGGTTGGGTGACATCACCGAGATCCCAGCAACGTGAATAACATTTTCCAAGAATCTACCCCTACATCATGTAGAAATTGTCATTTCATGCCTCAATTATATCACAAAAGTATTGATCCACCTGATTGAAGATCAAAATAGCCATATAAACTTAAATAATTAAGTTTAGATTTGTAGTTAACGACATCGGTGCACCATGTCATATTAATAAATGTCATAAAGCTATCCCAACATGCTACAGTGCATGCACACATACATACATACATACATACATATACATACATATAATATGCACACACAATGTATCAGTTTAGATGTAGATACACTCCTGAAATCAACTGATGACCACTCTATATTACAGTACCTTTTAACAGCTCCACCGCACTAGTATCATAGAGGTAATCTCTATTAATGTGACAATGGGGGGTACCAATTAAGAATATGCTAACAACCAAATTGAGTTTACTACAATAACAATCTTTTATTTACGCTACAGTACTAATAACTCATTCCAAACATTAAACCAACTGACAATGAAACACTTAACTCATCTTGTCTCACAGACAGAGTCCCTGGCACACCCCAAACTTTAAACAGCTAACAATAAACCTTAACTACCATGACACTATCTGACAGACTCCCTGGCCAGTTACAACACTGCCTGATTACACACCAGCTACTCCCAGGCAATCACTCCTGCCTCTCCACAACTCGGAGAGTCCCCTCTCTACCTAAACTTATATTACCTTTTGAATAACCCCAGGAAAGCCAGTGGGTATCACCCATAATTCCCAGCAACCTTTGGATCATCCCTCTCTAGCTGTAAATAATTTGAATTGATAGCTGGGTTTCCCTCAAGAGAAGGTGTCAGGTAGTGATGTCTTGTTTATGAAATAGGACTCCAAAGAATCAGTGGCCATTAATCCTGCATTAGGATTAATGACCACCAGGCTTATCTACTACAGATATTTGATAAAGGGTCCAGTGATCACCCAGTTGCTCAAGGGAAGTGATGTTAGCCATCAGCATGCTACATCACCAACCTACCCTTCTATGTAATTTCTATAATTCATATATTATATATATATATATATATATATATATTAGTGTTTGGCCGTGCACTAGTAGTGTTTGGCTGTGCAGTGATCAAAACCTAGAAATGGACATTCTTGTCACTGACATCAGTTGTTAAACAAACAGTGTCTCCCGTACAGAACCAAAGTAGAACTTAAGTATCTTCTCGCCAGGATACCATGCTGTTCTATTGACAGGACAGAAACCAAGCTGTTCTAATGACAGGACAGAAAGCAACTGAGAAATCTTTTTCTTCCCCTTACCCCCTTGCGGGGTGGGGTCCAAGTCACTTGATTACTTCTTTCACTTTCATTGTTAATGTTCTCAATTTCCCTCTGTCTTCTGCGGTGGTCTTCCACTCTTGGCCTTTCATTCGTACCATGGCTCCATGGTGTAACAATGCAAACAAATCTTGTCTTAGCTACCCCTACATACTTGCCAATGTTTATCTAAAAGCAAGAAGGCCCAAGTGGAGAAGTACTAAACATCTTGTAAACCAAACAACAGTGTTTAAATAGGACAAGGACAAATAAATTAAACATCTTGTAAAATAACGATCTTTAAATATAAAAAAAACTCCAGTGTCTAATCCATTAAGGTGGCCCACAGCCTTACCATGCCACGGTACCTAGTACCACACCACGGTACCTAGTACCACACCACGGTACCTAGTACCATGCCACGGTACCTAGTACCACGCCACGGTACCTAGTACCACGCCACGGTACCTAGTACCACGCCACGGTACCTAGTACCACGCCACGGTACCTAGTACCACGCCATGGTACCTAGTACCATGCCACGGTACCTAGTACCTACTAAGCATTCTAGTATTTTATGGAGACACTTGAGTATTGTCGTTGTATTTTGACCATCACTAACTGGTTTATACCTGTTTACAAGGGTGTGAGAATGATGCCTGTGTACACAAATATGCCACTTTAACTTACAAAGGTCTGCTTGTTGCTGCTTACTCGCAAGTGCCAAATAAAGGTATAGGCCAAATAACTTTATAGGGTGGCAAATCACTTATAGGATAATAGTGCTGAATAACAGTATAGGGGGGGGGCAAATTATTCAAAACAAATAGTACAGTGCGAAAAAGCCACTAGTACATTTGTCTTCTCTTAGCGCCAAAGCAATTTTTTACTCGATGTGAAGTCAAGGCGTCCCTAGAAAGCGGATCGCTGGGTATTTTTTCCCGCTGAGTATGCATAAACTTTATGCGTATTCGCATCACTGCAGATATAGTAACCGCATTTGATATCTGTGAAAAACCAGAGAATTTTCCGTTTTTACATTGAAGTTTTATTGAATTGAATATGCACAGCGGGAAACCAGTATATTATTTAACTAATAATATACCATGTCGAGCTCCTAAGGATTGTGACCGATTCATCTAATCTTGGAAATATAATGGTCTAACGCTTTGGGATAAAAATCTAGGATCCTCAGATACAAGGTAATCCCACTAAATTCATGACTGTCGTTCAAAAGGATGAAAACTTATCCGTCAGGGGGAGCCACACCCAGGCTCCAGTTGGGAGCAGGTAATTTTAGCGTGAGCGTAGTCTTGCTTATCCGACTCTCGCTCGGCTTCTTGAGTCCGCCGATAAGATGGGTGTGACAAACGGTGGCGCCACAGCGCGGACCTGGATAATCGAGACTAACGCGAGCGGTAAGCCGCTCCCTAAATGACTGATTAGCGCTAGCAATAGGGAGTGAGAACGATTGCTCTCCTAAAAATTATATCCTGCATAATTTGCCATGATTATCGGAGAATATAGGCTGGCACAAAAGTTTAAATTTAATAATAGTATAGTGCCAAATAAGGTGCGTATAGGGTGGCATTTTTCATCAAATAAATACGCGTATAGGGATGCTTATTCGGCACTCAAGGGTACGTGACACAATTGTCTGTTTGATGCTGTTTACGAAACAAAAATGTCTGTCTGATGCTGCTTATATGACACAAATGTGTGTTTAATGCTGTTTACGTGACACAAAATTTAATGTCTGTCTGATGCTGCTTACATAACACAAATGTCTGTCGAAGTCCCCACGGTCAAACTAACCTATTGGAATCACCACGGGTCAGACTGACCTGACGGATGTCGTCCACAGAACATTTTTGATACCAATATTGCATAATTTATGTTTGACATATAAAAGAATCAATAGCATGCGGCTTGACATTGTGAAGGTCAGGACAGCCTGGTGTGCGGACAACCTATAAATGCCATTACTAATATGGTCTAGCTTTGTCTCTATAATCACTAGTCATGGTTACATGGCTAACTAGTTCTCAGTTCATCTCATCTCACTGCCACGGTTGACTAGCTGTCATTGCCATGCCAGGCGTAGTATGGAGGCTTAGATCTTGGAGATCAAATAGAAGTTTTTAACGTTTATTAATGGGAATGAAAATATTGATAGAAATATTTTTTCTCACTTAAGATAGTAGAACTAGAGGACATGAAGTAACATTAGTGAAAGATCAGTGAAGATTGGATATCAGGAAGTACTCGTTCTCACAGATGACAATAAATTAATGGAACAAATTATCTACTGATTGTGTAAACGCAACAGCGTGAATATGTTTAAAAACAAAACTGACAAATATCTCAGACAGGCGGACTACACATAGATGACAAATTGTTGGACTCTCGATAAGCCAAAGGCTTCCTAGACTTGTCCACTTGTCATCTGGGCAACCTTGTTAAATATTGTTAAATATTGTTAAATGTGATCTTGGTTGGGATGTGTAATCTGCAGGTTCCCTACACATACAACACAGATATGTGGCAGAGGAAGCTACACAACTAAGGCAGTACCTCTAAGGAAGCTACACAACTAAGGCAGCACCTCTAAGGAAGCTACAACTAAGGCAGCACCTCTAAGGAAGCTACACAACTAAGGCAGCACCTCTAAGGAAGCTACACAACTAAGGCAGCACCTCTAAGGAAGCTACACAACTAAGGCAGTACCTCTAGGGAAGCTACACAACTAAGGCAGCACCTCTAAGGAAGCTACACAACTAAGGCAGCACCTCTAGGGAAGCTACACAACTAAGGCAGCACCTCTAGGGAAGCTACACAACTAAGGCAGCACCTCTAAGGAAGCTACACAACTAAGACAGCACCTCTAAGGAAGCTACACAACTAAGGTAGCACCTCTAAAGGAAGCTACACAACTAAGGCAGCACCTCTAAGGAAGCTACACAACTAAGGCAGCACCTCTAAGGAAGCTACACAACTAAGGCAGCACCTCTAAGGAAGCTACACAACTAAGGCAGCACCTCTAAGGAAGCTACACAACTAAGGCAGCACCTCTAAGGAAGCTACACAACTAAGGCAGCACCTCTAAGGAAGCTACACAACTAAGGCAGCACCTCTAAGGAAGCTACACAACTAAGACAGCACCTCTAAGGAAGCTACACAACTAAGGCAGCACCTCTAAGGAAGCTACACAACTAAGGCAGCACCTCTAAGGAAGCTACACAACTAAGACAGCACCTCTAAGGAAGCTACACAACTAAGGCAGCACCTCTAGCCTGCTATGAAGACATAGGTCTACTCAGTATATGGTTATGTGTTGTCTGCCCGTCTTGTCCTATGCATGGTCCAACTTGAGTGGCTCTGTACCATATCTATGCCAATGTCCGAGAAATTAACTGCACCTTTACCTATGTTTATTTTATAAAACAAAGTTAGGACGAGTTTCTCTGACCCATAATAATCTGTTGTCCTATTTTAAATAGCCCTACTTTACATTATGTACAAGCATACATGTATGTAAATAATTATGCATAATTTTTTTGTTTTGTTGAATGTATGAAATTGTCATGATACTGCATGTGCATACCATGTTTGTAATTTATGTTATTGCTCTATTATGGGTCTCAATAAAGCACAACTGCACTTCACTTCACTGTGCGTTGTTTAAATATTATAGTAATTTAATTATACTAATGTCATTGGAATATTGGGACTTTGCCCATCTAGCTGCTCGCTTCTGGATGGTTTCCAAACAGTTAATGTCTTTCTTCAGGAAAGGTTCCAAATGGTAACTGCAGGTATACTCTGTCTGCTCCATTAAACCATGCTTTATTACGTGTTGAGATGACAAAATATATATATATCCTTATAAGTCCTAATATAATTTCTCACTCATTGTTGCAATAATGCAATAAATACTGTGATGTGAGCTTAACACCTACTTCAAGTGATAACAATTTAAAGAATAAACTGTTTTAGAAACATGTTAATTTATATTTCAAACCATTTGTATATCTGGAAATGACCTTAACCTTGAATGCCTCTATGCTTCAGCGCACATCAACTTTATTATTTATCTTCAAATCTTTCGCCACGGGCCACTGAATATGTTTCATAACATAATTCATAGAGTGGTCTTTAGAAATGCAGACCTATGCGTACCAACCAATACAGCCATAGTTCCTAGTACTTTGCAGGTGCCATAACAGCTCAACCAGGCCAGGCGTGGGCACTGTGCATTGACGTGTCATTCAAAGAAATAACTAACCGGTTGACCCACAAATGGACCAATACAGAGGGGTGTCCATTTCTCCTTGCTATTGATTGGCAGGTAATATTATAGGATAAGAATCAGCCACACATTTTCTTCAGTGCCTTTGTAACTCATGCAGCAAATTCTCATTTTAGTGTTACATAAATTTGACAGTCATAATGTCCCATGGTTCACTGGTTTTCAATCAATAGGCAGACAGCCAAACATACCTTGAGAACAGGATAAATGTTTACTGTTATACAACCAATAAAGCATGCACAATCTGTATATGTGCAATCGAAATGTGTGATCAAAGTTGTGTAATTTACAAATCTCCCAAAACCAGGCTGGTAGAAATAACAATTGTGATTGCCTACAGATTTACTACCTGCGAAGATACTCAGGCGTTTAACACCAATCAAACAATCTGGTCTGCTGTTCTATTCATTTTCTCTCAGCCGGTTTCCCTAACTTGAGTCAAGGTATATACTTTTACTTGATTACTTACATAAGGTTCTGATTACTACTGGTGTATAGGAACATGTGCAATCATAACAGTTCAAGTACCACACCTGAATAAACGCACTATAAAACTCCATATTACCTTTCATCGCTATATCCAACACACAGGTTCTATAAATATTTCTGATTCCCTTTTTGATCGAGTATGAAACACAGATGGAAGACAATTTACCTGTTGAAGCAGCAAGTGTGACAATACTCTAGTCGATATACACAGGTTATGTACATAAATCACTGAATAGCAAGTCACTGTGACACGCTTTCTGTTCAGAATCTACCGTCCAATCTACACCAACATATGTGACCTTTCAGGCGAGGCAAGCGTAGCCACCGTGAAGGCAAATCTTATCGGCACAAGGGTCCACCTGGAAGGGGGGTGGCTTCACGGCCACAGGCTCAAAGTCTTCATCGTGAGCCAAATATCCAACACAATTCAGCTGCACGTACTCAACTCACGTCAATGACCCTTCTCTAAGTCGACCAGATGTCACCCAATGGTTGCTAGGCAATCTGCCACAAAAGGCAGATACACCAACCGGAGCTCCAGTACAAAATTAATAGTGTCGTGGAAATAGATCGCAAATGGTGTCTTGGAAATAGATCGCCTGGTATCTTCCTCGCTTCTTTACTGATGTTAGCGAGAAGAGACTGTACTAGACTCATTTATGGACGGTAGCTGCGCTGAATTCGAGACTGCATGAAGTGTCCCTGAATAAGGTCTTCAAAGTTATTCTCATGATATTAGTTCATGTTCATCTGCATTAACAACTACCTCATACATTATATGGCCTACACCACAACCAACTATTGGCCTTATTACAGGACTGAGGTTATAGGCACAGATAGCTCTGTTGTTGGAAAACGGGATAAACAGGAGTGTACTACTCACAAAGACCTGTTTTTAGGGATATATTATGGCTGTATAAATTTATTCAGCATATAAAAAGAACATATCCTTTGGGAAGTCACTAAGTCTGGTCTACTTTAAATGCAAGTGTTTAAAGGGACATGAACCTACAGGCAAAACTTAACAACAGATGTCACTGACCTCTCGTGACAATCTCTCTAGATGTTTTGGCTGTCTGCTGTCATGTGCACTTGGCGTTTACATTAAACACTTAATTGTTTTTAAAGTTTAATTGCTGCATTTTAACTATTTAAAATTTAGTAAAATTCCAAACCTGTATGCAGCGATATAATGATTTAATTAATTCCTCAGGAATCAAACTGTTGTAATAGTTATGATTTTTAGGATCAAAAGCGGAAAGATAAAAAAAAAGAAACCGAAGGTGTCGGCTTTGCCTTTGACGGCAATAACATTGCCGCGGGCTTTCATTCCATAAATTCAGACTAATCATTTGAGTAATGTTAAAAAAATCATTCATGCATTATAATATTACAACGTATGACACATTCTTGGCACCCTCAGCTTTTGTCCGTTGATTAAAATGAACACACGATTAACGTCCATTTTCCTTTTCGGTTGTCTATTATAGTTGGGTGTCCCAACTTCATGTATCGCCCAATTCCGCTGCACCAAACAATAAAACATCTTTAAATGTAAGTGGACAATATTCAATATTCATACTAAAATACACCAAGTGCATTTACACTTGTCCGTGTACTGGCTGAGCAGCAGTGTACTGGCTGAGCAGCAGTGTACTGGCTGAGCAGACGTGTACTGGCTGAGCAGACGGAGTGTAGGGAGGGACTACAACCCAGACTATTTACATGATCCCTCAAGTTGTTTACAAGCAATCTGCATCGCCGTGACAACACACCTGTTACTGCTGCCTATGACTTTACGCATGGCAATATCTACCAACCCACTGGGCAAACAAATCAAACATCATCAGTTATGAATATTTTCTCTAATATTATTTATGCTAGTTAGCAATATTTAAAAAACTAAATTGTTCTATTTAATATATCACATATATATATTTTATTATTTATGTGTATTTATGTATATATGACATGTCACCACATTAAGGTAGCTGGGGTGGCTAACGTGTCTGTTGATTTTTCCTTTTTTTCTCATACCATGCTAGAAAATATTGAACTGGACTGGACGTCAACACCACAAATAATCACCCGGCACTAATCCATCCTTTAAAAAACAGTCCTTTTGGAAACCCCCCGACTTCTTAGAAAAACTGACAATGTTTCCATAGTAACGACAGCGTGTGCTTCGATCTTTGAACCAGTTTTATTCGTTTGACGTGAACACATATCGTCTGGTTACTGTGATTCCAGTACACATCATACTATATCTACCTAAGTCATGTCCTTAAACCAGCAAATATCAGCGCTAACATAGTTTATTGTGCCTTTGAAGCTATAACAGAAACTGGGAAGTAGATGTGACCTGGTAACGCCACGGATAAAGGGCCAATCAAAATGATCGTAAACACGCCCTACCACGTGTTTGTGAAATGGCTGGAAATTATGCTTGGACACATCTTAAATGTAGGCAAAATTACACAAATTTTAATTACGATTGGTGAAGGGCTTGTGTAAAAAATACACTGCCACTTTTGGCTGTCATTCAACTGGTGGTGTAGCACATGTAATTAGTTTATGCTAACCAAAATTTTTCATAAAGTTATCAGTGACACTGTCATACTTATGTCATTTATTTCTTTGGGGATTTTCTCCAAACGATATCATTTTGCATTGTGTGGCTGTTTTTCCACATTTACAACGGTTTTGAAATCTTGTAACATAACCAAATAAATAAAAAATAAAAAAATGTATTAATCTGGAATATCATAACATTTCAACTATAATCTGTGAAGAAACGGTTAATTCATCTTAAAAACTTCTACTAAAACTACTCAAGACAAGCATATAGCTGCCCCAATTACCTTAAGTGAATGAATGGATGACACAAGCAGTAATGTATATTTTTTAGAAATGAGTATCGGATTCATTGTCCACATGTTTTTATCATACAGTTTACCTTACGCCCGACAGCGTCATTTTGTAGTCACCACATAGCAACTTGAACTAAAGTGGTATAAATTTATATGCAATTCAATTTCTTATGGAAAAAATAAGAAACCAATATTAAAAAACCAATAGCACGTCAAAATGAGACGTGGTATAGACAGTGATCACAAGGTGGCAGCACATGCTGACATAAGCTGAGCTTGTGTTATGCCGTGCTGCCGTCCTGCAACACTACAGGCACAACCACCACTATAGGCACAACAGACAGGACAAAATGAAACTACTCTCAGAAAATTGGCTTCAAATTTAGTAGAAATCAGACCAATTATTTATAGATTATTTTCAACAAAATCACGTCTGTAAAAACCTGAAATACCCGGTTCAGACTGGAGTTGGTTTGTACGGAGCATGGACCATGGTCCTTGCAACAACAAATAAATCAAAAGGACCAAGCTGGTTCCCTGGACAGATATTATTTTCATCAACATTGCATTGTAGTTCACCAGCAACCACTCCTGACTGAATGTGTAGATTAGCCGTCTACGATATATTACACAACGTACCAATCTTGTTCAGCTCACATATAAAAGTGTTTACGAAATCAATTTACCAGTGCACAGTAGTAATATTTCTCAGTAATATCATAATATAAAAATCACATCTCTGCTACAGAACCAATAAATACCAGTGTTATTAAAGGCAGTACTCAAAAAAGATAACGCCACGTTTTTTGGTTTTATTCATGTAAATATAAAGAAATATGTCAAATAAATAAATAATTAATTCAGCAAATACCTTTATTGTTTTCATCAGACATGTATGTGTCAGGTGTAACAACATGTCATCCTGTATCATACACGACCACCCTATGCACATACTCACGTCGCTACTCTTTTCGGTATCACAGCCTTGGCCTGAAACACTGCTTGTGGGAACCTCAACTTCTTAACTGACGTAACTATTAAGAAGATTTTTACGAACACACACCGAGCACTACTTGGTGACAAGGTGGGTGTGTCCATGAGCTGTCAGTGACAAAAAGCACGCCAACAGTAACATCAATTTAACACAAAACATGAGTAAGCAATAAATGTTTTTACTTGTCTATCTATGAAAAACCAACTCAAGTATGATCCAGTCCAGCGCATAGCTTATACCTAGTTTATCACCCTGGACGTGGTCAGTCTAATATTCTTTGTCGGATTAAAAGCACACTGGATAAATCTTACAAAAAAAATATTTATGCTAAATTAGTTAATTAATATAAACTTAACCATGGACAAAAACCCTACATGCACATTTAGTTATTATCTATTTATTATGTCAGCAGTTTGCAAACCAATGTATATTGATTTTGAAATTGCCTTTACCTTTTCTTTTTGATATGCCTCTTTTTTTACAATATAGAAGTTTTCGCATTAATTTACAATTTTACGCTGGCAATTTGATGCAATCTACAAAGTATAATTTCATAATCACTAAGCACCTACTATGACCCTTCGTCGTTCTACAAATCAATTGTTTGTTTGTGGCTTCTCACTATCTCTTACAAACATATCACTTTAGCCAAGAAAAAACAGAAATAGGACTAGGACTCTCTCCAAGCAAATGCAGCAATTTTTCGAGCAAATTTGTCAAGCTTTTTGAAGCCATGGACAGAAATACAAGCAGTTGTCCAAAATTTTTGTGAGATTATTAAAAGTTATGTTTCAATTACATCTCACACCAGTTCATCAGTCTACACGGCTTCACATGGACCAGTCTACATGGCTTTACATGGACCAGTCTACAAGGCTTCCCATGGACCGGTCTCCATGGCTTAAGATTTAAAATGAAATGTGACCAGACACAAATCAAAGAAGAGAGAAATAACACTCCGAAGGTCCAACAGCAGTGCCTCCTAACCATCAGCCTCTTACGAATTACCTATTATAATGTCATGTACTGTGAAACACATGAAAGATTTCTGACTGTTGCACGGGAAACAACTTTTTTAATGCTCGTATATTATGAAGGAGTTTTTCATAATGATCACCTATTAGAGAAAAACTGTTTTTAAACTACAGAAACCTGACGATATGAAATCTATGACAAAATCAGCTTGCGCGGTACTCATGCTGGCGAAACAGACTAACGATTCTGTGAAACTTATGACGTACACCAACATATCCACCATTTTAACTCCAATCACCTTAGTTCGTTGACTCGTCACCGTGCCATCCGAGCCTGGCGTGTCACTACATCGTGACCGCTGTCACTACGTACCCATCACCACCGGTCACTCTTGTCCATCCGAGCGGGTCAGCGCTAGCTGCGTGAACAGTGCACCGTCCGACGTGCATAGACGGCCAACGTATGCATGCATGCAGTCTGGGGACTGTTACACCGACCCTACCACCACAGCCACCGCCAGGTTTATGCATATTCAAGAGTGGCGTACGTGATCCACCATTGCAGCTGCGCGAGGTCAACATTCGGTGGCACATCTGTTTTGCCGTGACCTACTCATGCCAGCTAGAGAGGCAAACACAGTCACACGCAAATGAAATGCGACCCGACGTGCAGCAGTGCTCAACAACTGCTGGGCTGTTTTTAGTGTTTTTTAGTCACCGCATTCACAAAGGGCTGTTTATGCACTGTTCGTCACGGGAACGAGTGTGGAATAAAAAATTTACGCTCACATGAGACTGGGGCTGTACCAGAACCTCAGGGTAAACACTTCCAATTTGGTTTCCCTTTTGTTTCATGTGCACATGAACACACTTAGAAATGCAGAGAATGGCACTTAGAAATGCAGGGAATGGTTACCCCCATGATGTCCACCCACCCCTCTGTGGCAGGTGGGGGGGTCATTAAAGAAAGTACACTGGCGATCAGTCAGTAAAATTAAAGCATTTTCTCCCAATGTACATAATGAAAATGTACCACTATTAATTAATCTTGTCACATTTGCAATACTGCATTCTTTCTGCTATGGGAGAATTCATGTAGAACAAATAAGAAACTAAATACACTACAGAAGAAAACTATAAGGATAATTACACAATCGCAGCATAATATTATCACCCATTCAGACCATCTATTCTCAAAGTTAAAACTGTTAAAATTAGCTGATCTCTACAATCACCAACTGAGTATTTTTATGTATAAAACCATCAATGGCCAACTCCCAGATACCATGTCATCAATGCTCATGTGAACAGAAAATATTCATGAACATAATCTTAGAAACCGAAATGGGTATTACATCCAGCACATCAGAACAAACAGCAGGAAATTTACAACAAATTATTCAGGACCAGTATTCTGGAATGCCCTACCGCAACAGTTATGACATCGTGTATTCTTTTAAATTTAAAAGAAAACTCAAAGAATTATTACTCTCAAAATATAATTAAATTCTCACCATTCACTTGTAATAAATTATATTCACCACTCTAACCATGTGTTATACAGTGTATAAATGTTCATGAATTACTTAGCAGTTTTTTAGTATTATCAATAATCATGTGTTATATAGTATATCACAGTAATCATAAAAAATTTAAATATCATATTATGATTATGTTGGTATTTAAAAAAAATTCGCAACAATGTTTAAAAAAAAAACATTATATAATATACATTTTATATGCTATCATTAAATCATGTTAAATAAGTAAATAATTTTTTTTCCATAAAAAAATTCACTGTATCAGTAAATCACATTGAATATATATTTGCACTATTATGTTATAATTTACTCAATGTTATACACTCATTGTACTTTACACTGTAACAGCGTGCATAAATGATTTTATGTTGCTTAATACAATTATTAGTTATTTAGTCCTCAGTCACACTCACTGTCTACTGAATGGATCATAATGTGATATAAATAACGTGTGACCAAATAAAGTTCTATTTAAAGGTATATTCAAATGTAACTAGCATATCCGACCTATTAAGCGTACACGCCCTAATTAACGTACACCCCCTTTTTTAATCAGCAGGATCCATGTTTATTGTCATTTGATTAGTGCGGAACAACTGAAAAGTGTTGGCATCTGATGATAAACAGTTGGCACCACTTTTCAGTTGTTCTACACTTGTCACCAAATGACACCACTAGTGTCAAACAGTTACCTTATTGTCTTGAGAAGCAAATTTGGTGTATGCTTACAAGAACAGATTCCTTGACATTTGTCCATACTGTACGCTTGTTAGGTCGAATGCAGTAACTGCGGGTGATTCCAGCACTCTAGGTTGGATTAGGTTTTGGCTTCAGACTGAAATGGTGATGACGGTACAGCTGGTGAGGTTTTTTACAGGGTTAGTAGAAAGTTAACCTCAAAAACCAACTTTAAAATTTTTTGTTTTTTACCCGTCTACTTATACTTTCGACCGAAAGCCATTTGAAATAAAATTTTTAATCAACAACTTTTTAAGGTTTTGCATTTTCGTAGAAAGACTGAATTTCAATGAAAGACAGAATTACATAAGCCCCCTGGCTTAAGGGAAAACAACCACACTAACCAAATGGTTAAATAAATCAAATATGTTCAAGCGAGCCTAGCCTTTTAGCCTCACCCCATCAGTGTCATTTCACTCAAACCTCTACTCGAGATAAAACTGCAAACACATTATGACCAACTAACTGGACATATAATGATGTTCTAAATACTAACAATGCACTCACAGTGGGTATGACACCCTGACATCTTGCCCCAGTCTCCACCAGGTGGCCTGGTCAAAGTTCAGCGCGTTGTTTTGCAGATGCAAAGCAGCAAAGAAGCTAGTCCATCAACTACACCACTCTGGTGCCATCTAAGATAAATTGACAGCCAGACTGTAAAAAGCATTTGCTATTCCCACCATGCAGTCGCGGATAAATATCACAAACAAAAAGCCAGTGACACAGCACAAATGCACTGGAGACAAATCAGGGAACAGAAGCCATGAAAAACATCGAGTGCAAAAAACTGTGTCGCCATGGTAACCGTTGCGTATGCACATTGTCGGATGTGACTTGGTTTGAATGGCATGCGCTAATCACAAAAGGTGCGGTCACAAAAAAATCCCGACTATTCATCGAGTCTGATGCGTGAGAGCACTTTGCTAATGACAGATGGGCAATAATTCTGAAAAAGCTACTTTCAGACCCAGACAGGCATATCCAAAAAAACATTTCTGACCGATGCAAACAACAGCTCTAAGCATTGTGGAAAACATGCATTGAGCTTCCTGTTTAGCTGTTTCTGGTGTCAGTCAAATCATGCATTTGTGAAAATGTCACATAAATATTTAGGGTTGCATAAATATTTCTGGATATTATGAACTTTTACTTCTATGCAGCTTGTCACACAAAGCCACACCAGTGCTTAAATAAATTATCAATTTCCTCATACATATATGAACTGCATATGACTTATAAAAAGTAATATAATTACACTTTTATTGACCATAAAGGTTAGTTCTTACATAGCATGGTATGCAGTCCTTAGGACAGCTCAAAGTGCTTTACACTTCACCCCCTGGCAGAGCTGCTGCATCCAATACCAGGTCGACTAATCTGGGAAGTATTCAGCCATGCTGCAATTACTTCACAAAGAACAATATTTTGACAGACAGATACCATGCTATTGCACATGTCACTATGAACAAGTAAAACAAATAACTGACTGATTTATTTAACATTTCTAAAGTTCACCTTTTTAACTGCTATCTATAGATATCAATGGTTTCTACATGAGTGAGCAATGAAATATATAAGTTACTTCAAAATATCACGCATATGGAATATTGTTGGTTAACAACAGATATTCCATGCATTTGTCATTTGAAATGTAAAATCAAACATTTGTCAAACTTATTGTTTATGTAGCGATGCATCTGATTGGTTGATACAGACAATAGGACAAAATACAACTCCACATTAGTGCAGAGAGTTCAACCAGATGTAATAACAATATAAATAACTGGCTAAATTCCGGAAGCAGCAGAAACAAAAAGGAATGTTGCAGGCAACCAGCTGAGGATGGTCACATCTAGTAAAGTACCGCTTGTCACGTAACCACCACAAGAGCAATCAGAAAAACAAACTGAAGCTGTCAGAAAAGTGCACGCTCATGTCTGCAGTGGTGATGTATATGTATGAAGATGACATTCAACTTCAATTCAAACTATTCAGATCCAGCAAACATTTGCAGTTTTCAGGGTATAATGTATTACTGTTATACAAATATTATTAGCAAAAACTTGCATTTATGTTTATCACTTCTTGCTGTTATGCAAATACTGTTTGTTGTTTGTTTTAAAACATATTAGCAAAAACTAGTAGTTTTAGTTAACCATTTCTTGTTGTCATACAAATACAGTTTTTAAACTGCATTGGTACCAATCTGCCGTTTTTAGTGGACCATTTATTGTTGCTATACAAATACTGTTGTTTTAAAAGATAACTGATTTGAGTACATGAACACGCAGAACACTCGACACGTAGCTCTATGCCTCGAGCAACCATTATATAGCTCTATTTTATACAAAAAGTTATTATGCGACTGTCAAAACCCCCTCAGACTGATTGGCTCTGGGCATCAGAAACACACTGAGTACAAATAATTTAACTGGTTAAATTATTGTCACTAAAGTGTGTGAATTCAAATCAACCTACACTTTTCAAGTTATATATCACTGCTGTTTGGCCAACATCCTCCATAAGTACCAGTACTCTATGTATACCAATGTTAAATGTTCGACAGAACACAGTACCCTATGTTGCTTTCCATATTATGAACATTACAAATGTGATTCATTTGAAATTATTAAAACTTAATAAGCTGCATAAGATGTTGAAAAAATTCAAGTAAGAGTCCCCTCCATTTCACTAAAACCACATAAATCCCTAAATCAACCTTTAGGACAGAATGAAGGCCACTCAAATGTAGATTCGAGGATTTATCTGATCTAAAACAACCAACACACCGAGGAACCTCTCATGTTCCAAACATAGTAACTGTTTTATTGAGAGTAAATCTATTTTCAAGGAAGTCACTGCTTGTTAGTGAAATTACCCTGGCAACAACCATTTGACATTGACAGCAAATAAAACAGCAAATAAAACAGCAAATAAAACAGCAAATAAAACAGCAAATAAAACAGTAATACTGAATCATCAAGCCAATGATTGTTTCCTTGTACATCATCGTTTGATGGAAGTCCTCATCAATTGGTGTTGACGGCTTCAAAAACAAACCAAGGTAGTGCTCAGTTGTTTTTTTACTGCACACAAGTTCCCACAGAGGAGGATGGCATTTGAGCAAAACCGCAAAAAAATTCCATTGGAAACTACTGCGTCTTGCCAGATATTTTTCGGTTTATTGACCCGAACAATAATTACAATAAAGTGTCAAGTTAAAATTACAAATGAATTTTCCACTTTATAATAAAATATTTTTTATTACAAGTACAAATCCATGCATTTGTTGGTCCTAGCAGTGTTTTTTAGTCATCAGATATTTCACAAGCACACCAATAAATACAAATCCCCAAGAATTTCACTGACCTATGAGGTATTCATGTTTCCATTTGATGAGATAACAAAGAAACCGGGCTGGTTTAAAAACATTTCTGCTTAAACGTTCCTCCTCAATTTGATTTTTTCGCTAGTCTCATTTCAAATTCATGTTGCAAAAATCAAACCTACCTAGTATCCGGTATACAACATGTTAACTTGTTGTACAACTGTTGTATGTGGCCTTTGTGAAATCATCAGACAAACTATTAAATTACTTAATGTTTGGTGAAATATTAACTGAAGTGAAAACTCACAAACACTGCGGGTCAATGGTGATCATGGACGTAACTTCCGTCCTCTCACCAGATTTGTGATAGGCTAAATCAGTTGAAGATGGAGTTTTAAAAACAATAAAGTTATAACCTCTAGCTAGATTTCAATGGATCTGCATCGATTTCAAGGACAACAACTGCACAAATCCACGGATCTGCTGAAGAATCTCCTATTCCAGCCTTGACAGTTCTCTAAGGTCTAAGGTCTAAGAGACAAGTCATGTCCTAGGATTGATCACAGTAGCCCCAGACTTTTATTTCTGCCGGCAAAACAACGTCATCCATCAATGGGCCCAGTTAGTTAGTACAGCAAGGTCCTAGAAAAGTAGCACTCCAGGAGACATTATAAAAACACTATGATCAATGCTGTCTCTCCCCCCCCCCAAGAACACATCAATTCCAGGCAGAAACCTGTCATGTTTTGCTGGCTGCCTAAGAACGCATATCATAATGTTTTTAACAATGTGTGATGTTAAGCGTGTACATATATGGACATCATTAAGTTGCCATGGCAATGCTCAGCATATTATAACATGTTTTTAACAATGTGTGATGTTAAGCGTGTATGTGTATGGACATCATTAACTTGCCATGCCAATGCTCCCTAAATTCCCACAATTACTTCTGATACACAAAAGGCTTTCGAAGGTGCCTGAGAAAAACAAGTAGTCACGTACAAAAAGCAAAATAACGTTACAATGCACCAGACATCGCAGCAGGAAATATCACTAGCGAAAAGAGATTTTTGTTGCAGAATATAAATCCTGCCACAAGCTTTACATTTCACTGACAGGCTGCCATCAAATTTCAGGGGATAAACAATGTATGTAACAACTCCCCAAGAACTAACAGCCAACAAAACATACCCCTCAACAAACAGCATCGACCAATACTCTGACGTTTAAAATATTTGTTACATCACATCCAATGGCAAGGATATTATTTTTGCAAGACATTTACCAGCAATGCTTACTGACAGGTTGCCCTTATATGTTTGCAGAAAAACTGCCATTGCGCTTCAAGAGCAGGACTTAGTTGGCTGCTTCGTCTTGACACATCACATGACCTGCCAGATGAAGACGCCATTGTCTCACGATAGTGGTGATCCGTGGGAGGGAGCTGTACAGATCTTGGTTGGTCACGCGAATGCGCCATGACATGTTTAAGGTTTTCCACAGCGTGGTCTACTCTTTGTGTTAGCGACCATGAATCGCATCCATATACAGGTTGTACACAGGATCAGTTCAACCATCATCCTGAAAATCTTCAGTTTGGTGATTCTGCAGAGGAGTGCTCTCCAAACTTTGTCAGGGGCGTGAATGTGAACTGCTGCCCATGCCTGGGCTACACTATGTTAGTTCTATGTTGTGAGTTTGTGTAGGATCCGATATTTAAAATCCTCTACTTTCTCAATTTGACTCCCATCTGACAAGTATCATTAGCAGCCGGGTAGATATGCATGTACTTTGTTTTGCTTGGATTGAGAAATAGTCCAGAAGGTTTGGAAGCATTTATCACTTTATGAAGTAAAACTTATTATGTCAGCGAACAGAGTGATATCATCAGCATAATCCAGATTAGAGAGATGGCAGGTTGGAAGTATGGTGCTTTGACATTTGGCGAGAGTTAGACATTCTCTGTGAGAGTTTAAATAGTCTTTCTCTGTGTCATCAATCGCAGTTCTTAGAGATCTTGAAATTTGTAGTATCCCCTTCAACAGTGAGTACAACTGCAGATGTGTTTTCATACATTATCTGTATGGCTTTGACGATCTTCTTTAGGATGCCATACGCATAGATAATCCAGAACAGTTTGTTTCTGTCAACTGAGTCAAAGGCTTTCTTGGAGTCAATGAAAATAATGACAGCCTCTTTCTGGTGTGGTTTCTCATTTCCTCGATGATGTGTCTAAGAGTAAGAATCTGCAAAGATATAGAACGCTATGGTCTAAATCCATTCTGGTTTGGGCGTAAGATCTTTTTTAGCTCGGTGAATTCTGTTAAGCAAGAGTCAATTGTTGACCTTTGCAGCAGACTGTGTTAGACTTATTCCACAATAGTTTTCAGGAAGTGTCAGGTCTCCTTTCTTAGGTATTGGTGCGACTGCACCATGACATGATCCCCAGTTCTGGTGGTCTATTCCCTAAGAATTTTTGCTGCAGAACTTCAATAAATCTTTCCTTAACTTGGGTAGTTGCCACCCTTCAACAGAAATGCCCTCTAGTCCTGGGGCTTTGCCAAGTTTCATTTGCTTGATAGCAATGTTGACTTCTGCTAGTGAGAAGGTGTCTGTACCAATGTTGGGGTTGGTCTCATAGATCGGATCAACTGGATGGTTGGATGTGCTCGTATTATCTGGAGAGCAGTTGTTTGAAGTGAGTTTTCCAAGAAATCCAAACGATCTTCCCCTTGCATAAATATGATTTTGGATTTCTTTCCCAGAAGCTCTTTTGGACCAATACCAATGTAATACAGGTTTATGCAAGAATTTGTTATAATTATTTAACTAAAATAATAAATACCAAATGATTATATTACATTGGGACCATGGTGCATATGCGTGAATGGTGAACATCATCACAATTATTATCAAATTATCCCCATTTATGTTTTATGTAGTTAGATATATTCTACTAATCAACCTAAATATATCTCCAAACTCATAACCACTTATTATGTTTCAACACAGTTATTTAGGATGGGGATCACAGTTCTATAGAGAGGGCTTCACATATCAATGGGCATATTGCTATAGAAAAGTGACCCCAGCGTCACTTTTTTATATCACAGTGGCAAAGGTCTATATTATAATTATGGATTGCCTCAAACTACAACCCCATGCGATCTCAAAGACAGGTGTATGCTGACAACAGTTATCATGTGTGTATGCTGACCAGTTATCACGTGTGTATGCTGACCACCTTTATCACGGGCATATGCTGACCAGTTATCACGAGTGTATGCTGACCACAGTTATCACGAGTGTATGCTGACCAGTTATCACGAGTGTATGCTGACCACAGTAATCACGAGTGTATGCTGACCACAGTTATCACGAGTGTATGCTGACCACAGTAATCACAAGTGTATGCTGACCATAGTTATCACGAGTGTATGCTGACCACACTTGTACTTATAGCCTCCTTCCAGACTCGTGTGACATGTGATCTGTTGCATGCCAACCCAGGGGGTAAGTCACATCTCAAGTGTCAGTCTCACCCTGCTTTCAAGGTCACACGATCATTGTTTTACATTCTGTGGATCATCTCGAACCACGCTCGTGATGTAACATATAAAAACCAACGTGGTAGATTTCTTGGAGTGACATCTCTGGCTAAATACCTCACTGTCATTTTCTCTTCCTACACACAGGTCTACATGTTTGGATCCTGAAAGTATCCTAAACCACTATCAGCTTTGCTCATATATTATACATACATAAATGTGATTATAACAACAGACAAATAGTCGTTACCCAGAATATCATGTTTTGGATCGATTGTCAACAAAGGCACAACTTGCACTTCAAATCAGAGTTGGAAAGAATTAGTTTCAGCAAAGAATACGTCGCACCAACAATAACTGATATTAAACAGAAATCACAACGCTAGCATCGGAACACAAAAATCAGCTGATCCGACGTTCGAATAACTACGAACGTGATTGAGCATGCGTTGCGTAGATATGCGACTGTTTCAGCGCACGGCAAAAGATTCGCGCAAATTACGTGTTGTACTTCTGTTGACAATCTGACGCAAGTTCACATTTATATTAGTATTATATCAAGCACCAGAGGCTACTAGGGTTACTCTGGGCAGCTTCCAATACCACATATCACATTACAACTGCTGAAGCACTGTGTAACTAGACCAACGTACATGCCTCAACCTCATGGCACATTGTCACTTTCCCCGGCCAGTGACTTTAGTCACAGTATAAATTAAATATAGTTGATTATAAACAGCGACATAATTATGCCATATATAGTTTAATGACCTGATCGGTTTATGTAAATAATATATGTTACATGCGAACAACACCTGCGGCTGGATTCACGAAGCATCCGTACCATATGAAAGAACTTACGTGGACATTTGACGAAGATTATGTAACTCAGAACAATGATAGAAAACATGCAACTGTTCGAGCTACCCTTCGTACGAAAGTTTGCATGGTATGAACGCTTTGTGAAACCGGCTCCTGGTCAGCTACAATATGAAGAAAAGATGCCCACCTTTCAATAGGAGTCTGCGAGAGGGTGATCTGTTGTCTCAAGGAAGCACAACCTTTCAATAGGAGAGTCTGCGAGAGGGTGATCTATTGTCTCAAGGAAGCACAACCTTTCAATAGGAGAGTCTGCGAGAGGGTGATCTATTGTCTCAAGGAAGCATAACCTCCAGGGTCATTCACTGCAATTTCACTGGCCTGAAACAGAAGCAACTCCTGCTGAAAACATGTCATAGCACACAACTATATATACTGCAGTTTGTTAAATCTTTGTGAACATTTCCACTTCTACCGACATTGTCTGCTTCACAACTCCTACCTATTCCATACACAGGCCTACTGTCAGCCAAGGACACTGCAGGTTCATGAACCAGTTCCAACACTGCTTGCCATTCACCAGTTCAACTGTGGTAACTTTCCTTCACAAAGGACCTACACTGCTAATACATCATGAACCTGACCCATTGTCACTCCCTACACAAAGGACCTACAATGCTAATACATCATGAACCTGACCCAATGTTACTCCCTACACAAAGGGCCTACACTGCTAATACATCATGAACCTGACCCAATGTCACTCCCTACACAAAGGGCCTACACTGCTAATACATCATGAACCTGACCCAATGTCACTCCCTACACAAAGGACCTACACTGCTAATACATCATGAACCTGACCCAATGTCACTCCCTACACAAAGGACCTACACTGCTAATACATCATGAACCTGACCCAATGTCACTCCCTACACAAAGGACCTACACTGTTAATACATCATGAACCTGACCCAATGTCACTCCCTACACAAAGGGCCTACACTGCTAATACATCATTAACCTGACCCAATGTCACTCCCTACACAAAGGACCTACACTGTTAATACATCATGAACCTGACCCAATGTCACTCCCTACACAAAGGACCTACACTGCTAATACATCATGAACCTGACCCAATGTCACTCCCTACACAAAGGACCTACACTGCTAATACATCATGAACCTGACCCAATGTCACTCCCTACACAAAGGACCTACACTGCTAATACATCATGAACCTGACCCATTGTCACTCACTACCTACATACAGGCACATTCTGTCAGCGTAGTTACCAGAATCTGACGTGGTCACATTCAACTAATCAGCCTTTTCCAGAACATCACACCAAGCTGACCTTTCAATGCTGGCACTGAAGGTGGTCACTGCCAGGGTGCATGCCGTCCTCAGTGGCTCATTTACATCCCCAATTAACGAGACAGGACTGATATTAACAACATCAACATGGTCACTAGGGATACACATTCCATAAAGTTGTTTTTTACATTGAATGTACATGTCTTGAACCCAGAACTCTGGCATGTAATACTGCCAGGATGTGTTAACCATTACACTACTGCACCCTTCAGTTGTAAGTCTGTCTCCACAAAGACACATACATACTATTTATGTCTCAATGCTGACCACAGTTATCATGTGCGTATGCTGACCACAGTTATCACGTGCATATGCTGACCACAGTTATCACGTGCGTATGCTGACCACAGTTATCACGTGCGTATGCTGACCAGTTATCACGTGCATATGCTGACCACAGTTATCACGTGCGTATGCTGACCTCAGTTGTCACGTGGGCGTGCTGACCACAGTTATCACGTGCGTGTGCTGACCACAGTTATCACGTGCGTGTGCTGACCACAGTTATCATGTGCGTGTGCTGACCACAGTTATCATGTGTGTATGCTGACCTCAGTTATCATGTGCATATATGCTGGCCACAGTTATCACATGCGTATGCTGACCACAGTTATTATGTGTATACTGACCACAGTTATCACGTGGGTATGCTGACCTCAGTCATCACCTGTGTATGCTGACCTCAGTTATCACATAGGTATGCTGACCAAAGTTATCACGTGCGGGTATGCCGACGACACTTGAACTTTGAGCCTCCTTTCAGACTCTTTACCCTGGGAACTTGTGGCATGTGACTGTTGTATGCCAACCCAGAGGGTAAGTCAACCCAGATCAGGCACTCACAGCTCAAGTGTCAGTTTCACCCCACTTTCAAGGTCACATCATTGTTTTACATTCTGGGGATCATCTCAAACTATGCTTTGGATATAACATGAAACCACAACGTGGTAGATTTCTTGGATTGACATCTCCAACTAAATACCTTATTGTCATTTTCTCTTCCTACACACACCTATGTTTGGATCTTGAAAGCGGAATATCATGTTTTGGATCGATTGTCGACGGAATTAAAACCTTCTAGTGCATGCAGCAACTAATGCACGAAGGTGGCTCTCGCGCTAGCGGCATATTTTATAAGCTTTAGTAAGTCTCCTGGCAGTTTTTTATGTTCAAGAAAAATATTGTATGTATTTATTTCTGTCGAATAAAGAAATTCCAATTCCAGTGCATGTCACTGCACGCAGCAACTAGTGCACACAGCAACCAGTTCATACAGAAAATAGTGCATGCACCAACTAGTGCACGCAGCAACCAGTGCATACAGAAAATAGTGCATGCAGTAACTAGTGCACGCAGCAACCACTGCATACAGAAAATAGTTCATGCACCAACTAGTGCACGCAGTAACCAGTGCATACAGAAAATAGTGCATGCACCAACTAGTTCACGCAGCAACCAGTGCATACAGAAAATAGTTCATGTACCAACTAGTGCACGAAGTAACTACTGCACGCAGCAACCACTGGCACTGCATACAGAAAATAGTTCATGCACCAACTAGTGCATGCACCAACTAGTGCATGCACCAACTAGTGCACGCAGTAACCAGTGCATACAGAAAATAGTTCATGCACCAACTAGTGCATGCAGCAACTAGTGCATGCAGCAACCAGTGCATACAGAAAATAGTGCATGCACCAACTAGTGCATGCAGCAACTAGTGCATGCAGCAACCAGTGCATACAGAAAATAGTGCATGCACCAACTAGTTCACGCAACAACCAGTGCATACAGAAAATAGTTCATGCACCAACTAGTGCATGCAGCAACTAGTGCATGCAGCAACCAGTGCACACAGAAAATAGTTCATGCACCAATTAGTGCATGCAGCAACTAGTGCATGCAGCAACCAGTGCATACAGAAAATAGTTCATGCACCAACTAGTGCACGCAGCAACCAGTGCATACAGAAAATAGTTCATGCACCAACTAGTGCACGCAGTAACTAGTGCACACAGCAACCAATGCATACAGAAAATAGTGCATGCACCAACTAGTGCACGCAGCAACTAGTCCATGCAGCTCCTTGTATCTCACTCCCCTATCAGAATAGCATTATTTCACTAAACAAAGCCAGTCAGGTTAAATATTCAGGATGTATCTCTGTGCATCAAGGCTTACCTAAAGCTGGGTTAACACGAGGTGATATCATCGCCACAACAACACAGTGATGACTACATCATTAGGAATAGTCAAGGACTCAAGGGCTTAGGCAGCTTCTTACTGCACGGCAACGTACTGCATGGCAACATACTGCACGGTAACATTGCTTCAAAATAGGATCAGTTCCATTTGATGCACCGTTGCCACAATGTGTTATAGTGGCAACAGTCAGGTAGCAGGCGATGTCATCAGCTCGTCACATCGCCGAAACGACATTGCCTTACGTAAACCCAGATAAACAACCATGCCTCAGCTCTAGCAGGCAAACCACTGTGCAAACGTACAAGTATCTGAAACATTATCTGCTCTCACTGCTACAGATGTTTATGTCATAAATTTTCATAACATGATACATTACCCCTTGTGACATCATTAAAGATTGCATAACTAAATGTTAGTGCAGAACTATTCATCAATGCGTCACTTTCATTTCCCCCAAACACATTTCACACATGTAGCACAGAAGCGCCATAACTCGCCCTAATCGCATGCCACCAACAAGCCAACGCATGAACTATTTCACCGATTTCAACTCTCAATAAAAATCTGCACATTTCATGGCATAACAAAAGCAATTGTTGCAATATATCAATGACAAGAAGTTATGAAGAACCGCTGACCTGATTCCAGTACTGGCAATGACACAGTGAGGGTAAGCTACCTTTGTGCTTCAGCCATTCTGATCCTCGTCCAGAACAACCAATCACGCCCCTCCGCCTTATCCAACAAATACCAACAGACTATGAAATTAGGAGACTTCAACTGTGCACAGGTCGTGTGTGTGCCACAGGCCGACCACTCTGAACTGATGCTAAATATAGATTGGGCACTAGACCAGTTGGAGGATACTAATATTTAATCGGCCAAAACAAGCATGACAGGATGATGCTGCACGTGCGCGCGCGAGCCAGCCTTGTCAGACAAGGTAACCTTGACCGGCTCCCAGTCGAGTGGGGCTGATCTCAGAAACTCAACCAGCCAACGTTGTTGTTGAACGGCAATTTGAATACACTTTCAAAAAGCAATAACGGATGCTCATCAAAGTTGTATATAAACAACACTGCCACCTGCCATACACTGGACTCAACTTTAATACAGAACAATTAATGCCACAATGTTTCAGTACGTTCATTTATGTTATTTTGACCGTGGATGGGTGTTTCAAAAAGTGTATTATAATTTATAACTCTTTTTGAAGTTATTTACTACTCTTTTCGAAACACCCTCCCATGCCAAGAGTACATTTTTATATGCTCCTGAGAAAGATTATAAAAATACAAACCTCCTTAAACAAACGTCAGCTGGAAGAATCTGAACCTGTAAACATTTACTTAATAATGTGGAATGGAAATTCATAGCGAAAATATTGCAAATGACAAGATTCCACAAGACAGTTACTGAGCAAGATCTAAGTGGGGCTCTGTGATCAAGGTCAGGTCGCAACCAGGCATTAATCAATTTATGCCTACTTTGGCTTCTGCGGAAATGATGCTGTGCTCCAAGGCAATACGATTCTTGTCCGAGGCAATACGATTCTTGTCCAAGGCAATACGATTCTTGTCCAAGCAATACGATTCTTGTCCAAGGCAATACGATTCTTGTCCAAGGCAATACGATTCTTGTCCACGGCAATACGATTCTTGTCTAAGGCAATACGATTCTTATCCAAGGCAATATGATTATTGTCCAGGCAATATGATTCTTGTCCACGGCAATATAATTCTTGTCCACGGCAATACAATTCTTCCCCAGGCAATACGATTCTTGTTCATAAAAAATTTATATTTCCATGACAGAGACTAGTAATAAGAAATCTAATGGGTGTTCTATTTATGTCTGTGGTCACGGGTTATTTGACATCTCTTGTGATGGAGCTCAGGTATGGAGGAGGACTGGTAACTGAAATATAAATTTTATCATACTGACTGAGATTCAATATGGCATATCGCTATACAGCACACACAAGTTGTTGCCAATGTCTGGCTGCTTCAACAACAACAACAAATAAATCTAACATACCTCTACAGAATGAACCAAATTATACTTCTCTTTCACATTTTCAGTCCCCATTGAAAATGTCATAAGTTGATGCGATAATAAATCAAACAAATAAATAACACATGGATGGGGAAAGAGATCAGAACATTCCGAAGTTGGATGACCCATTATAGAATCAGGTGTTCCCTCAGATAAAAATTATTAAACCATTAAAAACTTGCCAAAAAGGTATACATACATCATTCAGCAATAGATTGCATCATTCATTTAAATATATACTGCAATATTTTCAAACAGATTAATTGACACTGAGATTTCTTATTACTGATAACTTAGATACCAATGTTGTCGCAACAAAATCATTGAGACAACACTAGTGTTAAATTCTGACGATATCACATTCTGTGGAATAAACCCTGTTCTTCTCTTCCACTGTCAACAAAACTGTGCCATAAATCGCTGGTAACAGATTATCTAATTTTTATTTTATTTAATTATGCAGTCACACTCTAATCAAACACATCTGATGAATGAACACATGCAAAAGGACCACTTACTCTGTTGGCTGACCACTCACTGTGACCACTCACTGCAAACTGTCCACAGCTGGAACTGTGCCAACTGGATCATACCCCAACACACAGGCCCCATGGCATCACCACTGCCAACAGGGGTCACATGAGATGTCTAGTAAATGGGCATCACAACAACACCACAGACTGGCCTTAATTGCCAGCCTGAGAGTGGCCAGTCAGTGGTCAAGTAGAAAGACACAACCTTGCTCTACATCTCCACTAAAGGTCAGTCAGTGTTGGCGGTGAGGCCAACACATTGCTAGATTTGTTGTGATCCACGTGCTTCAACTCGGGTTGGTCAGGATGACTATAAATACTGACCCTGGGCCTGGATAAACATTCCTCTGGTCACTAAGGTCATCCGGGGACCTGTGGTCATTATGTTAGAGTTCAAGCCTTTGGATTTATTAGATTCTGGTGTATTGATAGGATTCAAAATGAGCCTCCACTTAGGTTTGATAATAATCATGCATAGCACTGATTAGTAAACCCTCAGTACAAGTGGAAGAAGAAAAAATTCTTGCCTATTCTCTATTCTATTACTAAGAAGCCATAGAATAAAGCAATGTTTGCATGAGTAATTTGTATATAGAAAAATATCATATCTAAATAATTATTTGTAGAAGACATTTTTTTTAGAGGGAGAATATCTAAAATAATATTTCCCACAATCAGGATTGACATTCTAATCACATAAATATTTGTTAATTAAAAGTCACCTAATATTTATGAATGTATATATATATAGATATATATGTGTATGTCTATGTCTCTGAACATATTTACACAAGGAGCATTCTTCTTCACCCTCTGATACAGTGCAACAACAAGTTACATGTTTCACACAGCACTGAAGATACACCTTTTCAAAATGGCGAAAAACGTACCTTGTTTATGACTGGTAAACCGGGTTAACGTATGGCATAAGGATCATTCCATGTCAAATTAACCAATGGCCAAAAAGTTGATGTCTCAGAATTTGCGTGCATTTTAACCAATAAATAAGTAGCTAAACCTGAACACTTCTGCAAAAAACTAAGGATTTGCATGCAAATTGTGTCTGTAACGCCATACAATGCACCCAAAACTCCACCCGTTTTTTTTAATCTGTTTTCAGGTGCTTCTAACTTGAGAAGTGTACAAACTACATAATTCACTGAGTATGTAGACATATTGGTACAGATTATCTATGCAAAATTCAAGAATGATAGGACAAGGAACAATGGGTGCACGAAAATGGAAAAGAACATTTCAACAAAATTCTGAGGATTTCAGCAGTCTGTATTTCCTTGTTGTGTTACAGAACAATGTCCAAATTTCCACCATCTATTGTCAGGGATACTGGCAATAACGTATTAATTCAGTAGGCTTCTAGTTTATTTAGGAGAAAACGCCATTGACTTTCAGTTGCAATATAAAATAAATGAGACAGAAGACCATCCTGAAATTGTAATAATTATTTACCTAATAAAGGACTATGCACAGTTAAAAATGGTGTTCATAGGACTTGTCCCACATTTCATTTTGGGAGCTGAAATTCGTAAAAGTTAAAGTTTAAGGCTGAATTATTCAGAAAGTTTAGCAACAATACCCACTTTGCACACAACCCCTGAGCTCAAATCAGTTTTATTTTTAGTTTTCTCTAGAGCTACAGGCACCTGTTTTACATCTTCAACCTACTGATAAAAACGGGGTAACCTTAAAAAATAACTCTTACGTAAATTGTCACTGGGCACCCAAGTGGAGCAGCGCTGATAACAAGTTTTCTGAAATATACACCTCGACTGGAACAGCAGGAGGGCAAGAGAAATATTCAAGCGTAAGATCCCAGTCCCGATTGCGTCAGATCCTTTACAACCTTTGGAAGGCCACAATGATAATACACGAGCATGTTTACTGGAAAAAAGCACGCGCTGGTGAACATGACCATATCGCTAGGCACATTTAGGTTTTTTACAATACCAAGAGCTATTACTTAATATGTCATAAAGGGCTGCTTCTTTGCACAGGAGTGTCAGCAAGATATATATATATATACACCTATTTGCATGTGGTCCAGTTGCACAGATTTTATCACACGTGCAGGTTGTTGGGAGCACAGCTCTCCCACTAGGCTGTTTAGTTTGTGTAACATTTGGAATGGGACATATACATTCAGAAATTGGCTAGCTGTGCAAGTTATTATTTTAATTCACATTATTTTGTTAAATTCCATAACATTTCAAAAGAGGCGTACCCTTAGAAACTATAGCTACTTATGTAACTATACAACTCATGTATTCCTTTGTAGGTGCGCCAATCTAGTCTAACCTGCGACATACTCTAATTAATATCAACTGAAACCAGCACTGCATCACCCACTGCCATGTCCTGCCATGAACCAGAACTCCCAGCTCAGACAATACTCTAGACACATTCTATTAATGTTGTGTGACTAATACAGAGTCATGAGCTATAATAGCTATAAGAGGTAATAAAAGTCTTTTGTCCCTGCCAATGTAGACCAACTAGAGCACTTAACCACAAAACCACTGTATTTGTCAAAGATTATGTAACTTGGAACAATCACAGAAAACACAAAGAGTACTGTGAACAATTGTTCGTAACTACAAACTTTTTTGTGACTTGAGAACCTTTGTACTAAGGTTCATAGGGTACGTGAAACCTTGGAGACGGTTGAACTAACCGCCCGTGTGCGATAACGTTATGAAATATGGTAATTAGGTAGATGTTCATTTGGCAGCAAGTTTTATGAAAGGGCAAAATGGGGTTTTGAAAAAATATCAATATTTCTACATCCAACATGGCGATCAATAAAGGAACACATTTCGATAATTATTTTTATGATGTGAAATGAGGACAGAAATGTAATACCGATGTGAACATTTCACTTATGTGGCTTTCAAGTCTAGTCACTGTACTAAAAGTTACCAGTTTAACAAGTTGTAAGTAAAAGGATGCACCCAGCGCTCTGAAATAAGTCTAGTCACTGTACTAAAAGTTACCAGTTTAACAAGTTGTAAGTAAAAGGATGCACCCAGCGCTCTGAAATAAGTCTAGTCACTGTACTAAAAGTTACCAGTTTAACAAGTTGTAAGTAAAAGGATGCACCCAGCGCTCTGAAATAAGTCTAGTCACTGTACTAAAAGTTACCAGTTTAACAAGTTGTAAGTAAAAGGATGCACCCAGCGCTCTGAAATAAGTCTAGTCACTGTACTAAAAGTTACCAGTTTAACAAGTTGTAAGTAAAAGGATGCACCCAGCGCTCTGAAATAAGTCTAGTCACTGTACTAAAAGTTACCAGTTTAACAAGTTGTAAGTAAAAGGATGCACCCAGCGCTCTGAAATAAGCACTTTGAACACATTTAATGCTTCAAAGAATCTGATCTGCTGTTAAATTAATGCTTTAAAATTTTTGGTGGTAGCTGTTCGTATGGTTTATTTAACCAAATGTTTGACGCTCTGTATGCTTCTGCTATAGGGGCTTTCACGGTGATATCACGCACGTAAACACGTGATTGTCTGGTGAAGCTGGCTGACAAAACAACCAGATGCCTCATTGTTTCAGTGTAGTTTAGTTGCGTTTCTCGTCTTTTGCATTTTATACGTCTTGACACACACCTTCTATATCATGGTTGTGTCCTGCGTTGTTGTGGGATGTACTAGTCGCTGTGTGGACGGCTCATTGTCATTTCATCGCATTCCCAAAAGAGGAAAAACAAAGAGAACTCACTAACCTCACTCAGTAAGACGTGTTACCGCCTGTCTTAGCTTGCGATTGGACCATCAGCAAGCTAATACTAATGCATGATCATGATTGTATTAAATTTGCCCATGCACATAAACAGTATTTCTCCAAGGTGTCTTATGTTCTACAGACTGCTAATGGCACATCACTGAATAGGCAGGTACATTAAGTAGCGAGTGATATGTAAACACATATACACTATCAATATTTGTAGAAACATTAGACTATACTCAAGACTACCTAATATAAAATACAGTAAACAACACAGACAACTTGTGCAATGTGTTTGCCAGACCAGAAAACACATCAGTGACACGCGTGCGTGCACTGACAGAGACATGCGCGATGCCACAGGTAGCTGAGAACAAATGGGTTCGGAGAATAGGTTGAGCAAAACAAAACACCAGAAGGAGGATGGTGGAACTATGAGAAGGGATCGGAAAAGGAAGGCAGTTTGGAGCAGACTGCGATGGACAGGACACACTCAGTGAATCACTGGAGAAAGAATAGTAAAGAGAACTTGGAAAACAGAAGATGGAGAAAAGGAACACCAAAATTAAGGAGGAGAGATCTGATAACGGCAGGTGTGAACAGCAGAAAATGGCAGAAGATTGAGAGAGATGGAGGCGAGTCATAGAGAGGGCGGAAATTAATTTGTTACATGGTTTCAACCACAAAGGAAGTCATAACAAAGCACACATTTTACATGGAATTCACTCCGGTTTTACCTCAACATCCAGTGATAATCATGCACTCGATGCCACAACAAAATGTCTATGCACAGGTGTTTAAATACCTGTTCTCCCACAATCTGTTGACAAAACAGGTACCACCCTGAAAATCACATTATGCTACCTACCACCGCCTGTCTCACTGACATCCAAGCTCCAGTCACACTGTCGTTCACACCTCCAGCCACCAGGTGTCAGTTTCATGAATGTTCGCATCTTTCTTTGTTGCTTTGCAACCAATCTAACACTCTATCTATTTGTTTCTTGCCAGTTCCATCACTTCATTATCCTGAATCTGTAATCACTCCTGTCAGTTTTACTCCATTACAAAGATCTATCCAACGCTGCCACAACACAGAAATAAACCTATCAACATCGCTGGTCACAATTGTTTATCTATCAATATGATAGATGGTTGAACCAAGGTCATGTTAGGCTGACCAGTGACAGGAAAATCAATAACAGCATGGATTATGTAATCCTGGCGGTCAGCATCTAGGACAAGTAAGCTGCTGTTGTCAACACTGACCCAATACTGACCCCATGGTTGGCTAACATTAGAGACATTAACCATTAACTGCTGCGGCTATGGTTTCAGCAATGCCTTGTAAATGTACATTAATGCTGGCTGAGCTACAGCATTACTGCACTCAGGGCACGTACACCTTTGGGTTCATCAGAGACTTTCTTAAGAATAAAGGTTTTTTATTATTTGGTGTTCAAACTGTTGTTACATATAATTAAAATCCCCAAATACTTTTTAAAAAATTATTTCAAATTATATCTAAATTAGCGATTATTATACTTCCTGTTTTAATCTTCATTGGTGCAGTTTAATTATCATCAGGGATTGTATAAAACAACAATTTAACAAACAATTAAATTATGCAGTGAAAACATTAAATATTTCATCTTTAAACGAGTCGTGAAAGTTTATTGGTCAGTTTTTAACATTTGGCAGTAAAGCAGTCTATATATACACACAAACGCATGCACACGCACACACATTTAATCTATTGCCAAAGAACGTATTTTTTTTAAATCAAGATAGAAACATGTTTTGCATGGATATTATTTTTAACCAACTGAGATAGTGTAAATACTAATAAGTTCTATGTTGCATTGTCCCACAAAAGGTTGTTCGGTTCCTTTAAACAAGCGTATCACTCAGTGACATGGAGTACTTTTGCACTGGAAAATACCAGGCCTGGTTTGGTGAAATAAATTTCGTTTTAAAGGTTTTGTTTTTAAATTCCCATCTTTTCAAGGCCTTAGAATGCAAGATAGAAATTAAGATTTAATTTAAGACTGCACACACACACACTGAGCTGGGTCCTTCTAAACTGTAGTAATCATAACTGAACAATGCTATTATTTAAATGGAGTAGAATTAGAAGATTGTTTTACTATTGCTAGATGGGTCTGATGTTTACAAAGCACATTCTGTATTATGTTAATGTTATTTAATTTACATCTTGTACTGTGTTGTTGTCAAAGAATAGAAGTGTCACTCATTGGCTACAAAGAGCCTATGGTACTTTAAGTATTAACTAGCTTTCTTGATAAAGTCATGCATGCTACATCCAATATACTCGAAGATGCAATGTGTAAAATTTTTCAATTCATGCCAAATGGGCCAGCTAGTTCAAAACTAAGCAGTGCATCATAGAGCATCTGAAACAAGACTGGTTGGGCTAGAAGATAGGTGGGATAAATAAAAAAATACATGCAGTATGATGCTTCTTGAGTACATTGAGAGATTGACAATCTGTATTTTACTCACTAATTTACATGCTACTTGCACATACATATAACTAATTTCTGACTATGATGGTCACTTTTTTACTAGATTTTTTCTTTTAAAATTTAATAACTGTAAATAGCAAAACCAACACTCCAATGCTGAATGAACATAGTTATGCTATGCCATTGAAAATTAATGTCAGCTAATTATGATTTTGTAACAAAAAAAATGTTTATTATCTAAAACAGAAATCCAGGTACACTATTTTTTTCTTAAAATAGGACAAGTATGTTACCCATTTTATCAACTGAATGCTTTTTTCTAAAAAGTTATTTTAGAGTGATTTTCAAAAACAGCTTTCACATTCGAAAACAGCAATTATGGCATGCAGGGAAATCTGTACTATGTACAAGGGAAGGGGGTGGGGAGAGGTCGAACCTAATTCCCCTTCTCAATCTGTACATAGTATACACACCCAAATACTAACCAACCTAACACCACTAAAGTTAAGAAAACTAACACTAAAACACATACTAACACTGTTTCTACTAACCAACCTAACACCACTAAAGTTAAGAAAGTGAACACTAAAACACATATTAACACTGTTTCTACTAACCAGCCCACCAAACCATCTCACAGGCCAACTACTCCAAACCATAGGAGAGATACCCCTGGGGAGAAGGGGGTGGGTGAGAGAAGATATGGCGGCAGAGGGAAGGGAAACACTACAGTGAAAGATACACTGAATTGTACTGTGATAAATGTAACAAGAAAGAAAAGATGGTCAGTTATGTATATGAAAAAACACTCGTTATGGTTTTTGTGACAGAATCCTGGGTGAACAAAAAGACAATGGACAGTGATTTTGTACTTAATTGTTATGTGACCTTGAGGAAAGATAGGAAGGACAGAAGAGGTGGAGGAATGCTAATTTATGCAAAATAAGAGGTCAATGCACAGTGTCACACAGAACTCTCTGACTGAAATGAGGAAATATTGTGGTGTAGGACCACTGTAGGTTGGTGGGGGTAACATCCTAGTTGGTATATTGTTACAACTCTACATCTAATATGCAGGAAGAAGAAGCAAAAAATTTATTCCAACATTATCAAAGCATGCAGCAGAAGAAATAGATAACAACCACAATATTATAAACTGGAATGAACTTGACGTAACAGCATAAGGACAGTCATTTTTAGATTTGACACAGGACCTTGGCTTGATTCAACATGTAGAAACAGCTACAAGACATGGGAATGTGCTAGATCTTGTTCTGACAACAACTCCAAACTTAGTGAGAAATGTATAACAGAACCATTTGACTCAAGTGATCACAACATAGTAGAGTTCACGATGGTATGTAGGACTGAATACACTGATTGGAAGAATGATTACTATGACTACAGAAATGGTGACTATGTAGGCATGAAGGAATTTTTCAACATTTAACAATCATTTCGCGACACAGTTCAATCAGGAGAATCTAGACAGAATTCCACACCTGGTTAAGATGTTTCAAGGAAGCAGCGAAGAAGAATTAAGTAGTATAATTTTTGAGGAGTCAAGCATATGCAATAAACTAAAGAAGCTAAACATATTCAGATCTCTGGGAACAGATAAGATTTTCCCAGTTGTGCTGAATAGATGTGCTGAAGAACTTGCCGGGGCATTGAATGCATTATTTACAAAGAGCTTTCAAAGTGGGCAGGTACCACAAGACTGGCTTGATGCAAATGTCATTCCAATTTACAAGAAAGGACACCATTCCAAGAAAGGAAACTACCGGCCAATTAGTTTAACCTCACAACTATGCAAGGTGATGGAGTTCTTCATTCTAGAATCCATATCTGAAAATCTCAAACAACACAAGCTGATTCTAGACTCACAACTTGGTTTTAGACCAAAAAAGAAGCTGCCTTAGTAATCTACTAACGTTTCTAGAAGAAGTGACTTCTTATATTGACAAAGGACATCCAGTCAATATGTTGAGCATTTGATACGGTCTCAAAACTAACTGCTCATGGCATTACGGGCAAGATCAATAGATGGATTGAAAGTTGGCTTTAGGAGACGAGCATGCATAAGTGGTATGGAGTCAGACTGGCAAAAAGTGATCAGTGGTGTACCACAGGGATCAATACTCGGCCCAATGTTATTTGTTATCTTTATATACGACATTGACTCAACTGTAGTAAGCTCCCTGTTAAAGTTTGCTGATGACACAAAAACGTTGAGGCAAGTTCCTGAAGTTGAATATGCTTTCACTCTCCAGGAAGACCTCCATTCCATGTATAAATGGAGTCAGGATTGGCAGCTACTGTTCAATTTCACTAAATGCAAATGCCTGCACATTGGATACAACAACCCGAACTATGACTATTTTATGGGAGATGTACGTATAGAATCAAAAGGTATGAAAAAAGACATAGTACACATACATAAATCACTGAAAGTAAAGGTGCAAGTAAACTACGTAGTCAAGAAAGCAAATAGAACACTAGGGACAATGTATAGGGCCTACACAGACAAAAGCATGAAAAACATCAAACACTTACACATCACCTTCGTCCGACCCATCATCGAAAACTGACAACAGGCTTCAGAAAGATATAGACAAATTAGAAAGTGTGCAGAGGAGGGCCACTACGATGATCACTGGAATCTCTAAGCTCCCATATTATCTCAGATTGCGAAAGTGTGGCCTCCTGTCTTTACAAGATAGGACTGAGATGCTCGAATTAATGTCTGCTGGTGTGTAAACTATCAACGCACGTGACCAGACTTTATTGTCTGTGCACTTACAAATGGTTTAACTATGCACAGAGAAGAAGATTATTTCCATCACTTCACGCATTAATGAGAAGTTAATTAAATAAGCTTAATTGTCGAAACAGGGTTAGTTGAACCACCCAAGGCCCAAGGGAGGGTTAGTTGAACCACCAAAGGCCCAAGGGAGGGTTAGATGAGCAGCAGTTAAAGAATGAAGATGAGTGTTCTTTACCCTAAAATACATCAAGGAAATAATTTTTTCCGAGTAAATTGGGACATTGGGTAGCTACAGGGCAACATATTAGCAGTTAGTTACGCTGGTTGTGATTGGCCTATAAGTGTATATTAATTGCGTCGACTTATTAATTAAGCATGTAGACTTGTCAGAGACGTGTTGTACCCATTGGGTAGATGTGTTGGCGGAGTTGTTATGAATTTTTTTGTACAAGGCCTACTTAAATTATACAAATAAAGCATTTACGCAACTTACGCTACACGGTGGCTCAACTTAACCCACACCAAGTGTTAGTTGAGCCAGCTTACCAACCCTATTTGAATCAGCTATATATAATTATCTATACATGCTAGATATATTAATAACTAATAATGTTTTATTTCATGCAAGAGCCCATAATATTATATATACATACAAGTAAAAAAACATAAATATACACACATGATGAACAATAGATGTACATGTAGTGAGATAAAAATATATATATAAATATACATACATGACGTGTAGTAAAAATATATATAAAATAAGTCAAGATAAAAATATATTTGCATAAAAGTACAAACATCATGAATTAAAAGCATACGATTGATCAATCTAATGTTTAATCAATGGACTTCGATAATAAATAAAAGTGCGAAAATAATTCACAAAAAGTAGTGTCTGATTTTTCCAGCCGGCATAAAAGGCTAAAAATTTATGAGCGAATGCGTTCATTAAAGGATTTAACATAATTAGTAGCGAACATATGACTTGCACTACAGTGGGGTGACAAGTTGTGTATAATTCTAAAACTGTTGTTATAAGCAACAGTAATACCTTTCAGACTTTTTTTTAATTACATCAAAGACTTGAGGTGTACATTGAACCACAGTATGAATTAAATAAAGTTGTTTTAATGGAACTGTTGCATAAGTAAAATTTTCGGGCTAAAGCATTTGCCTATGCATAGATACATCTTTTTGGCCTGGCAATATCGTCGTCATCAGTATAGTTATTGTTTATAATATGGCCAAGATATTTACATTTCTCAGTGTAAGTGTATGGTTATTGATATCAACAGGATGAATTTTTTTGTCCCTAGGTTTGTTATCAATAACCATACAGAAAGATTTGTTGGCACTGTATGTTATATCAAACATATTGCCGTACTCGGCACAACAATCGGTGAGTTTTCTCAACCCAGCAACACTAGGTGAAAAAAACACAAAGGTCATCGGCATACATCATATGATTCATTATGGTTCCTGCATAAAGACAGCCAATTTGTAATTTATTCAAATTTACACTTAAGCCATCCATGTAATCGTTAAAAAGATGTGGAGAAAGGATTCCACCCTGCTTAACACTGTTTGAAACGGTAAAAAATTCTGAGAAGCTACAACACCATCTGACAGTGAATTTCTGGGTTCTGTACCAGTAATAAAGAATGCGCTCGGTTTAAAATGATCTAGTAATAATCATAGTTTGTGTGTAAAAACAATTTTGGACTTATGACTATGATTGCGCCCTACTAGACATCAAAGACTGAAAAATGGCTCAACTAACACTGCTTTCCCCTACCCTACCAAGCGTCTGTGTCAATGCACTAACAGTAACAGTGTCATGAAATAACCACTGATTGGGGGCTATATATTTGAGCCAGTAGGCTCCCTGCCCCAAACCCGCTCAAGGTATGTTAAATAAATCATGACTTCGGTAAATCACAGCCAATGGCAATGCCAATTGTAATTGACAATAACCACTGTATGGCGATATCAGATACTTCGCACTGATTGCTTCCATACGATTGTCAATGCGTGTGTACCGTCGGTATGCCGATTAAACAGGCCAGCTGCTTCATCGAACACAAATGACCGGGCAACAGACAAAAAAGCGGTCAGATGCCAAGAATCCATAGCATCCATCGTTCGCGACCCCCACTCACTCACCTAGCGGCTAGGCCAGATTCCGGTCGCGACTCACTGCGACACTCGAACAGCATCAATAACAATTTCAAGGAAATGTCGTCAGCGAAACGTCCCTGATCAACAACCGATTTCTACCGTCTCGAGCACCGCGGCAACTAAATCACGTAAACCGAACGAACAAGTTCTCAGCCGAATCAAAGCTTCGCAAACCGGACGTGTGGTGATGTCATCAGCAGTGGCGTCGCTGTCGGCGTACGTGCACTATCGCCTCGTTTCGCCGCCGTCCTCGCTCACGTAGGCACGTGATAGGTCACGCTCGGGTCATCACCACACAATTGGCTACCCAGATACCAGTGGTGTGACTGCATGTGCATGCGTGCATGCGGCGGTCTATTGTCGTCACTTTCCTACTGTTGTTGCAAGTTGGCTCGTACTTACGGCCTACGCGAGTTCCAATAATAGCTGAGCTCCTTTGTCGGAGAAGTAGGCCTGGCGGGCGCGTCGTCGCTGTTGATTGTTGGTCACGACCTGACCTATATAGCGGGCTAAATTACACTATTCGCAGGGTCGAAACGCGCTAAACGCATCGATATAGTTAAACATCTTGCTAGTCTATTTGCGTAAGCTATTGAATTACTAACAATAGTTTATCGATGCATTGCAAAAAATGGTTGGACTTTTTTTCAAGTAAATACTTGCAAGTAATTAATTAATTAATAGATTGATTAATTAGCTATGGACGCATAACTGCAATTAAGGCGTTTTCGGCAAGTTTTCAGTATAGCTCGTTAATACAAATTTGTTATTTAGTTTTAATGAAATCATCGGAGAAACTACTAAATATTTTTGTTCGACCAAACCGAAAACAGCCCATGCTGTAACCCGCCGTAACACGCGAGGCTATGCATATTTTCGAAAGCTACCCGCTCTAACGGTCCAAGTCAATTCTGTCGATGATTTTAACATAATAAAATATAAGTACGTGGGCACTATTTAATTAAACCGACTCCGCATAGTACTTAATTAAACTATTCACACACCACATATTTTAAAATCAACTAACCCGATTTGCGATGGACTAAATCAATAATTTAGGAGGCTGGCTTAACCACTAAGCCTCGCAGGCAGTAGTGATTACTTAAGGAATTTGGTATTGCTATTTATGTATGACACATCGTTTTTATTAGTCATCGATAGTTTTGCACGAGTTGAAATAGGTAAATATGGAGTTCGAAATTATGAAGCTTATTGCAACAGTTAGTTATAAATGCATTCTAGTTTACAGTCTTACACTAGATACGTGCGTTCACTCACGGATTCCATAAAACGTAAAACTTAAAACGCTGGACAAAAATAAAGTGTAGCCATAGAGGCCACATTTTCACGAGTACAAATTTTTTTTTACTTTTTGTCCACAGCAACGACAGGCCTACTGTTACATCTCAGGTACAACAACTATCCGTAATAAAATGTAACATTCTGATTTAATCTTCGAGTGTAGGGCAAGCAAAGTTCAACCTATCACTATCTGTCACCATCTGTCACTATCTGTCACTATCTGGTATGACTGAAATCAAGAAGCTATCGGTCACGCGCTTCATTGTTACAAACTCTAGACTTAGACCTAGTGTACACAGAGACAATTTAGGCCAGAATTTCTAAATTATACCAAACTAACACTTTTTCATTTTCTACACATGTTCATTGGATCGACTTGTTTATTACGAGATCTACTTGCGTTAACACCAAAGCAATATTTCGTACTGATGGTGTATCAGATCACAATTGCGTCATTGTTGATTTGTAGTTCCAAGTCAAGACCTAGAAAAGACCTAGAAAACAATTATCATCATCACATTTCGACCAAAAAATTAAATTAACATAAATACCCTTCATGATGATCTTGCAAATTCCGATCTTTTGCGTCTAAACTAAAATTATGCAACACATTTTAACAGCTCGCTTGATCAAGAGTTTGCATTATTTCTGTGTATACCCGTCAGCCCTTCGATCTCGTCGAATGCACCTAATTAACGCGTCGCAGCGGAAATCTCAGTTGCGCCGATTTCCAAGAACTGTTAAGAGCTTATTGGTCGCTATAAAACTACGATAGAGCTTCGTAGGTTATTTTGCTTCGTATGTTATTTTACTTTTCTTGGGTTCGAAACTTAATACTTACGGTGATTGCGATGGAGAAATCAGAAGAAGATTGGCTGTTGGCAGGAACACAATGGCAGAATTGGAAAAAATCTAGAATTGTACGAGTGAAGGCACACAGAAGCGAAGATGACCTTATATATGACGTGGACTGAATGAGATCATCACTGGGATAGGCAAGCATCGCTACACCTCGCGATATTGTAAACGGCGACACGCACCCGCCCACTTGTACACACGCACACACAATGTTGTTTACAAGACGAATTCGGCCATTCAGTACAGACACAACATGTCCGGCGAGTGTTTGACTACAGGATGTCGCAATACATTCGGAACAAGCTAATGTGATCTCTTTCGAAGATAACTGTATGAAGCCCATAACATGACATCTTCGGCAGTCCTCACGTGTGTGCGTGCGTGCGTGCGTGCGTGCGTGCGTGCGTGCGTGCGTGCGTGTGTGCGTGCGTGAGTGTGGGACAATAAGCATGGGACAATTAGTTTGAAAAATTAATTAATGAAATTACAATTCATTCAGAAATTATATATATATATATATATATATATATATATATATATATATATATATATATATATATATATATATATATTTGTGTGGGGCGCGATAGCATACCGGTTAGAAGTGTAATGTTTGTCTGCCACGAAGGTAGCGCGTGTTCGTTTCTTGCATCTTTTTTAGTTGTATTTATTAAGTCACACTTAGACAACTTAGACATTTACAAAAATAAACATATATGTGTGTGTGTGTGTGTGTGTGTGTGTGTGTGCGTGCGTGCGTGCGTGCGTGCGTGCGTGCGTGCGTGCGTGCGTGCGCGCGTGCACGCGTGCACGCGTGCGTGCGTGCGTGCGTGTGGGACAATTAGCATGGGACAATTAGCTTGAAAAATTAATTAATTAAATTACAATTCATTCAGAAATTATATATATATATATATATATATATATATATTTGTGTGGGGCGCGATAGCATACCGGTTAGAAGGCCGGACTCTCAATCGAGAGAACCCGGTTTCAAATCCCACTGCGGTGAAACCTTTGGAAAGTTTGATCACCCCACGTTGCCACAGTTCACTCAGCTGTATAAATGAGTACCTGGCAATACAGACAGTGGTGGATATGTGAACGAATAGCCTTCGCGCAGCAATTGCAGCGTGGCTGAATACTTCCCAAAGAAGTTGAAATGGCCTTGGAATGAACAGGTCTGCCAGGGGGTGAAGTGTAAAGCGCTTTGAGCAGTCCTATGGGCCGGATACCGCGCTATATAAGAACATACCTTTACCTTTATATTTATATATAATTATAATTATATATATATATATATATATTTCATCTTTCTAAATGCTAAACGTTTTTGAAACTATGTGTTAGTCCATTCTGATCATGCACAGGTAAATTTGTATTATCATCTTATTTTTAGCAGTTCATGCTTACATATTTGGAAATATTTGTTTGTAATCCCACCCTAAATTAGTGAAAAATTATAGTGATTTTAATGTCATCAACAGTTTAGTCATAATCATCATAGGGTGTATCATCGGTAAAGTATGTCATCGGTTCGTGAACAACACAGCTGATACAAGTGTTGCTCGTAATGTGAAAATACTCCATACATTGTCGAGGACGGGTCCTCGAATGAAAATGAGTAGGCCTAGTGGCTGTTACAGTGAACGTCCGGGGTCATGAAGGGTGAAGTTCTACAGTTTAATGACATGTATAACAGGCCTACGTACACCGTATACTATACATGTGTAAGATACCTGGCTGTTCACTCAGCTGCACATTACATTATATCGACTTGCAACGGTTGTTGTGTACACCAACGTCTGTTTAATGTTGCACATGCATCCACGTTTGAACGTGTGCGTGCATGCATGTGTACATTGACGCACGTGTGTAGGGTAGGGTGGGGCAATGAGCCCCCCTTAAGGGTAAATGGGCGTAGTTATTCACAAACTTATCATTTTGACGTCCTAATGCTGTCATACGATTGCCGTGTGGTTATGCTATGTATTGCCAAAACATTAGTGACCTTTGACAGCACAAAAGATCCCATTGTGTAAAATACGAATATTGGAATGAAACAAACTCGTGATAAACGTGAACACTGAGTGTATGTTTGATCTTATTCAATACAGGCAAGTAATCTAAAGTATTACGATACTCCTTCGTAGTCAGGCAATATAACTTTATATGCAGTCAGGTGACACAACTTTACAACAATTCAAGTTATGTAACTGTATGCAACAGGCAACATGCACCATCGTTCAGTCACTTTCGGACTCGCAGTTTGGACACACGAAACAACGCAGTCCCTGCGTGCAGTATTTGTGTGCCCATTTCTGGCACAACTGACACTGCTCCTACACCTCCCGAGATCTGCTGTTCACGAACGGATCGCCGCAACCGACACGCGGCCAATCTTCCTCCTCACTGCTGATGCTGACGCGTCTTCTCTTTGGTTTTTTCACTGCGTCCTTCCTTTTGTTATTTGTCTCTCGTGACTTCCCCTTTGGCTTCGCCTTCCCCGTAGCTGACTCTCGATCAACAAGTTTGCTCTTATAAAGATACGAAGCCAGCACCGCGGCTGATTCGGCAACACGTGACCTCGGGGGTGGAGGGGGAAAGTTTTGGCTTTGGCGACAATTACTCTATGACGTCACTGACTGGTGTACTGGCGGCAATGCTGTTGACGATCCAGCGGTTGGCGGCAAGGCTGTGGATGACCCGGCGATCGGCGGCAAGGCTGTGGATGATCCGGCGGTCGGCGGCAAGGATGTCGATGATCCGGCGGTCGGCGGCAAGGATGTCGATGATCCGGCGGTCGGCGGCAAGGCTGTAGATGATCCGGCGGTCGGCGGCAAGGCGTCCTCATCAGTAACCACAGAGGCAACGTAGTGAATATGTCTGTCATCGGTGAATATGTCTGCATCATATGACCAACGTCCACACGTCCGAAAGCCAGCTACGGCTTTTTCTGGTGTGGCGGATCGCAGGACGGCCTTTCTGAATATCGCTGCCATGTCGTAAGAAGTGATTCTTTTTCCGGGGTTGGCAACCATCCAGCTGTCAGCCGCTGCGCTATAGGCACTCTTCAGAGACTTCACGTACGACCTGTCCAACGGCTACATTTTGTGTCTGCTGGCTGTGTGTGGCAGTGTGGTTAAGGTAATCCACGGCTCCTCGCACACTCTGCTGCAGCCAGTCTTGTAATTGTGGTGGCCATCGAGGATTACGATCTGGGGTACGTCAACTGATGCGTTCATGAAACTGGCAAACTGTTCCAACCCCTTCACAAACAGATCACAGTCCGCCCAGCCGTTGGGACTGCAATAAACAACATATTGATACGGCGCACATATCTAACAGCGACGCCATCATTCTCCTTCTCGGAAAGATGAACATCAGTGGTAGAGATGTGCCGACTGCGTTCATCCCGCGGGTGACGGTGACGGTGGCGCCGCGCTCTCCGCTTGTCAGTTTCCCCGCCTGGCGAACCCCTTTGGTGGTAACAATCTTGCCGGGCTTTGGAACATTCGTGGCGCCGGTCTCGTCCATGTTCCATATTCTTGTTGGTGTATAGATGGACGTCTCCAGCTGTGATCTATACAGTTCGAAGAACCGGTGTACCTTTGGTCGGTTGAACCCGACAGCCCGCGCAATGTTAGTGCCCTGTGCCTGTGGTCGCCGGATTGCTAGGTCTTCGTGCCGTTTGAAGAAACCGTGCAACCAGTCGCGACCCGCCATCTTCGTTTCGGCAGAGATATTTTGCTTCAAACCCAAATTCTCCGCCAGATCGTAGGCCAGACGTCGCACATCTACATTTGTCAACCCATACAAACGTTTCTCCATGTAGGGAATGTGGTCGCGGAGAGTGCGTTCGGCAGTGGTAGGTCGTGCTGGCTTCTTCGGCCCCATCGCAAGGACGCCGCGAGTAACGATCCTGCTGTCACGGTGTCTTCGCAACGTACGCGTGGGGATGTTATACAGACGACTGACTGTCTTCAGCGGCTGTTCTTCCAAAGCTAAAAGTGCAGCTTTCAGCGTTTCATCACCGTCCGCACCCGTTCCGTTCCGTCTTCCGTTTGTATGTGCGAACCATGTGTGAAAAAAATCATGTGGGGCAAGACGCCCCTTCTGTAAGGGGGCTTCTTGCCCTCAGCATGCACAAATCTAGATAAATGTCAATTCCCGCACTAATAGTAATTATCGCCCATTTTTGTAACACTGAATGAAGTTATATGCACTAATGATAAACACAGCAACAATTACATGACGTTAAGTACAATCCATATGCTTCAGTAAAACATTACAAACACAAAATATGTTACTTCAAACATGCAGAAAAACTTAAAATGCAGACATTTTACTAACCGTGTTTTTCGCCTGCGTGTGCCTTCGGACAGAGTAGTAGATATACAAGGGTGGTTTCTTACCCACGGGAGCTCCTTGCCCCATCATACCCTACGTTGGCCTACATAGGCATATGCACAGTATTTAACAAGTGACAATTGCAAGTGCACGTTTGCACGTATGCACATACGCACGTATATAAACACACCCACGGTGACGCATAAATCAACATGACCCGACAAAATGCGCCAACTCGGCGCGACCTCGTCGGCCGCTTTTTGCATGACACAATAAATAAAGTATGCGGGGCAATAGGGTTTGGTTCCTTTCGATGTATGCCCAAATGTCATACCTTCATCATGTTGTCATACACAGCACGTGGTCAGTAAGTACCCATGGTGTAGAAGACATTGATAAAGTTCCAATTTTATTACTCAACGTGGTGAAAAGTGAAAAGCCGTAATAACTTTCTGGTTGAATCGCAGTAGTATTATTGCATTATTTTCCCAACGAATCGCAAAATTCAGCCCGCCCCATGCGCCAACACACCCGATCTCCCCTAAATTTAAAAATAATAAATATACACGCGTGCAGTTTACACCATCTTGTAGTCCAACCCAGTTGTAGTCCAACCTAGTTGGAGTGTTCTTGACATGTCACGGTGTCCGTTATCATCGCACGTAGCTCAGCTCAAATATGCCACAGATGTGCGCACAGATGCCAAGTCTACCGCTTTGGCGAAACAAATACCGCTCGGTCTTCATGTTTTATACTATATAATCTACTGCTCTACCGCTTTTAAGCCAACGTCTACTGCCAAACCGCATTTTCATGGTTAAAAAATATTTTATTTATTCATTTCTAATCCAAATATACCACCAAACCACCATCTTGTGTAGAAAAAACACCAGAACATTAGAATAAAGTAATTGTACCCTTGTATTGAAAACATCTTCCGCCAAGAGGGGAACTCTTTACAGTTGTAGATCTACCGCCTTTTGTGCAATGTTACTTGCCATCTCTGTGTGCGCTATACGGCCTGTTTCTAAGAACTTATTTAGCCACTCCCGGATATTTGGTTTTGACGGTGGTTTTCTTCCTGCCTACTGTCGTTTGTAACTAAGTAGCACCAGAGCCACCGACGTACGTGCGTCTGGCTGCAAGACCGCAGTCGGGATGTCTGTGGTCTCAATAGTCGCCCAATACTTACTGAGTCGTAAATTCAGCACGGTCTGTTACCCCTTTTCTATTTTTAAATCAATTTTACCCGCAGTAGTCTGTATCACGCAAAGGCCAGTATGTCAACCAGGGGAACCACGCGCGGGCCTGATGACCAAAGCATGTTGCAGTCGCTGAATCTATGGGTTTCATTCGAGCTTTATAATGTATACGTTTAAAATGCCCTATCTAATGGCAGCCGACCAAGGCAAGCAGAGTGTAGCCATGCGGAACCGCCGCCTGTGATTTGCGCGGACGAACACGCGGTTGAAGGCTACAGGCTTGGCGCTGATGTCTGCTTGTTTACGAAAGAGGCGAATCGACTGAGACGCCGTAAATCGGCCCATTTAGAGCAAGCGTGGTGACGTCAATGCTTCTGGCGCACGTGCAACGTTTTCGCAACCAAGCTTTACGAAAACATGAGCTGGGACCGTCTCAGATGTTCTCACGAAGATACAACATTGTGGTGGTTCTGCGCGCGGATTTGCGCCCCCTAGGAAACATTTTCATAGACAGTCGTTGAAATCGGCCACTGGCGCAACTGCAAGCGACCTTTAACTGGGTTTTAAGTTTTGTATCAAACATATAAATACTGTATATATATATATATATATATATATATATATATATATATATATATATATATATATATATATATATATATATACCAAGGTTTCCCCGATATACACGAGTTCTACAAATATGTTCAAAGTGTCGAGGATATAAAATACAATAGCTTATAAGTTTTACTTATTAATATGTTCATTAAATTGTTCAAATCTATTTAACTTCATGTGTGTTGAATTGCAAACAGCGAGTGCATAAAATGATTCTACACTCACCGTTCACGACTGCTAAATTAACAGTATATCCAGTTAAACGTTTTGATATACCCCCGTTTTATTGACCTGTCGCTCTTAAACTACTTCAACTGATCACGTGCGCGTTGACACCGTCTTTCAATTACTATTACTAGCAAAAATGCTCGTCCCCCATGACGGGATAACTTGGTAGTTCATATGTGACAGTCATGATAGCAATGTTTACCAAATAGGTGATCGCTAATATAAACCGCCCACATAGTTAAAATGTCATGTGCCAGATGGCGCTACGTATGCTACTTTCAAACGATTTACGTATTCGCCGCGCGCGGATGGTTTCTGCGATTGTTAGAAGTTAACGTTTCACGCAGCGAACAATTGATTTATCATAAGAACCACTAAGAACCCTTGATGTACGGGGTATTTCGAAAGAAATAAAGGCGCTACGTTTCATTCGTGGGGTCGTAGATCAATCCCTGAAAGTTTGGCGCCCGAGGTGCAAGCCGTCTAGGAGGAAACGTGAACACAACGACATACAAACATACGCTAGCTCGATTATAGCTAGAATATTTGTGGTTTCAAAGATTGTCCTGAAATGGAGATACGGTGTTTGCTCTACGTTTACATATTTTCAACCATTTTTTTAATGATCGCTGAACAGTTGGACAAAATGGGCAGTTTTCGCAAAATGTAAATATGGCTAGACGTTCGGCATCCGGTGTTTCAGGAATGTCACCACAAAAATGCCTACGCGTCTTCAAATCCGCTTCATACTGCAACTTCTCACTGCCAAAGATTCAACATTTTCAAACGTTCCAACCTTGCTAAGTGCAGTTACTTCTTCGCCAAAAAAAACCACCGAAACCGGTTAAATTGCATCTTTTCGGCGCTACATTCGTAATTGTGGTTTGAGTCCCGAAACCCCGGTGTCACCTCAGAATGGATCACGTTTAGGTCACGCCTACCTCGACCAGTTTGTTTCCACCCATACTGTTGGACTATGCTCTCTGCCAGAAAAAACTAAATAGGTGACATGTCAAGTTTCTCTGAGTAGGCCCCATACATAAATATAACACCCGTTAGTAATATAGGGGACTGACTAATGATGTAACTCTATGGAGTAGGCAAAAACATTTGGTAGGCGATCAGTGGCGCCACCTACACATGGCACTGACTCAATAACACTGGTGAAAACTGCCCATGTGGTCCGATATTGGAGTCAGACCACTGTTGAGAATTGCATTGGTGGCCATGTTAACGTTTTGTCTGAGTATAAGAAAACATGACCATCAAAAATTCAGAAAATTTCACAGCAACTGCCATCATCTCATTGACATGCTGACCAATTTTTTTCAAAATCACATACCTCCAGCTCTTTTAAAACGCCCCGACGTGCCCATAATTTTTTTTACAAAAATAGCCATGTATTCGTGCGCCCACGTGGCCCATAGCAGAAAAAATCCCATAAATCCCTCCGCCTGTTAAACTCTAAAAAAGGCACCATTTCACAGCCAATAGCTTTTATGAACAAACCTGTGAACATGCCTGCTCAATTGCACTTATGTCACATCATATGAATTGTTTAAATTCACATATCGCAATTTAATACGCCCTACATTCGTGTGAAACAATAAACAGGAAGGTCAACAGTGGTCTTACCCCTATTGCGGGAGTGAGCGTAGCTGGACAGGGAGATGTTCGTGTCCGAAACTTCCGGCATATCCTCGTCAAACATCTTCGGACCACTAATGTACTTCCGGATTCGTGGTATACCAACGAAGTGCCAGCTATTTTGAGACGGTACATCATTTGAAGGGGAATGTTGATTTTCTGTCGACAAAATGACAGATTTTAACGGTTTTTCCCCACGTCATCGACGAAAGATTAAGCATAACACAGCTGATTTTCAGAAGTTTTAAAACACAAATTTGTGAACAGCACTAAAAGCGTAAACACCAAATAGTGATCTATCCCCGGGATACAAAGCACGCCAGGGACGAAAATCCGGGTAAGTTATTTTCGAACCGCGACCCATTTAGTACAAAATCCGCCGAAGCTTCGCAACTGCGAAGTCTGACCTCGATGAAAATGACTACAGAAAAATGTTGGCAGGCCTTACAGAAATGAAAGCATGTTTTTGATGGTCAGGTTGTAAGCAAACAAAACTAATCTAAGGCATCACGATGCCATAGAGATCAGAACTTAGAGAAAATAAAGCGGTGTATTTATAAGACTTCTGACATAACGCAGCAGCGGATACAGGGGGGTCTTAGGGGTCTCAAGACCCCTCTAGGCCATGGAGGGGGAGGCTTAGACCCCCTGTGGCAAATATTACGGTAAAGGACAACGTATTGTATTCTATTTTCTTCAGCTCCAACAGGTCCGAAGACCCCGTAACAGGACTGATAACAAAATATAAAAACAATATCTATAAATAATACAAACAGTAAGAAGAGTAAGTCTAATAAGGATATAAAACAACACAATACCTACATTACTACATTACTACATTACTACATTACTAGCATAGCAGGCTAAGACATTAGCATTATACATAGAAATGTTTTTTAATTTCAGATCTGAAGGTATTGGCTCATATAAATATATCACAAATGGGTTCAGTTAAATACAATGTGTTGAAAGTAGTCATACAGTGTTCGAAATGACCACTGACTCTTGGGGGTCCCCTGAAAAAATCTTGTAAGTCGCTCTGGATAAGAGCGTCTGTTAAATGACTAAATTGTAAATTGTTGTCTAAATTGTGGTTACTGGAGTAATGCGCTTGCAGACACAGTGCTATGTAATTTTGAGATGTAAAATGCCCAGGTGAAATGTGCCTCAACTAGACACTCATTAGTGGCATTACTGCAGACACCCAACAGATGGCGCCCTTAACCACAGAACTCACACTTATCAGTAATATGAGTGGAATGATTTAAGATGTTTTTAACAGAGATTAACTGAATGACAGAATGAATCAGTCAAACTACCAACATAATTATGTCGAGTCCTGCGAAAACCGTCGAGTTCTTGCTGCGAGATCGATCGAGTTCTGCGAAAACCGTCGAGTTCTAGCACAAACGAACCAGAGTAACCCCACACACAGCAACAGGTGCAACAACGGAAGATTACTTACATCGGTACAACGATAAAATGTGGGACCTCCCAAGCTTACATTTTTCTTTCTTATGGGAGGTCCCTAGTGCCCTATGGGGGTCCTTTTAGCCCCAGACCCCCCTCATTTCGAATACTGGTCATACATCTATTTAAAACTGAGTATTTTCTAATGTTGATTCTGCCGTTGGAAATTCTAAAAGGAGTGTAGTTTCGTAGAGATCTTGAAGGACAATGATATTGGATATTTCCTACCAGATAGGACGAATGTAGATGAGAGTGCACACACTTGTGTAGAAAGATCAGATCTGCAACTTCCTACGGTGTTGAAGGGACGGAAATCTAAAATTGTAACAAAGTGCAGGATAATTGTCAGTGGAGTACTGTATTTTGGATTTGTGGAGTACTGTATTTTGGATTTGTGGAGTACTGTATTTTGGATTTGTAACATACATATTTACTGAATTTTTTTTAACTCGTTCAGTTTTGTCGATAGAGGTACGTTGCCACGGATTGCAATACTCCAACTGGCTTCTGACTGTATATATAGCTTCTGACTATATATATATAGTCAGAAGCCAGTTGGAGTACTGCAATATATACTGTATATATATATATAAATATATATATATATATATATATATATATATATTTATATATATATATATATATATATATATATATATATATAAATATATATATATATATATATATATATATATATATATATATATATATATATATATATATATATATATATATATATATATATATATACATATATACAATCATCGCAATATATATATATATATATATATATATATATATATATATATAAATATATATATATATATATATATATATATATATTTATATATATATATATATATATATATATATATATATATATATATATATATATATATATATATATATATTGCGATGATTGTATATATGTATATATATATATATATATATATATATATATATATATATATATATATATATACATACATACATACATACATACAAGCATCGCAAAGCTTGTGCATCGGTAAATGTTGTGCAAACGCGCTTAAAAAAACACACATTTTAACAGCTTTAGATACATCACGACTAATATGATCTTTAAAATTCAAACTACCGGTCAGTGTGACTACGAGATCTTTGACAGCGATGACCCTGGGTAGAGACTGGCTTAAGATGGTGTAGTCAAAAGATAAACATTTCTTTTTGTGAGTGGAAGTCATTATGCAGCATTTTGTCTGCATTAAGTTTGAGGTGCAATGTCTCTCACCAGAGGCACACACTGTCCAGATCCTTCTGCATCAACTGACTATCGGTCACCGACGTAATTTCTCTAAACAGTTTGGAATCATCAGCATATAGTGATATTTCATATGAATCAACATGATTAGTGAGATTATTGATATACAAGATAAACAATTTGTGAACCTTGCGGTACAACACTGGCTTCCAGTCAGACGCCTTGCCGTCGAGTACTACACGTTGTTTTCGGTTGATAAGGTAGGACTGCAATCATTGTATGCATTTCCCAGAATAGCTGTATGATTTAAGCTTGTGAATTAACAGTTGGTGGCACACTAGCTCAAAGGCTTTATTGAAATCAAAGTAAACAGAATCAACTTGTACCTTGTTGTCAATGGATTCAGAAATGGAGTCCAAGTGAAGTGAAGTGAAGTTTATTTGTTTACAGAGTCAAATACCAGTTTGTACATATGTTACATAGTTTTTGATGATCCAGGGAGACCTGCACTAAGACCTGAGAGATCGCTATCGTACAAGACTCCCTAAGACTACATATGGTGCAGTAATCATTATTAGTGCAGTTTTACTAGTGTATACATATATACATAGATGTCTACAAATATAACAGTGTGTGTGTGTGTGTGTGTGTGTGTGTGTGTGTGTGTGTGTGTGTGTGTGTGTGTGTGTGTGTGTGTGTGTGTGTGTGTGTGTGTGTGTGTGTGTGTGTGTGTGTGTGTGTGTGTGTGTGTGTGTGTGTGTGTGTGTGTGTGTGTGTGTGTGTGTGTGTGTGTGTGTGTGTGTGTGTGTGTGTGTGTGTGTGTGTGTGTGTGTGTGTGTGTGTGTGTGTGTGTGTGTGTGTGTGTGTGTGTGTGTGTGTGTGTGTGTGTGTGTGTGTGTGTGTGTGTGTGTGTGTAAATGTGAATAGAATGTGAATCGAATTTAATTATCATTATTATCATGTAATAATTACAGAGAAGCTAAATAATACAGAAAAAGCATAAATTACATTATACATTGTATCGGTAAAGCGTTTTGGGGCCTTTCTTTGTCTTTTTGGTCTAGATGATGCATTTTCATTACCAGTGAACATGCCTGTAAAATATTCTTGAACGGTTCCATTTTTGTATCTGTAGAAAACTGTCATGCATGACAGCTTAAAGAGGTCGTCTGCTTTTAATAGCTCTAGTTCTTTGAGTAAAGATGTATTGTGAATTCTATTTCTGTTTGATATAAATCTAAATTGCTTGTTTTTGTAGTTTGTTTATTCGTTTGTTTATTTGTCCGCCCCATGCTAATATACCATAGCGTAGGTGTGACATAAATAGCGAAGAATATATTATCTTTGTAACGTGTATTGGTATATAGTGTTTTAATCTATAGAGAGAACTCCACACATCCTTGACAGTTTGTTGGCCAAGTAACAAGCTATGTTAGATAATGTGCTTCTACACCTTATAAATCCGTGTTGGCTACCCGAAATTACCTTACGCACACGGTTATGCAATGAGTCATACACCACTTTCTCCAAAACTTTACTAAATAGCGGTAAAAGAGATATAGGTCTGTAGTTACAAACATTTCTTTTATCTCCCTTCTTGTGCGCTTATATAGGCCTGCGTCGGAACTAGTGTCAATGTAAAGACTGGAATGTTAGCAGCCGGCTAATATTAACACTTCTCTAAGTAGAACGACATATGTGTCGTCCCGTCCCCCGTCCCAACCCCCGTCCCACCTCCCGGTTCGTAAGTAGAATGACATAATTATATAATAATAATAATTATTATTATGACTATACGATTGATCGAGACCCCCTGCCAACAAGCCTAGATCCGCCCCTGTTAATGACATGTCTTAACGGTTTGCCTTTGAAATGTGTGTTTGTACGCAATGTCAGTAGTCAAAGGAAGTGGTTCTTCACTGATGTTTTGTAAAAAACACAATTTTGTACATGAAGCGAACACATAATATATTATGCTCGGTTAAAATGTAATAGTACTGTTTTGTTGAGATTGGACAATAAAGAAAATATAATAGACGTGAGAATAGGATGAACACATTTCTTAGTTTACTGTAGACATAAAGGCAAGGATAATAATTATTATATTATTCGAAATATATCGACATTTATTAGCACGTTTTATGTATCTTGTTTTAACATGCAAGGCTTCCGGGAAAAGAACGAGTCCTTAAAATGCAGATGATGTGCGCATTACGTACATAATTAATTTTTATTATGGATGTCTACCCCCGGGGGGGGGGGTACTCCCTATACTGAAGTATACATGTATGTGCCGCGCAAATGTCCCTGTTTTTGGCAATTTTTCTCTCTGTGTCCGTAGACATTTTTTTTTCTTCTCTATTTGTGCCCCAATTAAACCTGATAATTCTCTCTTTCATTGAAGAGGAAATTTCCCAATGAAAACGTTCCGCCCGGGCTTACCTTACACTTATAGATATTAGATAAATTGTTCAATAATTCTGTGTTGGTGACCCTAAATTTCTTGATCTCTCTCTCTCCTCTCCCTCCCTCCCTCTCTCCTCTCCCTCCTTCCCTCCACAAATAAACTACAAATAAAGTGCATTAGCTCTCAAAGCCAAGGGCACGTTCTCGTCAAACTATCCGCCCCGCAAGTTCACATAGGTCGCGTCATTCCCATTAATACATTAAATCTGGAACGGGAATCGCGGCGAAAACAACGGCAAGGCCAAACAATATTTACGACCTTGTTTGCGCGGATGTGCACGCGTTACATCAGACCACTGCATGAAATTTATGGCTACGATCGACGCCGTCAACCAAGATGGCTTCAAGCGCTGCAAAAACTCGGTAAAACACTAGACGCACTGCTACGTCATGACGACCGCACGCGCGCCAGTTTACTTGTGGACGAGTTTCTGGACGCGCTCTCCCGGTTTTTAGACACGGGCGGAGCAACAAGCGAATTAATATTA